>CM062295.1:552977743-553166347 GCA_031216915.1 Pictodentalium vernedei | reverse complement strand
CCTCACCCACATTACTTAATCATTGCTGGTGCAGACAGCAATAATATAGTGATAATAAAGCTATTTCACATCTGAATACTCCGTAATGCCACTGAGAGCGGAGAATGACATATGAAGAATAAACCTTCCCTTAAAGAAGAAAACCCTCTAATGGGGAAGCTAGCAGACCCCATAACCTCAATGAAATCAATAGAAACAATTGAATTGAAGGATACACATATCCTATCATTCATTCCCATGAAAGTTGAAAAATTTATAGTAATTTATATATTTGAGAATCATCAACAGAAAGTGCATGAAGCTCACCAACTCTTCTAGCAGAAGAGAAGGCTAAGAGAAAAGCTGTCTTATAAGATAAGTATTTGAAGTCTACCGTGCCAAGGGGTTCAAATGGCTCTTCTTTTAGCTTCAGAAGAACCCAAGCTAAATTCCACTTAGGAATTAACCTGAGGGTTCTAGGTCTATTTATCGAAAAGTTTTTTAACTAACTTAGATAAAGAGACATTAGATCCAATTTGTAAGCTATCATGATGAGCGATTTCCCCTGCGGAAGAAGGTCCTCCCATGGAGGAAGCTTCCGAGGAATGTCCCACAACAGACACCTGAGTAGATTTACCCATGGTCTCTGGGGTGACAGAGATGCTACCAACAGAATCTTGCAGTGAGATTGCTTGATTTTTAGCAATATCTGTTGAATCAACGGAGCTGGAGGATACGTGTATCCTATCATTCCGTCCCAAGAGATCGAGAGAGCGTCTACTGCAAACGCTCGAGGATCTGGGCATGGCGATACAAACGTCTGCAACTGATTGTTGAAATGCATCGCAAACAAGTCTATCGTAGGATGATCCCATTTGTAGCAAATCTGCTTGAATGCTCGTTTGTTGAGAGTCCATTCTGATGGCAACATACGACCTTTCCAAAAAAGGGAGTCCGCTAGAACGTTCAGATGACCCGGAATATGACGGACCGACAGAACCTGATGCTCTAGGACAAACAGAAGGATTCTCTCCATTAAATTGAACAACGGAATGGAATGAGTGCCTCCCTGGTTCCGAATATACGCTACTACTGTCGAATTGTCGGACAGAATTTGAACATGTGAATTCTGAATAATGTTCATCCAATGACGTAGCGTAAACCAAACTGACATCTCTTTGATGTTTATGTGCTTGTTTAGGAACTGCGGATCCCAAAGACCCTGGCACCTCGAATCTGTTAGGCTCAAAGTTGCGCCCCAACCTGTTTGACTCGCATCCGTCATAATCATAAAAATCGGATCCGGCAGTTGCAGTGGCACTCCCTGATTTAACCACTGAACATCTGCCCAAGTCTGAATCTCTTGTTTTACTTGTTTCGACAAGATGATGTTCATTTCGAGCGAATGAGTTTTCACACTCCAATTCTGAGTAAAAAATATCTGGAATGAATGAGTGCGTAGTCGCCCCATCAGAATAAGATCCGCGGCGGCTCCGCACAAACCTATCAGTCACATGAATTCTCTCGCTGTTACTACATCTGAGTGAAGACAAAAGAGAGCGTAACAATTGACTAAATTCGCTCTGGGTAAAGGCAGATGAACCAGATTGTTGTGCGTCTCGAAGCTCATTTTCCAAGTGGATGAATGACTTGGACGGAACTAGATCCGACTTCTTTTCGTTTACTATGAAACCGAGACGTCGGAGCAGTTGAATCAGACTCTGAACATCATTCTGAAGCATTAATCTGTTGCCGTACCTCTGAAGAATGTAGTCCAAGTAGGCCAACGTTACCGCAGACGAATGAGCTCGGAAAGGAGTCATTACCGAGTTCATTATTCGAGTGAAGGCCCAGGGTGCTAGATTCAGACCGAAGCACATTGCTCGGAACTGATAAACGATCCCTAGGACAGCGAAGTGAAGGTACTTTCTGAACGCCGGATGTACCATGACGTGAAAGTACGCATCCTTGAGATCTATGCTTGCAGCGTAATCGTTCACTCAAATGCTTGCACTTACCAATCGAATGGTCTCCATATAAAATTTTTGGAGCCACAATCAGCTTGTTTATCCAGCTTAAATCTATAACTGGACAGAACGAGTCGTCTGGTTTTGGAACCAGGAACAGGTGACTGTAGAAACCGGGAGATTCCTGGTTTTCTACTACCTCTATTGCATTCTTCTCCAGAAGAGATTGCACCTCTGACAGAAGTGAATCTCTCTTCTGAAGGTTTGACGGAAGCTGAGTCCAACGTGGACTTTGTGGTTAACTAGGTTTTTCCCTGAAGGAGAGTTTTACACTTTCCGAAATAACCCATTGAACCCATGGGTCATCCTTAATTGACAACCAATTGGTTAAGAATCTCGACAGCCTTCCGCCCACTGGAGCACAATAGAGGTTTTGACCATCACCTCCTGGACCTGCGAGGCTTGCGTGAGGAGAAACTATGTCCTCCCCGACCCGTACCTCGACCAGTCGACCTAGGGTCATCTGATAGGTTGTCTCGGCCAGCATTACGACCCCTACCTGAGTCACTCCTCTGATGGTCTCTAGAGTAAGACGTAGAGGCTTTCTTAGATCCTCTATAGGAACTTCCCCTGGACGTACTCGCCCAAGAAGTTCCTGACTTACTCCTCTCTGCTGAGTCCGTTTTTTTTCGAAACGGACCTAAAGAGCAGAGAGTCCGAAGCTTTCTTAGTAATCTGATCATAGATTAGCGAAAGCTTACCATCGAAGAGAAGCTCTCCTGAAACTGGAGCGACTCGAAGAGAGTTTTTCACCTTAGTATCCACTCTTGTGGATGAAGCCAGGGCTGCATCACATCTGACTAACTCAAAATTTGCCACTGAAAGGGCGGAGTTATACGTGGAAAATGCTATGGCCCTCGAAAGAACTCTCAAGGAAGTTTGAACATCCTGGAATTCTTTTCCATCGAGACGTTGTGATAACGCTCTGGTAAGGTGATCTGCGTAAGATAAGGCATCTAAACTGGCTCTGTTAGACGAAATTGTTGTCTCCAACGTACTGGAGAGAAGCGACATAGACGCCGGCAATGACAACTCCAAGTCATCTGCCTGGTCGTCTAAAGGCAGAGGAACTCTCGGCACACCCTGTCCTGCCATTTGTAATCTATTTTTACTGTTGATGAACGGCAGATGTAGAGCATGAGGCGATGAGAAACTGGATTTGCCAGTCAGTAATTCATGCATACTTCTCTTATGCGAACGTTCCGAAAGGTAAGGCCTCGTTGTCCTTGGCGGTGACCTGGTCGACGTGGAATCCCTGGTCGGTGAAGCAGGCTGGATATCTGTGGTCACGTAGCCAAGGTGCGGTCATGTGTGCTGACGTGTGGATGAGGAAGCCAGTAGACTAGCCACGCCGGACTGTATATGCGAAGGAGCGTCCCCGAGCAGGAGGAGTGGACATATGCTCCAACTAACGAATGTTACGTACAACAACATCTGGGCCCAGATGTTGCTGTAAGAGAGAGGAACCTCTCTCGCTCATGGTCTGGATAGACCTGGACAAGCTAGCTACCGGACTGTCTGGCTTCCTCCGTTCCATCCTCCGATCCGTCGTCGTCGGGTGTGCACGATCCGAGTTTATAGTGCTCGCAACACCCGATCTCCTCTTCTGGACTGCAACGGACGAACCCGGCATCTCAACCATTTCTCGAATGATTGCTTCACCGGGCAAGCTAGCAGGCAACAAGGACGTCGATCCTTCTAGGGATCTAGGCACTTGCCAAATTTTGTTGAGCACTTTTGCCGCTAGCTCTTCATTTAATTGCGACGACGGAAGCACACTTCTTGAAGACATCACGGAAACATCACCCTGCTCTTGTTCCTCTAAAAAAGAGATTGAAAAACTAGGGTGACCCTGTGGCGAGAGGACCGGCATGGACCTCTCACCACTAACAACATACCGTGACACACGTTTCCAACGTTTGCCATCCCAAATGGCACACACTGAGCAAGAATTAGTGCGAGTACACTGACTACAGCAAATACAATGAACATGAGAATCCAAGGAAGACTTCCTCGATTTACAATTTGAACAATATTCTTTCATATTAGAAAATATATTAAACAGTCATCGTACTCGCACTAACCCTTGAAAAACAAAGATACATAATAATAATATCATCCATTACAAAAATTTCGAAAAATAATTCAAAAGAAAGGGAACGATGAGCTCAAATGGATCCCAAAAAAGCCTAAGTGTGGACAAAAATTTTAAAACATATCTAAAATTAATGCTACACTTATGGGACAATATTAATGTATCTGGCTATGAACAGAACCTAAAACGAAGACAAGGAATCACGGTCAGAAGTAACCGCTGTCAACGGAAACAAAAGTGAATAAAAACCGGAAACAAGACTCCAGGCACTGAAAATATGGCCCGAAATCAGTAACCAATTTTAAGCACTATCCGATGTAAAACAGAAACTTCCATAGAAGAAAAATGCAGTACATCGGATGGTAGATGCATGACCAAAACGCTTAAACACCCCTAGGGTGAGGACGTAACCATGGGGAAAAACAGAATAAACATTCTGTTACTTTGCCAAAACTCCCAAGAAATTTTCAGTAAAAAAATTACAAAAATTATGCCAAAAGCATGGGAAAATAGCAAAGGGGGTATCAAGGAAAGGGAGAGAGGAAACACTGAACAAACAGTGGAAATTTCATAGCAAGAATGAAAACATCAGGCCCATGCCCCGAAATTAGGGAACATGAAATAATTTTGCATAAAAAATTATAAGTTACAGCCCTGAACACATCCTTCCACTGTTTCTTCCTCTCATCCTCTTATTTCATCCTTAGATCCACCATTTCTTTCATGATTTTGTGTCTGGAATCATTTTAACTGAGAAGCACAGATATCAGTGAGATGTTACTGATTGAAGGGCCAAACAAAGAATGGAGATTTTGCGCCAATTTCGATACTTCCTTGATCCAGAGTATGTGCAGTGGACAAAAGTATGGAGGACCACATAGGACATGGATTTTTTTATTTTGATGCAAATTTGGGGGATTGGGGGGGGGGGGGGGGGGGGGCAAAATTTGTGTTTGGCCCTGAAATTTAAAAGAGTTAGCACCAGCTAAGTCTGCGTCATTGGTACAGTATAAAAATATGGCTGAGGGTCAATGTATGCGCTCAAAAGCCTTATACTACAACACAAATAATGGAAACTATTATTGCCATGCTCGCCGAAAACTTAACTATCCTGAAGAGATCCCACATAAGATCATAAAATAGCTAGCCAAACAGTTAGAATAAGCGCAAGATATAGCCAGCGGCTTACTTATGCGCTGAAATCTTAAGCATTGACTGCTAATTGAAGATAAATAACCCAAGCAGTACGAATAGTTAACTGACTTATTTAACAATAGAATGAACATAAACGTCCCTTCTATTGAAAAATAATGACAGCAGAAGCATTACTTCTCTTCTGATAAACTTTGATGTGCATAGAGAGACCCTCGGACTCAGGATTGTATCGCAATATATGAGACTCACGTCCGAAATAATTGAGAAAACCTTAATATATGCCCAAACTTGACCTTATGTTAAAAGATTCTCTAAAACAAAACAGGTCAAGAGGGAAAAACATCTACCACTCCAGCTAATAAGTGGAATAGATATGTGTGTAAGCGACTCATCGAAATAACATTTCAAGCCGCTCCACACAACTCCATCCGGCGCATAAAACTCTCGCTGTTAATGCGTCAGATAACAGATAAACGCGAGCCAAACAGCTGGTTAATTCGCTCTGTGAAACAGATGAACCAGCCAAATGAATAGTGGAATACATGAATCCTATCATAAATCCCACAAGACATTATCTAGTTCACAAAACAAGTGATCTATACTATAATCGCTACAATTGCCGAACGTTCGCTTATCGACTGAAAGATAATAATAAATAACCTAATTATCCACTTCCAGTCAAAATCGGCTGGACCGAGTTCTATAAGAGCCTCGAACCACCGGCTCAGGAGAGTCTGATCAGTAACTCAGTCTGACGAGAAACCCCTATCCAAGTGGCTGTATAGACAAACCTAAAGAATTATATATAGGAGAGATACCTATACCTTCGCTATGAGCCTTATAAGCGAATTGAGTCTAGGACAAACTCTCCTACTCTTCTGTTGGCTGTGGTCGATTAGACCCCAACTTAAAGAGTCGAGAATAGATGCTTTCTGGTAGTTTAATCCTACAATAATGAAAGCTTACCATCAAAGACTTAGGTATACCTATACGTTTGCTATGAGTCCTTATAGACGATTTGATTCTAGGACAACCTCTCATACTCTTTCTGCTGGTGATGGTACATTAGACCCCAGCTTAAAGAGATGAGAATTGATTCTTATCATAAAAACTAGAGTTGGAAGACTAAAGCGACCTATGGCAAGTCTTTCACGTTGTCAAATGCAAAGATGAAGACACAAGGCTTCATTGCATCAGAATAACTCCCACTTAACATTAGTTAAGACCGAGAAATAAATACTAGGTCTGGAAAGAATTTTAAAAGGTACAAACGACCACAAAATTCCTTCCATATTGACGATGTGTCACAGTACTTAAAATTAAAGTTCATAAGACCATGAGACTAAATTCGCTCTAAGAAATTATCTTCTCAATTGCGTCCGAGCGAACAGCTAAATGATGAAGGTAAAGCTAAAACTAGGATCTTAGCCTGCTCAATCAATGCTGAGGAACTCTCCTCATCTTCCCCTGTTGTTTTTAAAAGTATGTGAACCATCACAAACAATTAAAAATACAGAGGAAGAAGATAAGAAACCGAATTACTTTTTCCCGCAGGAAGTTAAATATGGTGTCGTCTACACAATCGAAGACCTGTGACACCCGTGTAGACTTAATCGGAAAGAGATCTTATTACCCTGCTCTTTACCCAGATGAAGTCAGCGTCGAACTATGCTAGCGGTTTCTCATAACTGCTCGCAGCATTTTGAATCACTGGAACAAGTTCAAGGAAATGATAACAAATGGTATCTATATCATCCAAAAGTTGTTCCGGAAGGAAAAGTTACGTTTCCATCATACGTTCAAATCAGTTAGAATCACAGTCACCAGCATCTAAACAGGCAGGTGACTGGATCAAATAAGCACTATGCAACAGCTCAAGATTTGAGACTGACGTTGAGTGCTTCTGCCTTAGTAGGAATACGGCGATTAGCTGTGCAACTGCAACAGCAAGTCCATTACAGAGGCCTGAAGAGCAGCGGCCATGAATAGCCTCTTCGCCGGCTGCTCCTAGGACAGGGAGTCCAATATAGTTATTACTGTGCACGACCCGATGAATGAAGCCTCATCTCCTTGGCTACTAGATGGTGTGACTTTCTTCACAAAAGATGGACCTTTTGACGATGCAGACTGGAAATCCTGAGTCACTTAGCCAAGGTGTGGTCGGGAGTGCTTGGCAGATGCTAAAGAAGCAAAACTGTAGCCGTCCCGGCTAAGAATTGAACTAAGCGTACCGGACAATAGTTATGCCAAGCAATTCACAAATTTGTTTGAATCATTTGGCTATTCACAACTGGTTTCAGAACCTACACACAAGAGAGGACACACCTTGGATCTAATTCTTGTTCGTCAAAGTAACAGCACGTCAGTACAAAATGTCCATGTCACAGATCCAGCATTGTCTGATTACTATGCAGTCTTGGCCGCATTTACACTAGCAACTTCAAAAATCCCTCGCAAGAAAATTACTTATCGAAAATATAAATCCATAAACATTGATGCCTTGAATATGGATATCAGTTCATCAATTCTGTGTTCGAACTATTTTTGTTGCAGTCATAAGTCATCTGAGCAACTACTATCTTTATTTGAAGAAACTCTTAAGGGCATCATGGCTGAACATGCACCACCCAAGTCAAAAATCATTCTCCCAGATCATCTAAATACTGAAGAAATTCTGGAAAAATTCAGCGACTATTTCATAACGAAAATTCCAGTAATTCTGGATAGTATACCATTACGTGAACCACCAGAGATTGATCATCTTGACATAAAAAATGATTTTTCTAATTTTCTCTCTGTCTCAGAAGACGACATTCGAAAAATGATTTTATCATCATCCAATAAATCCAATGATCTAGATCAAATTCCAACATTCCTTTTAAAAGAGACAATTGATTATCTTCTGCCAGCCATAACATCTATTATATCTGCATCCCTACATGAGGGGTTTGTTCCAAATGCATTGAAAAAAGCACTTGTTACTCCATTCAAGAAACCTTCTCTTGATCCTGACAACCTGAAGAATTATCGACCAGTATCGAACCTCTCTTTCCTGTCTAAATTGTTGGAAAGGGTTGTTGCTTTACAACTCAAAAATCATCTGCATGAAAATGATCTTTTAGAGTCCTTCCAGTCTGCATATAAAGCCAACCACAGTACAGAAACAGCCTTACTATGAGTCAACAATGACATTGTTAAATCAGTGTCTGAGGGTAAGGCTGTACTGCTTGTTCTCTTGGATTTGTCAGCAGCATTCGACACTGTCGACCATGGTATTTTCATGCAGACATTGACACAGCATGGCATTTGTGGAACTGTCTTATCGTGGTTTGCATCATATCTAGAAGGTCGCAGTCAACAAATATACATCAATAAGATTGGTTCAGAAAGCAGGATGTTAAAGTGTGGTGTTCCTCAGGGCTCAGTTCTTGGACCACTCTTGTTTAGTCTGTACACTTCTTCTCTCGGTCGCCTTCTTAAAAAGCATGGCATATCATATCATCTGCATGCAGACGACACCCAACTGTACATCACATTCAACCCATCTGTTCCAAGTGACTCCTTCACCGCAGTCAAAAACATGGAAACTTGCATAAATCTTGTGCGGGAATGGATGATAGACTTTAAACTTAAAATGAATGACTCTAAAACTAAATTCTTAGTGATATCCGGGGTCTGCATGCCTACACCCTCTGTTACATCAATTCTGGTTGGAAACAACATCACTATGAAAAGTGAATCGGCCAGGAATATTGGACTGATTATGGACTCAAACTTAAAACTAGACATCCATATCAATAAAGTATGTCAAAAATGCTACTGGCAGCTTCGTAATGTTGGAAGACTGCGACCTTATCTTAACCAGTCAGCACTTGAAAAACTTGTGCACTCCTACATCACCTCACAACTAGACTATTGTAATTCAGTGTTAGTGGGGCTGTCCCAGTGCCTGATTCAGAAGCTTCAAAATAAAGTTCAGAATACTGCTGCTAGGATAATTACTGGTACCAAATGCTCTGAACACATAACACCTGTTTTAAGACAATTACATTGGCTTCCAGTTAAACAGGATTGATTTCAAAATATTGATCTTAGTATTCAAATGTATCCACAAACTGGCTCCAGTTTACCTGCTAATGCCTCTCACTGTATATAAACCAACGCGCAGTCTCCGATCTAAAAACCAAATTCAACTAGTTGTGCCTTTTAGCAGATCTAATCAGGCTCATGATCGTGTGTTCTCCATCGTGGGTCCCAGATTGTGGAATTCCCTGCCAATTAGTGTCAGAACTTCAGAAACTCTCGATGTCTTCAAAAGAAATCTTAAAACTTTCCTATTTACTGAAGCATTCTCCTAAACCTCTCTAAGAGGCAACCAAAACAGATGTGACTCTTTATTTCAGAAAAGTGTATTTATTTCTGTCAAGCGTTTTAGAGCACTATTTGTGGTTTTACGCTCTAAAAAATCAATTATTATTATTATTATTATGTACGTAAGCTCTGACTGACGCAAGTTCCTACCAACAATACCCGGCTCCAGATGTTGTTGAAAGAGAGAGAGGGCCTCCATCTTGCTCGCGATCCGGAGAGACCTGGATGAGCATACCTCAGAACTTGCCGTCTTCTTCCTTCCATCAACACTAGGTGAGCATGGATTCGATCAACAGCGCTCGCTACACCCTTATTCTCTCTCGACCGCCAAAGAATACCCAGCATCACATCACCCACATACGAGTGAGATCTGCCGGTTGAGCTAGCTGTTTTTAGACAAGGGATGTAGGCCTCTTTGAAACCTAGCCCTTGTCTTTTTTTTAAAAATCATTGAGCACTTTTCCACTAGCTCTAAATACAATGCATATGCGACACATCCAGAGTCACGGTCCAAGTATCCAATCTTAACCGTTTCACCGGTGACAGGGAACTGACACCACTCATCGGGTTTTATAGCACTGTGCAATATAAAGATCACTTTGTGCGTTATGTAGAGGAAATCATAAGACTAGCCGGCCCCAGCTGCCTATTAAACGGGATGTCCTGGACAGGAGGCATGGACATATACTCCAACTGACGCAAGTTCCTACCAACAACATCTGTCCCCAGATGATGCTGTAAGAGAGAGAGGCCTCTCTCTTGCTCGCGGTCCTGGATGACCTGGACGAGCGTACCTCAGAACTTGCCGATTTCCTCCTTCCGTCGTCGCTGGGTGAGCATAATTGCATATCATATTGTTCGCTCCACCCTATATGATCTCTCTTTTTCTAGCCAGGATCGTATACACCTGGCGTCACAGTTCTCAGAGGCCTGAGTAACTACTTCGCCGTTCGAGCTAACTAGCGACAATGGACTTGCGCAGTCATGTTTGCTTTTCGAACATAGAGGAAGCTATAAGACTGGCCGGCCCCGGCAGGCTATGGAAGGAGCATCCTGTGGACATAAGTTCCAACTGACAGTTCCTACCAACAACCTCTGACCCCAGATGCTGTCACAAGAGAGAGAGAGGCCTCTCTCTTGCCCGCGATCACGGAAGACCTGGACGAGCATACCTCAGAACTTGTCTGACCGACACAAGTTCCTACCAACAACCTCTGACCGCAGATGTAGTAATAAGAGAGAGAGGCTTCTCTCTTGCTTGCGATCACGGAAGACCTGGACGAGCATACCTCAGAACTTGTCTGACTGTCCTACCAACAACCTCTGACCCCAGATGCTGTCATAAGAGAGAGAGGCCTCTCTCTTGCTTGCGATCATGAAAGACCTGGACGAGCATACCTCAGAACTTGTCTACTTCCTCCTTCTCGTGCTTCCTCCTTTCCGTCGTCGCAGGGTGAGCATGTTCGTATGTTTATAGTGCTCACTACACCCTTACTCCTCTTCTCGACCACAACGGACATACCCGGCATCATGTCCCTCACATACAAGTTAGATCTGCCGGTCGAGCTAGCTGGCGATAAGGTCATCAATCCTACTAAGGATCTAGGCACTTGTCTAATAACCGAGCACTTTTGCCGCTAGCTCTTCATTGATTTGCGACGACGACAGCACACTCCTTGACGGAGTCACGAAGCCACATTATGTTCTTGTTCCTCTGTAAATAGAAACTAAAAAATTATAGTGACCTTTTGACAAGAGGATCACCGAGTCCCCTCGCCGCGATAGGACCAATAGTGTCCACTCGCCTAACACAAACCATGACGCCCATCATTCAGATTATCAAATCTGATACATGTAGTAGAATTAGTGGTAGTACATCAAGTAAACTCATTACAACGACCAAGTAAATAAAGGAAAGGTTTCCTCTATTTGCCCTACTATTAGATAAAAATAATTACCTAAAACTAATATATGTCATTGTACCACCACCAAATCTACATATAATATAAGATAACATTAAATATAATCAATGAAATAAAATAATAAAAATTTTTGAAAAAATTTTCCTAATATAAGAGCCCAAGTTCCCAAAGGGAACGATGAGCCCAAAAAAGCCTAAGTGTAGACAAAATTATAAAAACTGTGCAAAATTAACTACCACACTATCAGAATATTTAATGTTACTTACGACTGTTGTTCCTAAACAAAAATAGGAAACTACCTGGAGTAATGTAATGTAAACAAAACACCGGGATCAAGATCCCAGGCAACACGGCCCAAAGTCAGTAACAGAAACAAGACTATCCGATGTAAAGCAAGATCTTCCTCAGAAGAAAAAACGATACATTGGATGTAAGATGCATGATCAAAATGCCCAAACACCCTAAGGATGAGGACGTAACCCTGGGGATGTACAGAATAATCTTCTGCATAAAACGTTAAACTCCCAATAAATTTTGTAAAGGAATACTAAATAAACAGTGGATAGATCATAATCAATAAGCGATAACATCAGGCTCATGTCCCGAAATTAGGGAACATACACTAATTTTAATAAATCATATAAAATTACAGCCCTGAACGTTTCAAACCACTGTTTCTTCCTTCCTTCATCCAGTTCTGTTCTTGGATCAATTTAACCACTGATTTGTGTCTGGCATCATTATTAATTGAGATTTAAAAGCACAAATATCAGTTTGTTGTTATCTGACAAGGGCCAAACAAAGAATGAATTTATTGCCGCCAGATTCGGTGACTTCCTGGCGTCTGCGCATGCGCGGAGGGTAAAATGTATGGAGGGCCAGTTAGGACTTCTAATTTTCGGTTTTGCATGCAAATTTTGGGGGATTGGGGGCGAAATTTGTGTTTGGCCCTAGATATTTCGGGGTTAGCACCAGCTAAGTCTGGGTCATTGGTTACAGTATAAAAATATAAGAATCATAGACACTGACAGGCAGAATTACATTTGCACCTATCTCAGGATATGGACTGATTTTCGTGGAATGTAAACCAATCTGCATTGTATCTCAACAAATAGTGGGTATCATACATATTGTTTCGCAACCACTGATCTCTATTCAACTGGAGTGCTGGAACATCAGTTAAAAAAACACTGCAATTCGATCTGTAACTCCTCTCGGATGCGATGTTTGATGATATGAAAGCTGTTATGCAGTGACTACAGTCGCAGCATAACAGCTTTTAAATCATCAACCAAAAGCTTGGCACAAAAACTAGTAACACGGTATCAACTTTCCAATGTCGGGAGCAAGGTAACTCATTGGCCACAGCATTGGACCTCAAACTGAAAGGTCCATGGTTCGATCACCGCCAGGGGTAGCTGTGTTGTGTCCTTTGGCAAGGCAATTCATCCCAATTACCCATGTGGGGACAGGGTGGAACTGTGTATTCAGGCATTCTGCACATTGATGGCGCATTTGTCTTCAACCAATGCTAACACTGCTTGTGTGGTGTTAGTATGTTGGAGAGTCTGACCATTGCTCGCTGTAGCTCGGTGGTTCCCTTCAGGTACTCTGGCTTCCTCCAGACCTCCACCCGTAAAACTGTCCGACGTGAGGGGACCTTGGCTGTCAAAAGTGTTGTTAGACCCCAATAAATATATATATACTTGTTTTTTTTGTCAATAATCACTAAAATAGGTCAATTTTCAATTAGTACTGGTAAAAAAAAGTCTACATCATCATTTTCACAAACATCAAACAATAATCTTTAAAAAGTGATCAACAATTGCAAAGCATGGAAAACTGAAATCTTCCAACATTTTTTGAGAATAAAATTCCATGACTTTTGCATGACTTTTCCAAAACTTTCTACCCAATTTCCAGGATCATTCCATCATGAGCATGACCACCACACTGTCTTATTCCGAATTTTTATGCATGATTTTTAAGGGAAATGACATACTGCATTGTTATCACAATGAATTTCCAAGGCTTTTCCAGACTATAACAAAAGAAAAGAAAAAATATTTTTACAAAATTTCCAGGCCTGGAAAAAATATTCTCATTTTCCATGTCTTTTCAAGGATCCGTAAAAAAAACCTTTTTCAAGAAAACTTTATTGTTGAGCATTATAACAACAACCCCCCCACCCCCCCCCCCCCCCCACTCCCAACAAGGTGGTTCAGATGGGAGACTTTTTCGTATGTGACTGAAATCCATTTGTATAGAGATAAGTAATCATAATATGCCCTCTTTCCTGTAACCAGCATATCCTTGAAACTAATAGAATCTACTTAGACAAACTGAAGATATTCCTTGAAAATTCAGACTCTTCTATAATTTTTGCCTCTGCATTTTTGGTTTTGAGTCTCAGAATGTTTATTTCAATAAACTGCCTGAAACTCTAGCAGTGTTCAACATTCAGGCAACATGCTTAAAACAAAATAAACTTTCTTGAACAGCCAGTGAGAAATAAATCATCACGTGGAAGAAGTTTTTATGCTGCAACTTACTTACACAAGCTGCTTCTATATTACAGGCTTAACCCTGGATCAGGAGGTGCTCATGGGCAAAGAAGAGAAAAAAGTAAACAAGCACAAGAGGCCCCCATGAGTTAGTGATCAATACAGCTCATCCAGACTTTCAGTCAAGGTGAGCTAAAAAACAAGTCATTTTGAAAATAACAATACAATACCTTCTAGGGATGCTCTTTGGGGCCGTATCAGTTTGTGTTTTGTGAGTCCATTCTTCACATAAAACAGGTTATCCAGTAAACATTCTATACTATCATATTTCTGATTATCTTGAATAAAAAACTGGTTATCTTCTTCATGAATTTCTATTGTATCTCCATCACCAATGAATACCTTGTATAAATATAATTGTTGACCACTCTGTTTCACGAGCACATTCCCTTGATCATCTTTTAGGGACTGATGCAATTTTTTCATTGCCAGTTCAGAGCTGTGAAATAATTATAGAAAGGTGAAGTAATGAGAACTCTGCAAAAAAATGACATAATCTAGATTGCAGATAAAAGCAATTCACAGGCCTGGAAATAACTCGCAAATGACAGTTTAGGTTATGTGTGGATTAAGTCAATTGTAAAACACACTACAGGTTACAGCAGGTTGTGAAAGGTCACAACAAAGTAATACAACATAAGTTTGTTAAATTATCGTATTAAAAAGAAGTTCTGCCAAAATAAATAGCAACAACTATCATGCAATCTTGCTTCGAGGGATCGAATGTTAGTTGTTGATATTTACATAGACGAGAATCCCATTAAGATGTTAAAAAAGCATGAATGGCATAAAAAAACATAGAAGGCCGACAAGTATCACAACACACTAATCCTGTGGGTTACGAGCATGCGATATGGCATAACCTGTCACTGGGTTACAAAATAAGCCCTTTATTTCCAGGTTTGGATTCACATATGACGTTTGTCGCTCATTCTACAACTACATATGAAACAAGAGGTCCCAAGAGGCTGTAATCACTGACCTGACAAAGTAGTTCAAAGAAGTATTTGGGGTCGCATTCAGTTAGACATGGTTCATCAACACTACAAAGGAATGAAGTCATGAAAGGCAAATTTTAAGGAAAAAAACTAAGGAATGGATTTCCACAAACTTGAAACTAACCTGTTCCCCTCCCCTGTCCCCATAGAGAGCCCAAATATAGAGCCAGGGATTCAAATTGAACAAACTTGAATCTGATCCCCCTTGAGATGTTATAAACCAAATATGAAAGAATTCTGACTGGTGGAAGAAGGTTTTTAAAGAAATGCTCTCACATTGCTCTAAGTTAAACTATGGACTCCAATAGAGAGCCAAAATATTTAACCCAGGGCCCAATTTGAACAAACTGGAATCTGACCCCTCTAGAGATGTTGTATACCAAATATCCAACGATTCTAACTGATGCTTCTGGAGAAGAAGATTTTTAAAGAAATTCTCTCATATTGCACTAAGTTGAAGTAAAAATTTGGGCTCCCATAAGGAGCCCAAATAAACACACCCAGGGGCTCGATTTGAACAAGAGATGTTGTATACCACATATGTATGGATTTTAATGGTGGATCTGAAGGAGATTTTTGAAGAAATTTCCTCATATTGCACCAAGTTAAAATTCGGGCTACCACAGGGAGCCCAAATACTAACCCAGGGACCTGATTTGAACAAATTTGAATCTGACCCCCCTAGAGATGTTGTATACCAATTATGAAAGCGTTTTGACAGGTGGATCTGAAGATGAAGATATTTAAAGATTATGCCCCATATTGCACTAAGTTAAAATTAGGGCTTCCTTAGAAGCCCAAATATCAACCTAGGGACTTGGTTTGAATCTGATTCTCATAATAATTATGTATAACAAACATTAAAAGATTCTGACTGGTGGTTCTGAAGTAGATTTTTAAAGATTATTCCCCATATTGCTCTATGTTGAAAATTCTGGCTCCTGTTTTGAGCCCAAATATGAACCAATGGGCTTCATTTTAACACATTTGTATCTGACCTCCCCATGGTTACTGTAAACCAAATATCAAAAGATTCTGACCACGGCTTCTGGAGAAAATTGTTTTTTCAATTTTTACAAATATGCTGACTCAGCATTTTTTCCATGCCCCCCCCCCCCCCCCCCACACCCCAACTCACCCTACAGAACACCCTGACACTACCAATGGCAATTTTTTCTGTTACCATTCCATTCTACTGGTCCAAAGGATGCTTCATACCACATAAGAATTCTCTGTTCTGAGTAGTTTGGGAAATATGAGCATTTGAAAATATTTCTATTTTTAGCTCCTGGAGTTCCCACAGGGACACAGGAAATTTCTTTTTTTCATGAGTCAAGAACTTATAATACCACATACCACATTTGGTTCAAATCAGATCATGGGTTCAGAAAATAGAATTTTGGGGCAGGGCCAAACATCTTGCTCCTCCCATTACAAAGGTAAATATTGCTCCACAAACTTCATTTGAACAAACTTGATTCTACACCTCAACAAGAAGCTACATACCAAATATCAAGTCATTGTACCCACTGGTTCATGAGAAGACTTTTTTTTAATTTTGGAGGATTTTTCCTCACCATCTGACTATGGGGCTGGACAAGTCAATTTGATAAACAAGAGGCCCCACAGAGCCTTAATCACTCACCGGCCAAAGTGGTTCAAAGAAGTATTTGGGATCACATTCAGTTAGACATGGTTCATCAACACTACAAAGGAATGAAGTCACGTGAGACAAATTTTATGGAACTGGGGACATGGCTTGAACAAACTTGAATCTTACCCCTCTAAGGATTGCATACCAAATATCAAAAGCATTCATCTGCTGGATCTGAAGAAAAAGATTTTTAAAGAAAATTCCTCATTTTGAACTAAGTTATCATTTGCCTCCCACAGTGAGCCTAAATATGGACCTAGGGACATGGCTTGAATAAACTTGAATCTCACCCCCCTAAGGATGCTGCATACCAAATATTAAAACATTCTGACTGCTAGATCTGAAGAAGAAGATTTTTAAAGAAAATTCCTCATTTTGAACTAAGTTATGATTCGGGCTCCCACAGTGAACCCAAATATGGACCTAGGGACATGGCTTGAATAAACTTGAATCTCACCCCCCCTAAGGATGCTGTATACCAAATATCAAAACATTCTAACTGCTGGATCTGAAGAAGAAGATTTTTAAAGAAAATTCCTCATTTTGAACTAAGTTATCATTCGGGCTCTCATAGTGAGCCCAAATATCAACCCAGGGACTTGGCTTGAACAAACTTGAATATCACCCCCTAAGGATGCTGCATGCCAAATATCAAAACATTTCGAATGCTAAATCTGAAGAAGAAGATTTTTAAAGAAAAATTCCTCATATTGACTATGTTATAAATCGAGCTCCCACAGGGAGCCCAAATATGGACCCAGGGACTTGGCTTTAACAAACGTGAATCTCACCCCCCTAAGGATGCTACACACCACATATCAAAACATTCCAACTGCTGGATCTTAAGTAGAAGATTTTTTAAGAAAATTCCTCATTTCGAACTAAGTTACAATTCAAGCTCCCACAGTGAGCCCAAATATGGACCTAGGAACATGGCTTGAACAAACTTGAATCTCTCCCCCCCCCCCCCCCCCCCTAAGGATGCTGCATACCAAACATTAAAACATTCTGACTGCTAGATCTGAAGAAGAAGATTTTTAAAGAAAATTCCTCATTTTGAACTAAGTTATCATTCGGGCTCCCACAGTGAGCCCAAATATGGACCTAGGGACATGGCTTGAATAAACTTGAATCTCACCCCCCTAAAAATGCTGTATACCAAATATCAAAACATTCTAACTGCTGGATCTGAAGAAGCAGATTTTTAAAGAAAATTCCTCATTTTGAACTAAGTTATCATTCGGGCTCTCATAGTGAGCCCAAATATTAACCCAGGGACTTGGCTTGAACAAATTTGAATCTCACCCCCCTAAGCTTGCTGCATACCCAATATCAACAGATTCTGCCTGCTGGATCTTGAGAAGAAGATTTTTAAAGAAAATTGCATGAAATGCACTAAGTTCAAATTTGGGCTCCTATACTGAGCCCAAATATACACCCAGGGGGCCGATTTGAACAAACTTGAATCCGATATACCACACAATGCTGCATACCAAATATCAAAAGATTCTGCCCACTGGATCTGGAGAAGATGATTTTTTAAGACATTTGCCTGAAATGCACTAAGTTCGAATTCGAGCTTCTATAGTGAGCCCAAATATGAATCCAGGGGGCTGATTTGAACAAACTTCAATCAGATCCACCCCACAATGTTGCATACCAAATATCAAAAGATTCTGCCTGCTGGATCTGGAGAAGATTTTTTAAGAAATTTGCCTGAAATGCACTAAGTTCGAATTCGAGCTTCTATAGTGAACCCAAATATGAATCCAGGGGGCCGATTTGAACAAACTTGAATCAGATCCACCCCACAATGTTGCATACCAAATATCAAAAGATTCTGCTTGCTGGATCTGGAGAAGAGGATTTTTTAAGAAATTTGCCTGAAATGCACGAAGTTCAAATTCGGGCTTCTATACTGAGCCCAAATGTGAATCCAAGAAGCCGATTCGAACAAACTTGAATCAGATCCACCCCACAATGTTGCATACCAAATATCAAAAGATTCTGCCTGCTGGATCTGGAGAAGAAGATTTTTAAAGAAATTTGACTGAAATGCACTAAGTTTGAATTCAGGCTCCTATACTGAGCCCAAATATGAACCCAGGGGGCCAATTTGTACAAACTTGAATCAGATCCACCCCACAATGTTGCATACCAAATATCAAAAGATTCTGCTTGCTGAATCTGGAGAAGATTTTTTAAGAAATTTGCCTGAAATGCACTAAGTTCAGATTCGGGCTTCTATACTGAGCCCAAATATGAACACAGGGGGCCAATTTGTACAAACTTGAATTAGATCCACTCCACAATATTGCATACCAAATATCAAAAGATTCTGCCTGCTGGATCTGGAGAAGAAGATTTTTTAAGAAATTTGCCTGAAATGCACTAAGTTCAAATATGAATCCAGGGAGCCGATTTGAACAAATTTGAATCTTCCCCCCCCCCCCCCTAGAGATGATGTATACCAAATAGGAAAGAATTCTGCCTGGTGGATCTGAAGAAGAAGATTTTTTTTAATTTTGGAAAAGAAATTCATGGGTGCTATCAGAGTTATGCCTCTTGTGGTGCCCCCTGTGAGGGTGGCAAGTTTATTTGTACAAGTGTGAATTGACATATGACGGGGAACATGCACACCAAATTTGGTTCAATTTGATCCAGTAGTTTGGGAGGAGTAGTCGATAATGTAAAGTTCACGACAGACGACGACGGATGATGGACGGCAAGTGATAAGTTAAGCTCCCTTCGGTGAGCTAAAAACAAAATACGATGTCAGAACAAGCAACCACCTCAAATTTAACTAAAATTGGTTCAGCGGTTTAGGAGAGGCAGGTGCAAACACCCTGTTCACGGACGACGGACGGTGATTGATCACTATAGCTCAACTAACTTTCAGTGAGGTGAGCTAAAAAGCATGCAGGAAAGTATTAAAGGATCTGGGGAGGTGATTTGCAGAATATATAATATTTTAAACTCAACTTGTTAAGACATGCACATGTATAGTATGTGACACAGCAATGACAAACATCTAGGTAGTGACCTGATACCAAAGGTACATATAAAGTATTGTAACGGTCTGTACATAAATACTGACCGTAGCCTGTAACAAAGGTATAGGTAAAGTAATGTAAAGGTGGGTGACTGTCAGATGCTAAACTAGAAAAGAAATCTTTGAGTCCAAGAGTGGGTCTGACTGAACCCCAAAATATTTATTCTCATAGCACAGTGATAACGAAGGCACCCCAAAACACACTCGTTCCTGTCCTAAGGTGATAACAAAGGTACCCAAGAAGTTTCGTGAAGATCGGTTCATAAATACAGCCTCTAGCCCGAGCCGTATTGACATGTGCACTTCTGTGTGCAAGTAGCACTGAATAAATCAAAGTTCATCTAATTTGCATAATTTCTGCACGAGAAAAAAACCTGTACTATATGTGATGTATTCCATGTTACTAGACATTCCTAGAAAAATTTATTCAAATCAGAACTTTCATACAGAAGTTCTGTACAAAAAACTGATTGCACTAATTTTGGTACAAAATGGCTGCTGGAGCCATCTTGAATTTCGGAACACACCCAAAAACACTTGTTCTCATCCCACAGTGATAACAAAGGTACCCAAGAAGTTTCGTAAAGTTCGATTCATAAATACGGCCTCTAGCCTGAGCCGAATAGAAGTTGGGTACAAAAAAATGATTAGACCTCATTTCGGTACAAAATGGCCACTGGCAGCCATCTTGAATTATAGACCACACCCAGAAACACTCGTTCTGGTCCCAAGGTGATAACAAAGGTACCCAAGACATTTCGTGAAGATTGGTTCATAAATACAGACTCTAGCCCGAGCCGTATTGACATGTGTACTTACTGTGTGTAAGTAGCACTGAAAAAATCAAAGTTCATCTAATTTGCATAATTTCTGCATGAGAAAAAAACCTGTATTATATGTGATGTATCCCATGGTACTAAACATTCACACAAAAAATTATTCAAAACAGCGCTTTCAAATGGAAGTTCTGCGCAAAAATCTGATTGCACCTAATTTTGTACAAAATGGCTGCCATCGGCAATCTTGATTTGCGGACTGGACCCCAAAACACTCGTTCTCGTCCCATGGTGATACCAAAGGTACCCAAGAAGTTCCGTAAAAATCGATTCATAAATACAGGCTCTAGCCCAAGCTGTATTTAAATACATCAAAGTTAGTCTAATTTGCATAATTTATACATGAGAACAAAACCTGTATAATATGTGATGTATCCCATGGTACTAAACATTCATACAAAAATAATTCAAATCAGAGCTTTCATATGGAAGTTCTGCGCAAAAATCTGATTGCACCTAACCTTGTACAAAACAGCTGCCAGCTGCCAACTTGAATTTCGGATCGGACTCCAAAACACTCGTTCTCATCCCACAGTCGTAACAAAGGTACCCAAGAAGTTTTGTAAAGATCGGTTCATAAATACGGCCTCTAGCCCGTGCCATATTGAATTGTTGACGGACAGACAAACAGACGGATGACTGGCCATGGCATAAGCTCAAATTTGACTTATGTCAAAGTTGAGCTAAAAATGAACTCAAAAGGCCCTTAGATGACCTCAGTGACCTTCATTCATATTTTGGAACTCTCAATGATTATGAACTTATTTGGCATTAGTCCACAGTCAATATGTCAGACTATGTCTGAGATATAACTGAGACTCACTGTATTTTTCAGTTCACCCAGCCAGCCTTGCTTTTGAAGGTGCAACAGCTAGTGTCTAATTGTAGTGGTGCCATTTCTCACAGCTAACTGATATGTTAAAGAAAAACAAGGTATCTGATTTGCATGGGATCTGTTGATAGATGATGAGGTAGATGTATGCCAAAAGTTAAAAAATTTATAGTAATTTATATATTTTTTATACTTACCAATGACCCAGACTTAGCTGGTGCTAACTCTAAAATATCTAGGGTCAAAAGCAAATTTTACCCCCCAATCCCCCAAATTTGCATCTAAAACCGAAAATTACATGTCCTATATGGTCCTCCATACTTTAACTCCACTGCGCATGCACAGGGTCAAGGAGGTCTTGAAATTGGCGCAATTATCATTCTTACAACGAGTGCCTGGTGAGCGTTATGTACTCAGCGGGGAGGTATGAGTTCCCAACTCATGGGACGGCCATCCCCGTCTGGGTCATTGGTAAGTATAAAAAATATATAAATTACTATAAATTTTTTAACATTTTTATTCTGTACCAATGACCCAGACTTAGCTGAATAGTAAAAAGGTTGGAGGGACTAGGACATAAAGGAAAATCCAATAGACTCAATTACATATAACAGAACTATCCCCTGAAGGAGAAAATGAGAGATAGGCTTTACATGTATCTTTCTTATTTGTATCAAAAAGAAAGACACTACACCATTCTGTAATTGAGCACAATAACATCAATGATGTCTATTAACATCCAGTATAACCCTTTATACTAATATTTTTTAAAGGAAAGCCAATAAATAAGGAAGTCCAGCAAAATGAGACTCTATATACTCATTTAAAAGTGTTCGAGGATTGTATATTAATGCCCGATTAATACGTGATATATACAAATGTCTCACACCGAGCAACACCTAAAAAATATTACATAGATGAGTAAACATTAGCTTTACTTTAAAACCATCCCGGTACCGACTCAGAATTACTGACTCCAAGGGAGGTATTCCCTTGCTTTACACTATAAAGCAGGTGACCTAAGGGAACACCCCCCCCCCCCCCTCCTCCCCTTGGCCTGGATCAAGTACTCCAGAGCGAAAAGGGCAGCAGGACAGAGTCACCACCGGAACCGAAAGCCTACATATATAGTTGCCACTGTTTAGTGGACGACATTCTGAGTGAAAAATAACGGACCTAAACAAAGCAGATCTGCAGAAAAGGACTCAATATTTCTCAGATACAAATTCGAGAAAGTGGAGGGCTAAGAACAATATGCAGCCCTTATTAGATCTGTAATAGCAACATTATTAGCATAGTAAGCCCATGATGTAGAAAGAACTCTTACTTCATGAGCTTAAAACTAAAGCACAGACTGCTGATTGAAGATATTATCATAAGCAGTACTGATAGTAAATTGAATCCATCTGACCATAGAATGGACCAAAAAGTGGAGGAAGCTTCCACGGCATGTCCCACAACAGATGTAAGTATATTAATCCACGGTCTTTGTGGAGCTAGAAATGCTACCAACAGAATTTTTCATTGAGATATATAACTTGAGCAATATCTGCTGAATCAACGGCGCTGGAAGATATGCATATCCTATTATTTCGTCTCACAAGATCGATAGAGCATCTACTCCAAACGCTCGAAGAACCAAACATTGTGACACATACGTCTGCAACTGACTGTTGAGATGCGTCATGAATAAGTCGATCATATGCCGCTCTCCTTGGTAGCAAATCTGATTGAATACTTGTTTGTTGAAAGTCCATTCTGGCATCAACAAGCGGCCCCTCCATGAAGGGAGTCTGCTAATACTTTCAGACGACCCGGAATATGACGGACCGATAGGAGAACTTGATGTTCTAGTACAAGCAGAAAGATTCCTTCCATTAACATGAACAACAGAATGGAATGAGTGTCTCCCTAGTTCCGAAAATACACTTATACCGTCGAATTGTCGGACAGAATTAGAACATGAGCATTCTGAATAACGTTCATCCAATAACGTAGCGCAAGCCAAAATAACATCATTCCTGATGTTAATGTGCTTGTCTGAGCGAAGACAATAGTGAGCATAGCAACTGATTAATTTCGCTCTGGGTAACGGCAGACAAAGAGAATGTTGTGTGTTTCAAAGCTCATCCCCCGGTGGGTGAATGACTTGGATGATACCAGATCCGACTTCTCGTTTACTGGTATCGCGGAACTAAATATTGAAATTAGAGTGAACCGGCTTAAAATGTTGCACTCGGAAATGATGCAGTCTCTAAAAATAAACAGTCTTGGGAAAATCCATTTTTCAAGAAACATTTGAAACATTTTATTGACATCTTGCATTATTGTTGAATATTCCTGATAAAAAAGAGGGTGATTTGATGACTTTTGGACCTAAAAAATACAATTTACTTTTTGTGTGTTTTTGTAGGGAATTCCCTGAAAAATATGTGCATGTGACCAGTACTTCCCTTTGTGTCAGTTTTTCTCTCCTATTTGTTGCATGACCCCCTGTTTTCAGATCAGAAAAAATTGTCTAAAGGGCTATACTTGACAGAGATATTTGAATGCCAAAATTAAAGTGATGCGATCATATTTTTTTCCGCCTGAATGTTATAATGGTCGCCTATGGGAAAATATTTAGTTCTGTGATACCTATAGGAAATATGTTTTTTGGTTTCCAAACCAGATTCAGTTATTATTTTGGGGGATTATTTCACATTTAAATATTTATTTGGGGACCACACACCTTACCAAACCATTTTATTGTTTTGAACAGTTACATTTTTGTCACAGTCACCAATAAAAGCTATATATTTCCAAAACTAAGGCTGTTCATGCAAGCAAATTCACATCTTGAGCAAATGTATTCCCCAGGAGCACACTATAACCTCTGGCAACTGCTAACTAACAGCCTATCTTACCCTATTAACATATTTATTTAAATCATGGTTTCCCCTCATATTACTAGGGGCAGGGAGGATTCCAAATCTTCCAACCCCCTCCCAAATCACCATTCAAACACAGACAGAAAACCTACACTGCCCTTCTATTCATTAGTATTTAGAAGTTTTTCTTTTCTATATTATGCTCTTCAAAATGTTGGAAAACAATTCCTTCATTAAAAGAGTATCCTGGAAAACAAATTCGAGGAGGGGGGTGGGGCTATAGTGGAAAATAACATAATAAAATTACAAATGTGAGTGAATGGCATTTGTGCACAGCTACCAATATAGTTGTCTAGTACTAGTGCTGTCATGGTTCCCATGATACAGCATAAATTTACAGTGACAGTTGTGAAATATTGCTCTTTCCATGAACCAAGTCCTCCCTCCCACATATATTTAATCCTTCTGCTGATGATAAACATTTGGAAAGACTGAACAGCATGTTTTTAGAGACTGAAGTTAGTATCATACACTTTCAGTTTCTTATGATTTACTTTGAGGCTTCAGCACTCATGGTCCACTGAGTTATTTTTCAATTTAACAACCTTGCCCTGGCTCTTCCACTATATTTTTCATTGTATGTCATTCAGTACTCTCATGTAGACCTCCTACATGTGTGCCTGCAAGCATACCTGTCTGTGTGTCTGTCTCTTCATCAGACATGGTGTTTCTTTGCTTTTCACTTGCCTGGATCTACATTTTCAATAATTGGCAGCTGACTAACTTTCACCCCCCTCTACAATCTCTATCGCGATCCTTCCAGAAGAGACTGGACTTCTGATGGAAGTGAGCCTCTTTCCTGCGGACTTGACGGAAGCTGAGTCCATCTTGGACTTCGAGTTAACAGAGGTTTTCGTTTGAAGGCCAATTTAGTCCTTCCGAAATCACCCCTCGAATCCAAGGGACGTCCGTAATCTACTCCCAATTAATTGAGAAACTCGACAGTCTTCCGCTCACTAGTACACGATAGAGGTTAATACCATTACCTCCTGGTCCTGCGAGGCTTGCGGAAGGAGAAGCCATGTCCTCCACGCCCCGCACCTCGCCCCGTCGCCCTAGGGGCGTCTGACCAGACATCTTGGCCAGAATTACGGCCCCTACCTGAGTCGCTACCCTGACGGTCTCTAGAGTAAGACCTAGAGAACGCATAGGAACCTCTATAGGAACTTCCCTTGGATGTATTCATCCCAGAAGTGCCTGTCCTACTTTTCTCTGCTGAATCCGACTATATGGAAGCGGATTTGAATAGCAGAGAGTCTGAAGCTTTCTTAAGTTATCTCATCATAGACTGCGGAAAGCTTGTCGTCGAAGAAAACTCTCTGGAGCGACTCCAAGAGAGTTTTTCACCTTACTATCCACACGCGTGGATGTAGCCAGGGCCACGTCACATCTAACCAACTCCATATTGCCACTAAAAGGGTGGGGTTTTACGTGAGGCCCTTGAAAGAACTCTTAAGGAGGTTGTAAATCCTAGAATTCTTTTTCCTTTGAGACGTAATGATAACGCTCTGGTAAGGTGATCTACGTATGATGATGCGTCTAAGCTAACCCTGCTAGACGATATTGTCGTTTCCAAGATCATGGTTGGAATTGACATTGACGACGGTATAAACAATACTAGGTCCTGGCCTGGTCGTCTAGACGCAGAGAAACTCTCGGAATGCTCTGTCCTGCCATTTCAAAATATTCCTTGAATTGATGAAAGGCAGATGTAGAGCATTTGCTGATAAGAAACCTGACCTGCCCATTTAGGTAGCAAGTTATATAAATATAGCGTCACACAACAGATCAAATGTCCGTGAGACATATCTGGACTATGTCAGAAACTGAGGGATGATGTCCCTAAACCGATAAGAATTCTGAATTCATTGGCGCTATCAATCTCTTATCTGGCAACGCAGCAATTTTTGGTCTGGAGAAACAACGTCAGAAGATAATGCCAGATGCACTCTACGGCAATTATGTTGTTCCGAAAGGGAAAATACAACACATCCATATCCCTTTCGCCATCCTGTCGGACCACTTGTAATTCTTGGTCGTCCGTGCCTGAACCTGCAGCGGAACGTACCAACCCAGCTTCCTCAGATAATTCTTAATCCGACAGAGTTACTGTCGGGTGCTGGGATGCTTCGATAATTTGTGCTATCTGCGATAGCATGTCCGTGACAAAGGCCTATGGGGCTGCGGTCTTACAGAATTTAGCCGCTAGAAGCTCCTTGGACGTTGACTCCTGCATATTTCTTATATGCGAACGTCCGGAGTATGAAGACCTCATATCCTTGGCTACCGGATGGCGTGACCTGGTCGCCATAGAATCCCTGGTCGGCGATGTTGGTTGAATATGACTGGTCACGTAGCCAAGGTGCAGTCGCGTGTGCTGCCGTGAGGATGAGGAAGCCGTCTACTGGACTGTCTATATAACGGAGCGTACCGAGCGGTGGACGTATGCCCTGACTGAGGAACGTTTTGTACCACAACATCTGTGCCCAGAAGTTGTAGTATGAGAGAAGGACCTCTCTCGCTCGCAGCCCGGATGGACCTGGATGAGCTAGAAACCGGACTAATAGGCTTCCTCTGTACCATCCTTGTATCCGTCGTCACTGGGTGTGCACACTGTATTATATAGTGCTCGCATCACCCAAATTTCCTTCCTGGACTGCAACGGATGAACCCGGATGTTGAGCCATTCGGTGAATGGTCACGACTCGGGCCTAGCTAGCGGACGTCAAAGCCATCAATCCTACTAGGGAACTCCAGGCAATTGACACATTTACATGAGCTCTTTTGCCGCTAACGCTTCCTTTGACTGTGACGACTGAAGCACACTTACGACGACATCACAGTAACAACACCTTGTTCATGTTACTCTATGAGACCCGTGGAGCCACGGTCCTACGTAAATTATCCGCTGGAAGCTCCCAGGACGTTCATTCCTGCATTTATATAATATGCGAACGTCCCAACTGGAAAGGTCTCGTATCCTTGGCTAGCAGATGGAGTGACCTGGTTGACGTGTATTCCTTGGTCTGCGAAACAGGAGCACCAGGGACATTCAATCCTGCATTTATATAATATGCGAACGTCCCCTGGAAATCTGTGGTCACATAGCCAAGGTGCAGTCATGTGTGTTGACGAGGATGAGGAAGCCAATATAACAGCCGCGTTGGACTGTCATGCGATGGAGCGTCCCGAGCAGGAGGAGTGGACGTAAGCTCCGACTAAGCGAACAAACATACAACATCGGCGTGCAGATGTTGATGCAAGAGAGAGGGGGGCTCTCTTGCTCGCGGTCCGGGTGGACCTGGACGAGCTAGCTACCGGAGTGACAGGCTTCCTCCATACTATCCTCGGATCCGTCGTTGCTGGGTGTGCACATCTGATGTTTTATAGTGCTCGCATCACCCAATCTGCTTCCCTGGACCACGACGGATGAACCCGGGTGCTGAGCCATTCTTTCCTGGTGAATGGTCGCGACACCGGGCGGACTAGCGGGCGATCAATGCCTTCGATCAAACTAGTGAACTCCCAGCAATTGTCGTAATACCTTGAGCACTTCCCGCTAGCCCTAATATTGCAACGACGGAGACACACTTGTTGAAGACATCATGGAAACATCACTCTGAATTCTGAAAAAGAAACTGATAATATAGAGTGACCCTACAGAGAGAGGACCGTAATGGACCCCTCACCGCTAACAAAATACCGTGACACACGTCTGCAGCGTTGTCATATCAATCAACACACACAGAGCAAGAATTAGTGTGAATACATTGACTATAAGAAACACAATGAACCTGAGAATTAGAGGAAGATATCTTCGCATTACAATTGAAGAATATTTTTTCAACATGAAAAAATATACACAGTCATATTACTCGCACTAACCCTTGAAATAAATATACATAATATATTATAATCCATTATAACATTCCAAAAGAAAATAATTTCAAAAAAAAAAATTTTGAAAAAATTTTCAGAAGAGCCCAAGTTCCCAATGGGAACAATGAGCCCAAATGGATCCCAAAAAAGCCTAAGTGAGGACAAAAATTTTAAAATCATTTCAAAAAATTAATGTAACACTTACAGACATATTAATGTATCTTGCTATGAACTCAACTAAGCAGAGGACAAGTAATCACTATAAGAAGTAACCGTTGTCAACATAAACAAAAAGTGTAAACAAACCGGAAACATGACTCCAGGCACTGATAAACATGGCCCGAAATCAGTTACCAATTTAAACACTATCTGATGCAAAACAGAGACTCAGAAACTGCAGAACATCAGATGGTAGATGCAGACCAAAACGCCTAACCACCCAAGGGTGGGGACGAAAATATGGAAAAAAAAACAGAAAATAATTCTGTTTCCAAGCCAAAACTCCCAAGAAATTTTAGTAATAAACATTACAAAAAATAAGCCAAAAGCATGGGAGAATAGCTAGGGGGGAATAAAGGAAAGGGAGAGAGGAAACACTGATTAAACAATGGAACATTCATAGCAAGAATGACCACAACAAGGTCAAGCCTCGAAAATAGGTAACATGAATAATTTCGTAAAATAATAATAAGTTACAGCCCTGAACATTTGTTTCCAAGTGAAGTGTAACTATATTGAGGGCCAAACAAAGAATGATAACTGCGCCAATTTTGAGACCTCCTTGACACTGCGCATGCGCAGTGGAGTTAAAGTATGAAGGACCATATAGGACATGTAATTTTCGGTTTTAGATGCAAATTTTGGGGATTGGGGGGTAAAATTTGTGTTTGGCCCTAGATATTTTAGAATTAGCACCAGCTAAGTCTGGGTCATTGGTACAGTATAAAAATATTATCTCAATCTAACAAATGGTAGTGGACACAAAGCTGCAAACATGTTGGACAAATATAATTTGAGATGGACAAATGTATACAAATATGTCTTATGCACCACCTAAGGGGGGAGCATAACAATGGTCCTAAAATCATTAAAAGATGTCACAGGAAAAGTATTTTTTTTAAATGCAAATAGCCAAGAGGACAGGTTTCAAGCTTTGTGCATAATTGACAGAGTGTCATTAAAATATCATGCATCATCCAGTGTATCCATTTCGGAGGCATGCCATCACACTTGCACACCTGTGACCAAGCCTGGAAATTTGCAATCTGTCATTTGTAGAATGAGGTCCCCAGAGGATGAATTTGCTGATGCTATCCCATACAATGGGCTAGAATCCCCCCCCCCCCCCCATTTATCCTCTGAGTACCTCTTTCTGTTTGGGCCAGAGACCTTAATTCAGATTAAGGTTCAGAGGGTAAATTTGGTAATACTACCCCACTGTACAGGGTAGCATCACCAAATTCACCCTCGGGGACGTCATTCTGAAGATGAAAGTCTGCTTATTTCCAGGCTTGCCTGTGACGCAGCTTATTTGCAACTGAGGGACACTTGTTTATGTACTCTTAAAATATCAACATATATATAGAGGATCTGTAATGAGTTTCTCTTTGATATAAGATTTATGAAACGAGTGTAGACAATTTTATTTTAGCGAGCCTCTGGCGAGCTAAAATAAAATTGTCGAAACGAGTTTCATAAATCTTATGTCAAAGAAAAACGAATTTCAGATTCTTTTTATCACATAACACACACAAACGAACTTGAACCGATTTATTTTTAACGAGTCTGTGTTCCCGTACATGGAAAAAGAAAATTAAACTACTTTCTCCATGTTGACTGAATGCATTCAACACTTCCGCTTTACAAAATAGTTCTCAAAACAAACGGTCTTGTTGACGTTTAATAAACAGACTGCAACAAAACCCTCATTAGTAATTCAATTGTCAACAATAAGAGAAGCAAATCCAAAGAAGGGATTTGCAATTTCTATATTTTATAAACTTTAATCCGAGTCACTGTCGGACACAATGATGCGCCTACGTTTCTGAGCGGGTTGGGCTGATGATGTTTCTGGGTTATGAATGTGTATTTCAAAGTGCCCACCATAAATGTTGCCTGTGAACATATTCTGTAGTCTACCCGCAAATTGTGTGTTTCGATCAATGGAATTTGTGTTAGAAATTGACTGGTTTTGATAAACTACATCTCTGTCCATGAATTTAGGATATTGAGGCCTATTTTCAGTTTGAAGATTGGTGTTAGATAACACATGAGAAATTTGTTTGTGATGTTGTTCATTATATGGCTGTAATTGTTAATTGACTGGATATTCTTGTGTCCTGTGATTTGCATAATCTGGTGAGCAGGGATGTTATTTTCACAAAGTTTCTGAACAAGATGTTTGCGAGCACTGTGATTTGTAAGTTTCTTTTCCGGTGACACTGACAGACCAGCTGCTTTTGCCATGCGCTTCATGATGGAGGTAAGTTTATTTATCCAATCGGCTGTCTTTTAAACCACTGATCACCGACATTCATAATATCTTGTTTAGTATGTGTTGCTATATAAAAAGGGTCACTTTCGTCACTGTAACCAGAGGGCCTTAAAAGAGAGTACTTTTTATAAATATTCACAGGACACCTTTCTGGTAAATCAAAGTTACACCACATTCTGGGTGGCACACTTCGAACATCTCTCACATTGTCACCAGGGCGAGTTTTTGTTTGTCTTTCTATAAACTGTAAATATTCCTGGCCATTTGGGTTCTTGTGCAAACTAACATCCCCCCCAACACATTTTACGGTGCTCATCTGAGCCCCGTAAACCAAAGTGAATAGTGTTTAAAAACCACAAGGAGTTTATTATAGATTCGGGTGTCGAAGAACCCAGTTGACCGCTTTGCCACAAAATATCAATTTCATTGTCACTTATTGGCTCCGCCTTCATTTCCCAATTGCCCAAGCCACTTCGTTTCAGTTGTCGTTGTTTGGCCTTCAATATGTCTCTCACTTTCACAAATTCTACACTGCTAACTATTGTGTGGCCATAATTAAAACGTTTTAAATTTCTGTCAATACTGGAAATAAATCCACGCAACGAGCTTGGTTCATATTCAGAGCCATCAGATTTTCTGACTGACAGGATAAATTTGCATAAAATAACACACAGTTCACTGGGCGGTATGTTGTGAATTTCACGATGCTCATTTATATCATTGCTTTGAAGAAAATTTCTTACTAACTTCATATCATAAAAGGTCTTGCTTAAAGTGTTTTTATTTGTTTCTTTTTCAACAAATCCATCTATATCTGCACCGCTGATATTAACAAAATGACTCTGTTGAGTAGCGTCCGTTTGCTTAGCAATGCCAACAGTTTCTTGGCAATCTAGCGTCTGGTAGCATTCATCGTTTAATGGGCTCAAACGTTCTGTCAAGAGAGTCACTTCAAAGTCGATACCTATTATTTTCACAGTGTATAACACGCCTTTTGTGGAATCAATGATCTTAACAATTTCCCCTTCTCCTTTTCCATCTATTTTCACAATTTCGTTCACTCGATAGTTAAGTACACGCGACATGTTTTGTTTGTAAACAATGGAGTGGTACAATATGAATATTAATTAGGTGATGAGGCTTAAAATTCAGCCAATGAAAATCCTTGTTGGTCATATTACACGTGTTCTCATATAGAAGAATATCAGATGGACTTTTTCATTGAACTTTACAATAGTCATGTGATAAATAGTAATATGACACCATACCTCAGGCCTAAAAGGGCTTCGGAGCACAGGTATATCTGAGGTGTGATAAAAGAATTAAAAGAAAAGTTAAAAAATTTATAGTAATTTCTATATTTTTTATACTTACCAATGACCCAGACATAGCTGGTGCTAACTCTTAAAATATAGGGCCAAACACAAATTTTGCCCCCCAATCCCCAAAATTTGCATCTAAAACCAAAGAAAACATGTCCTGAATGGCCCTCCACACTTCACCTCTACTGCGCATGCGCAGTGTCAAGGACGTTCCGAAATTGGCGCCATTAATCATTCTAATAACCAGTGCCTGGTAAGTGCTATGTACTCAGCGGGGAGGCAAGAGTTCCCAACTCCTGGGAGGGCCATCCCCGTCTGGGTCATTGGTAAGTATAAAAAATATAGAAATTACTATAAATTTTTTAAAATTTTTATACTGTACCAATGACCCAGACATAGCTGAATAGTAAAAAGGCTGGAGGGCCAAGGACATAGAGCAAGATGGAATACGCTCAATAATATAAAAATAGAGTCATCCCCTCTAGGGAAAAAGAAGTAATAGGCCTTACATGTATCTTTCTTATTTATGATAAATTAGAAAGATACAACACCTTCCAAAATTGAGCATGATACATCCATGTACTCTATTAATATCCAATATAATCCTTATACTAATAATTTTTAAAGTAAGCCAATAAATAAAGTAAGTCTAGAGAATAGAGACTCTTATACTCCTTAAAAGTGTCTGAGGATTGCATAATCATGTCCGTTGACACGTGCTATTTTCAAAAAAAACTAAGACTTGAATGAATTTTAAAATATAAACTTCCCACTAAACAACCATCCCAATAACAGCTCAGAATTACTAACTCCGGAGGAGGTATCCCCTTGTTTTCATAGTAAAACAGGTGACCCAAGGGAACACCCTTCCCCCCCCCCCCTTTTTCTTGCCCTGGGTCAAATAGCCCAGAGCGAAGAGGGCAGCAGAACGGAGACACTGCCGAAACAGACAGCCTACCTAGCTATAATAGCAACTGTTAAGAGAATGACATTCTGAGCAGTAGATAATAGACCTAACAATAGAGGCCTCCAGAAATGGACTCGATATTTCTGAGATAAAAATTCATGAATGTGGATGGCTGAGCGCAATGAGCAGCCTTCAAAAATCTATAATAGCGACACTATTAATGTAAGCCCAAGATGTAGAAGAACTCTTACTTCATGAGCCGAAATCTTAAGCACAACTGCTGAGTCAATGATATACCATAAGCAGTACCGATAGTTAATTGAATCCATTAGCAATAGAATGGAGCGTAACGTCCTTCTATTAGGCATCAAAGACAGAAGAAGCTTACGCCCGTAGTAATAAACAGATATCTGTTTATAAATACATAAACTCTAACCGGACAGAGTAAAGGCCTATGCCCGTACGAAGACGGAAGGACCTTAATAACAATAGGTTCCGGATATTAGGAGCCTAACTCTTATGCAAAAATCCAACCTAAATAGTAAAGGAAGTAGTGATTCCGAAACTACGAAAGTGAAAATCATCCATCGATAGTGGATGAAACTCACTGACTCTTCAGTAAAAGAGAAGCCAACAGAATTACTGTCTAAAAGGTCAGAATTTGAAAACTACTGTTTCCAGAGGCTCAAATGATTACTTAGCTAAATAAGAACCGAAGTTAAATTCCAAATAGGAATTTAATCTAAAGATTCCAAGTCTATTTATCAAAAAGTTACTAACTGACTTAGATAAAGAGACATAAGACTCAATTGTAAACTATCATAGAGTGCATAGGTATGAGGTAACATAAACCTATAACCTTAATAATAACAGGCTGCAGTAGATCTTGTCAAACAAGTATACTAAAAAGTTGCAATGAGTAGTATGGAGGGATCAACCATATGAACATAGTGATCCCTACACCAACGACGGAAGAGCCTCCACTTTAGCCGCATAGAATAGCGAAGAAGAGGATCTCCTATAGTAAGAAATCGCGCCCAAAGCTCGTCCAGTACAATGCTTACAATGCAATACGGACCACACAACAAAATACGTGAAGGTTGCGACCTTGCGGGTTGTGATAAAGATGACACGATTTACCCAGCGAAAAAAGATCCTCTCATTGAGGAAGATTTCGCGTTAAGTGCCACAGTAGACATCAGAGTAAATTACCCACGGTCTCTGTGAAGATAGAGATGCTATCAACAGAAATGTATTGTGGTTGTTTATCTTAGCAATACCTGCTGAAATAACAGCGCCGGAGGATACGCGTATCCTATCATTCCGTCCTATTAGATCAATAGAGCGTTAACAACATTAGCTCAGAGATCCGGACAAGCCAACACATTCGTCTGCAATTGATTAGCAAGCTGTGTCGTAAATAAATTATCATTGGGCGCTCCCATAGATAGCAAATCTGATTGAATACTTGTTTGATGAGAGTCCATTCTGACGGCAACAAGCGACCCCTAAGAGAACGGGAGTCCGGTAAAACAATCAGACGACCCGGAATATGACGGACCGAAACAGAACTTGGTGTACTATAACCAACAGACGGATTCTTTCCATTAAATTGAATAACGGAAACGAATGAGTGCCTCCCTGGTTCCGGAAATACGCCACTACTGCCGAATTAACGGACAGGATTTGGACATGCGTTTCTGAATAATGTTCATGCAATGACATAAAGCAAGCCTAAAAAACATTATTCTATTATCTATTATTCTATTATTGTCCCCTATGTTGTTGGACGAGAGAGGGACCTCTCTCGCTCACAGCCCGGACGGACCTGGACAAGCCAGGAACCGGACTAACAGGCTTCCTCCGATCTGTCCTCAATCCGCCGTCACTGGGTGAGTACTAAAGTAATTATAGTGCTCGCGTCACCCAAATCTCCTTCCTAGACTGCAACGGACGAACCCGGCAGCCGAACCATTCGATGAATGTACGCTACACCGGGTGAGCTAGCGAATGTCACTCCGTCGATCCTACAAGGGACCTCTTAGGCGATAGACATATTCCATGAGCACTTATTGCCGCTAGCTCTTCATTAACTATGACGACAGAGGCACACTTTTGAAAGACATCTCCGTAACTTTGCGAACAAGAAACCAGACATGCTTGTTAATAGCAAGCATATAATAATATATATAGCGTCGTTCAATAATTCGAAAGTTGTGTGACATTATTGGACTGTGTCGGAACTGAGGGACGATGTCCCTGAACCGAACCAAAAATTTCTATGTCCACCAACGCTATCAGTTTCTTATCCGGCACCGCAGCATTCTGGTCCGACGAAAGAACCTCTAAAAGATAAAGTCAGCTGGCATACACAGCAGCACATGTTGTTCCGAAAGGGAAAGCTCGAAATTCTCCGAATCCATTTCGGCATCCCGTCGGACCGGATGAAATTTTCGGACGTCCGTACCTGCTTCCGCAGAGCGTCCCGACCCAGCGTCGTCGGATAATACATCATGCAACAGAGATTCTGTCGTTGCTGGGATGCTGCGATAAGCTGTGCTATTTGGGATAGCACGTCCGTCACCGAGGCCTGTGCAGTAGCGGTCTTACGATGCTTTGCCGCTGGAAGCTCCGTGAACGTTGACTCCCGCATACTTTCTTATGCGAACGTCCGGAGTCTGCAGGCCACGTGTCCCTGGCTACCGGATGGTGTGACCTGGTTGCCGATGATTCTCTGATTGGCGAAGCTGACTAGATATCCGAGGTCACATAGCCAAGAGCGGTCGTGTGCGCTACCATGAGGATGAGGAGCCTTATTGACAGTCTACTCCGGACTGCCTATATGTCGGAGCGTCCCGACCGACAGATATATGCTCCGAATGTAAAATATCTGAACCACAACATGCGGTCCCCTATGTTGTTGGACGAGAGAGGGACCTCTCTCGCTCACAGCCCGGATGGACCTGGACAAGCCAGGAACTGGACTAACAGGCTTCCTCCGATCTGTCCTCAATCCGCCGTCACTGGGTGAGTACTAAAGTAATTATAGTGCTCGCGTCACCCAAATCTCCTTCCTAGACCGCAACGGACGAACCCGGCAGCCGAACCATTCGATGAATGTACGCTACACCGGGTGAGCTAGCGAATGTCACTCTGTCGATCCTACAAGGGACCTCTTAGGCGATAGACATATTCCATGAGCACTTATTGCCACTAGCTCTTCATTAACTATGACGACAGAGGCACACTTTTGAAAGACATCTCCGTAACTTTGCGAACAAGAAACCAGAAATGCTTGGTAATAGCAAGCATATAATAATAATATACATAGCGTCGTTCAATAATTCGAAAGTTAGTGTGACATTATTGGACTATGTCGGAACTGAGGGACGATGTCCCTGAACCGAACCAAAAATTTCTAAGTCCACCGACGCTATCAGTTTCTTATCCGGCATCGCAGCATTCTGGTCCGACGAAGAAGCTGTAGAAGATCAAGTCAGATGACATACACAACAGCATATGTTGTTCCGAAAGGGAAAGCTCAAAGTCCTCCGAATCCCTTTCGGTATCCCGTCGGACCGGATGAAATTTTCGGACGTCCGTACCCGCTTCCGCGGAGCGTCCCGACCCAGCATCGTCAGATAAAAAATATGCGACAGATTCAGTTGATGCTGGGATGCTGCGATAAGCTGTGCTATTTAGGAAAGCACGTCCGTTCCCGAGGCCTGTGCAGTAGCGGTCTTACGATGCATTGCCGCCGGAAGCTCCGTGTACGTTGACTCTCGCACACTTTCCTATGCGAACGTCCGGAGTCTGCAGGCCTCGTGTCCCTGGCTACCGGATGGTGTGACCTGGTCGCCGATGATTCTCTGACTGGCGAAGCTGACTGGATATCCGAGGTCACGTAGCCAAGAGCGGTCGTGTGCGCTACCATGGGAATGAGGAAGCCTTATTGACAGTCTACTCCGGACTGCCTATATGTCGGAGCGTCCCGAGCGACGGACGTATGCTCCGAATGCGAAACATTTTGTACCACAACATCTGGGGCCAGATGTTGTTGTACGAGAGAGGGGCCTCTCTCGCTCGCCGTCCGGATGGACCAGAACGAGCTATGAACCGGACTAAAAGGCTTCCTCCGTTCTCCCTCTAATCCGCCGTCACTGGGTGTGCATTTGGTTGATTTATAGTGCTTGCATCACCCCAAAACTCCTTCTAGACCGCAACGGACGAACCCGGCTGCCGAACCATTCGATGAATGGACGCTACACTGGGCGAGCTAGTGGACGTCAAAGGCCGTCGAACCTACTAGGGTCCTCTTAGGCAATTGGCATATTTACATGAGCACTTTTCCGCAAGCCCTTCATTAATTGTGACGACGGAGGCACACTGTTGGAAGACATCATAGATACATCACCCTAATCTTGATCGTCTGAAATAGAAATTGATAAAGTAGAGTGACCCTGCGGGGAAAGGACCGGAGTGTCCAATTCCCCACTAACATACCGTGACATACGCTTCCCATGTTGTCATCGAAATCATACGATACAGAACAGGAGTTAATGCGAGTACACTGACCACATATAGAATGATTATAAAAGTCAGAGGAAGACTTCCTCTTATTACAATTGATCAAAATCCTTTCAATGTGAAAAGAAAACAAAGTCCTGGTACTCGCACCAACCCCTGGCAATCAAAATACATAATAATAATATGATCCATTAATATAGAAAAAATAATTGAAATCAAAATATTTTGAAAAAATATTTTTTCAGAACAGCCCAAGTTTCTGAAAAGTAACGTTGAGCCCCAATGGATCCCAAGCCTAAGTGTGGACAAAAATTTTAAAAATATTTTAAACAATTTATTCAACACTTACGAACAATAAGAATGTATCTAGTTATGATTAAAATAACATCAAGATATTATTTTCAAGAAATCCCCCCCTCACACAGAGGGCTGTTGTAAATGTAAACAATGAGTGTAAAAACACTAAAATAAGACTCCAGGCACCCAGGCCCGGAATCAGTTACCAAAAATACACTATCTGATGCAAAACAGAGACTTCCAGGGAAGAAACTGCAGAACATCAGATGGTAGATGCAGAACACAATGCCTAACCACCCGTAGGTGAAGACGTAAACATGGGGAAAAGAACAGAATTCATTCTGTTATTCAGCTAAAACTCCCAAGAATTTTTAGTAATAATAATTATAGAAACTATGCCAAAAGCATGGGAGAATAGCAAGAGGGGACTTAAAGGAAAGGGAGAGAGGAAAACACTGAAAAATCAGTGTAACTAAATAACCAGAATGACAACAAAATGGCTGCTGCCTCGAAAATAGGTAACTTAACATAATTTCATTAAAAAAATTTTAAGTTACAGCCCTGATAACATTCTGTCACACATTTTTCCTCTCCTCCTTCTCTATCCTCCATAGAATCACCATTTCACTAATATTTATGTGTCTGGCATCATTTAAACTGAGATTTACAAGCACAAAGATCAGTCAGATGTTAACTGATGAAGGGCCAAACTTAGAATGATTAATGGCGCCAATTTCGGAATGTCCTTGACACTGCGCATGCGCAGTAGAGGTGAAGTGTGGAGGGCCATTCAGGACATGTTTTCTTTGGTTTTAGATGCAAATTTTGGGGATTGGGGGGCAAAATTTGTGTTTGGCCCTATATTTTAAGAGTTAGCACCAGCTATGTCTGGGTCATTGGTACAGTATAAAAATATACTAGTGTTAATATTTAAAGAGTATGAGAACAGGTAGACCTGAGGCGAAGTGTAAAGTTACAGAAACTACTTGTAAAATAGATGATGTAATGATGCTGCCTAAGCTGGAAGCAATATTTGTACCCATTCATTAATTTGAGCTACCTGATATCAGAATGCATGTACATGTGGAGTATGGTATCTATCATTTTTGCAGTGAAAATTTAAGTTCCCCTAACAGCACATTTTGATAAATTAGGTATACTATCTTTTACTCGCCTTAATTTGACAGAATTGAAGCAGTACTTACTACTCCTAAGGTGAGAGAAAAGATTCAAGTCATGTGATAAGTATGTCTTACCTAATGGGGCCATGTACATGATTCCTGTTCAAGAACTCCAAAAATGGAGAAACTACAAGAGGACAAATGCCATAATAGGGGTCCACCATTAATCTATAATAACCATCTGCTATTGATGAAAACGATAATGCTGCTGGTTCACCATCCATAAATTGCAGTTTCTAAAAAACAAAGGTGACAAAATTCTATCAACAATAGACTTAACAAAGTAATCAGAAAAATACAATTGAGCGATAACTCAAGTTACTATTATCCTCTTACAAAATACAGTGAAACCCACTTAATTTGATATTTCCACCAAATTCTCTGTGTTTATAGACCTATGTGGCCTCAATACATCTAGAACAGGCATTTAACTTATTACATCTTCTTTGACAGAGCTCTGTGTGGTGACCTTGACCTTGGGTTCAGATGCTAAATGTGATGCACACTGATAAATATCTCTTGAAAAGTTTTATCAAGTTATCGAGTTGTGTCAAATTATGGACTGGACCAGAAAATGTCACTAAGAAATGGCATAATGGACATTTGATGCATAACTGTGATCTTGATCTTGGGGTATGGAAGGTAAATTTGATGTGCAACACATCGCTAACCAATGATATGCAAAAGCAATAGGTTTCATCAAGCTACATCAAGAAGTAAAGAAATTATGGTTTGGATAGGGAAATATCACTATGAAAGGTTTTTTAGCACTTGACACTCAACTGGTGACCTTGACCTTGGGATACAGAATGTAAATGTGGCGCACGACACATCGTTTACTGATGATATATATGTGTAAGAAGTTTCAGCAATTTTTGTTAAGTTGTGAAGAATGTGTGGTTCAGTAAAAAAATGTTACCAAGAAATGACAGTAAATTATTGGTGATTACGGTCCCAAATTTCTGCACAATTGCTCATCACAAGAAATGGCATTATAAACATTTGATGCATAACTGTGACTTTAACCTTGGGGTATGGAATGTAAATGTGTTGTGTGACACACTGTCTACTGATGATATATATGTGTACAAAGTTTCATCAAGTGGTAAGAAAGGAAGGAGAAGTCATCTATGCCTCTGGCTCAATGAATGATTGAGTCAAATGAGGAACCAGTTTTGGAGATGGGGGCTACACCACAGATAAGATACTTCAGTAAGCTAATTACCTACTCGACGCGGCAGGCTCATCATGATGGTTTAAACATTTAACAAATTTATTGCTGCCTTGTGTAAATCTCAAGGTTTTGTCTGTAATGTTTATTTAGAAAAACATTGTATGGATACTACTCGATGACAATTGGGATCTCTGTGAGTTCGGTAATTGGGTGGGGGGATAATGGAAGTTGATTCTCACCTAGAAAATAACTATCTTGGCACTATCAATAATATTTTGCAGTGGGACGTTCTTATCTTTTCCAACACCCTCCTCAAAATGGAAACTGCAAGAAAAGCATAAACTAGTGGACCTGGCACATTCCCATGCTCAATTCGACAACTTTATATGCTAGAGGATGAGGAACTGGAGAAACAAAGGTCTGAAATTAGCAACTGAAAACTGTCATAAAAACATCTACTGAACAAAACGTCACGACCATTAACTGACAAAAATCTTGTTCAGTTCCCATTCTCTCTGAACAGGTCAGTCTGGACAAAAAAGAGCATTTGCCAAGAGAATGGTCTTTAGTGGAATATGGTGGGATGTAAGGCTTCTCATCTCCTGTAGAATGAAAAACCAGAATAATTCCAAAATTGCACTTCGCATTTCACTGAATGTATCCCACCTTGCATGTGATACTGAGGTTCCATTGTCTGACTCAACCATGACATTTTTCCTTGAAACATGAAGGATAAAATGCCTCAGTGCCACAAGGACAGCTCACAGCTCAAATATATTTATGTGAAGCTGTGACTCTACAGGAGACATTGACCAGATAACAGGAAGAGCAATATATAGCACACCATACTACATTTGGCGCATTTGTGAAAAGTTGATGCTGAGGGGGTGGATGCACTACTGCAATCCCATCTAGCAGCCATTCCCTATTCCATCACTGAGAAGATGCTTCTTGAAAATAGAACTTTAGGGAATTAATTAATTCTGAATTAAATGATTGGTTTCTTGATTCCGCAGTTCTTGAAGGTAGAACTAGAAATAGAGCTTGTGAAGCCTACTGCATTGGAGTAGACTGTTCAGTGATTCCATTGTCCCCAGCAGTGACAGAAGCTTCCTGGCACTGCAAAATACCACCATCTGAAGATGGGGAAAAAACACTTCCAGTTCTTTCTATTAGAATCTGAGCAGAATACATCAACTCCAAGAAAAGCAATTTTCTTTTGTGGAAATTCTCAAAGTTGTTGAGAATTCAACTCAAACTCCAGTCTAGTTCCATTGTTTCATTAGACCACTCTGCTCTCTGGCATGGAGCAAACTGTCATCTGTGTAAAGATGTAACTTGAATCTTTGAAGATGGACAAGAGTTTCCTCACTTTTGTGAACATGAGAGAAGCCAATGACAAACCAAATGGTAGAATGGTTTAGAACTGGTAAATGGTTCTGTCGGCTTGAAATCGAAAGAATTTTCAACCTTTGCTGCATTGGAATATGCAAATATGCATCTTTCTGGTCAACAGTCACAGCCAAAGACTGAGCAAGAAAAGGACTTATTCGGCTCCCTTAAATTATTAACAACTACCATACTCCTGTATGTTTTTCTATAAGGACAATATGGCTGCAAAATCCAAGATTCTGTCTTGGAAAAGGGACAATTTCCATAGCTGCTTTTTCAATACAGAATAGACATTTCTTGCAAACTGTCAAACACTTCTCACCAACTAGCTGAAAAAAATGTGGTGTTACAGGAAGACTTTGTTTGAAATACTAAGTCAACCAACAAAGAGTTTCACAGGGATACACAAGTGTAGGTGGAGGTTTTGAAACATCATCTGACATTCTTATGAACAACCAGGACAACCAGGAAACTGAGGATCTAGTTTGAGATCGAGGTCATCTGGAAGTTGATTTCTTATTGGGTAATCTGATCAATATTAGGGGAAGTAAACAGATGACATTTTAATTGTGTATCACTCAGTTGGTAAGTATTAGGATCTTTAGGATAATTAACAGGCTTTATAATCCTTACTAGTACTAGTAAATCAAAACAATGCCAATGGACACTCCCAAATAAATTGTAACAAAACAATTATTTAGAACAAAGTCATGTTAACGTAAGGTTCCCCTTGCTGGTTGTATGGTATATTATATTTATTTATTTATTTATTTATTTATTTATTTATTTATTTATTTATTTATTTATATATATATTTATTTATTTATTGGTGTTGAAGGTCACATACTTATGCACAATGGCTAATCATGACCATGACAGTTTCACGGGTGGAGGAAGCCATAGAGAACCACCGAGCAACGACAAGCAGCTGCCAGCTCCCCAACATCATAACTCCGCACTGCAGCACAGACAGGGCTTGATTGGTTGAAGACATGCACACCATCGACGTGCAGTTCGCCTTAGTACACAGCATCATTGTGCCCCCATGTGGACGATCAGAGTTAAGTGCCTTGCCCAAGGATACGACGCGGGAGTCCGAATCAATCGCTCAGACGGTCACCCATTCGAGGACTAACCGGGCTCGACAGTGCTTAACTTCGGTGATCTAACGAGAACCAGTTACAACGCCACCGTGCCCTGACACTGCAGCTTAACTTGACCGTGTGTAGTGTTTGGTAAAAAGAATAATGTTCAATGTTTATGAAAGGATTATGAAATAAAGACAAGAATTGTGATAATTGAGAATATGTTAAGTTGTGTACCCTACATGCTAAAGGAATCTAAGTCACGTGCCTTGGCAACTAACATGGTTAACCAATCGCAACTGAAATAGGATATTCTCATCTAGACATTATACTGAATCATCACACCAAGTTGACAATGAAATGAAATCGCTTCATAAATATGACCTGTAGACTGTGCTAAAGGAATCTAAGTTTAGTTGCCCTTTGGCAATCGTGGTTGACCGAACCTGACCACAATAGGATGTTCTCATCTAGACATTCTACAGAGTCATCCTACCAAGTTTCAATGAAATCCCTTCATAAATATGACTTGTAGACTGTGCTAAAGTTTTTTGGGTTTCGAACCTGTGCAGCCATCATGGTTGATCGGTCACAACCAACACAGGACATTCTCACCTAAACCATGACCTTGAACCTTCACATGAAATTTAGTGAAGATCGGACAACTACGGGATGTAGCCTGTGTGAAAGAAAATGTGAACAGACTTACAGACCCAGACTTACAGACTCAGAGACTTCTGCACGAATAATGGCAACACAACTTATCTTGGCTCTCAAGTTAAGCTTAAAATTACTCTTGTTTCAAATTGCTTTTGAAAAAATAAATTCAGCACTCTACCAGTCAATAGAAGTTGGAACTATTTCTAAAACTAATATTAAGATTGTGCAAACCTTTGGAAATCCATTCTTGTGAAAAATTTCAACATGCCATCCTTCATCAGTATTTGTGATTTTCAGCTCCTCAAGTCCATCTATATGACATAAAGGTTCCTGAAATACAAACCTGAACTTAAACTTTGAAGACTAGATGCTAACATATTGACATTGTTTAGGCCCCACAAAGTAGATCTTCTGTTTCTCAGGCCACTTTTTATAAAATTGTTAATTTGGACAACAAAATTAACTCCTAGCACTCTGGTAGTACAACATAATTTTCTCCAATCACTTTGTTTTTCTCTTGCGTAACTATGAATTCAACCAATTATATCTTGTTTGACAGAGCTCACAGAGCCAGTTAAATATCAAACTGCATTATGGGAAACATTTGCTGCTGAAAACTTGACCAATTTGACATCAGTGTGCAGAGGGTTAAACTATCAGTGAACATTGCTCGCTAAATATCTGTTAAATGTTGTAAAGTTTACATCTAGAAATGGAGCCATTTTAATTAGATCTATCAATAACACAATCTGTTTTCAACTGGATTTCTGGAATACTCATTGTTCACAGAAAAGTATCCCAGATGCCGCCATCTTAGGTCAGGGGCGATCACAAAAAAAAGTGTCCCAGATGCCACCATCTTGGGGGAGAATTTATTTATTTATTGGTGTTTCAGATCACATATTTCTGCACAATGGCTAATCGTGACTGCAACATGGAGATAAAATCAAGCAAGCCAGCCATTTATATCCATGTTGCCCATTTTAGAGGACTTCCACCCCAAGCATTGATGACCAGATCCTATTTTATCAGCAAAGCAGAGCTTGTTTACCACAGTAAACGAGGGGGAGGGGCAATCATTACTATAAATATACAATGTTCAACAACAAACTTGACAATATTTCAATTTTCAGATGCCTCACAAATGAAAATTGCTTTTTCAAGAATATACTTTGATGTCTGCAAAAACAAATATGTTGATGTGCACATTTTTCATGGCAATGCCAGCTGAATACTTATAACATGATTTATTTAGTAATCATTGACAAAAAACAGTGCTGCTATTGGAATGTTGAAGCCATGTTACTAATTTTCGTGCTTGGCTTTCTTTCAACGTCTCATGACGTCAAAGTTGTTAAAAGGAACTGTAGTCACGTCATAACAGCTTTCATGCCATTAAATGTCATCAATTGAAGGAGTTACCTACATTGATTGATTTGACTCTATTTTGTTGCCAGCCTTAAAATTGGTCCTGATTTACAATAATCAGTGTTGATTCTCATGAACCTCAGCCACGAGAATTAATTTTCAATTCTCAATTTAAAATTTGAGGGTTGTATTATACCTTTGTCAGCGCTACCAGTTATAAATAAAAAACAAACCTTATATTTATATACTGATATTGACTTCCCTGTGGAAACCTAGTGGTAAACAAGCTCTGTTTCACTGGTAAAATAGGATATAGTCACCAATGTCCTGGGTGTAAGGCCTCTAAAATGGGCAATATGGGTGTAAACGATTGGCTGGGCTTGACACATAAAAAAATAAATAAATAAATATTTACTGTTTTTTTCCTTAACTCTTTACCTAACATTGAATAACTACTTTTTTAAATTTTTTTGAGACAAAAAATGAAAAAAATAATGAAAATTAATTGGCGAGTTTTTTAGAATAGCGCTGGCCTGTTTTGGCCGTTACGTTGGGTAAAGGGTTAAGGGCCTAGCTTCAACTTTTTTGAGTTTTTTGTTTTACATGTACATATAGAACACGTTCCATCATACAAGGTTTTGAAGTCTTGGTGATGAAAGTTATAATACCCTGCCAGTGGTTTGTTTGCAAAGTCAACACATTATCTTATTCCAAGAAAGTAAAAATTAAACAGAATTCTCCTGATCTTTAACCCTTTACCCAACGAATCAGCCGCATCCGCCCACGTAATATGCAAATTCAGCAGTTGAAAAAATATTATTTTTAAAAAAAAGTTCAACAAAACCATATAATGTGACCCCTCATTGGAACGAGCTTGTTGTACTCATTCCAACAAGGGGTCACATGATATGGTTTTGTTGAAATTTTTTGAAAAAAATGATATTTAAAATAATAAATTTTGATATTGTCTGTGTTGGGTAGAGGGTTAAGGACACTTTTAGAATCTAGGATGAGATTTAAAAAAAATTGCGAGAATCAAAGTTGATTCCCATTGTGTTTCTTGTGAGAATCATATGCGAGAATCGATTCTTATTTTTACATGGATTTTAAGCCCTGTTGAGGGGAAAGGGGTGGAGGTGATTGAGTTGTGATGTTTTTGATGAATTATTTATATATTTATTGGTGTTTAACAACACTTTCAATGGCATGAGTCATCTCGTGTCAGAGTTCTAGCTGAGGTTCCAGCAACACAGTTGTATACAGATCAGTGATCAGGATGCATTGCTTGCAAAGACCTTGGTGTCATCTTATTGGGAGCTATTTTATCTCTATCTAAAATGACTAGCAGGCAGCACTTGTGAAAAAAAAAATTCTAACTAAAATAAGGTTTTTTTTTAGCTTCTAAAAATATAGCGTATGACATACAGTACTGTTATCACAAAGCAATGTTCTTGTATTTTGTAATGGATGAGATTGTATAGTTATGTGGGAGGTAAGCAGACACAGAGAATTTCAACTGGGTCACCACCCAGTCATGAGCCAATTAAATTTCTAGTGATTATTCAATAAGGATTTATGACCACCATCCGCTTGCTGATGAGTTGAGCACACAATAGGTCGATTGTGAGTGCCAATGTCAAATAGTCACAACTAAAAGGTATAGTATGTTCAAGAATGCATAGAATAGGGTTAATTTTACACTACAGTCATGTTGATTGGTTTGTTGACCTCAAGGGCATGTCAAAATAAAAATATGACGTCAGTGGAAACAAGTTAACAACACGGCGTCTTTGATAAATGATCAAAGACACCACACTGTTAACTTGTTTCTGCTGATTTCATATTTCATAGAGTTATCACATGACGTGTGGCATGTGCACTGTGAGCAGCTATCAAGGGGAAGATCAGATCAATCAATTAGATTAGACCAATCATGATTCCTGACATTCATTGTTGCTACTTAGTAAGCTTATTACTGCTTGTATGAGATCGTGAATCAAATGTAAATTCAAATAATTTTTATCCTGTGGTGTTACATGTAAACAAAGGCACGAACCAATGTACAAATACTTCTACCAATGGTCAACTATCAGCTTAAAATCGGTGGATGTCAGAAACGATTGCAAACATCGGTGGTCACTATGAAATTTCTCTTGTCTGCTTTCGTGATCACAGTACCGTACCTTTGGAACAGGCTCAATGAGTTCTGTCTATTGCAGGGTCATAAGCTATGTTTTGGAACCAAGAAAAAAAAATATGAATGGAAATTTTGGTATATGGTGCCAGACTGAAACAGCCATTACAAGTGCATTACACTGTAAAGAAAGGGTTATCAATGGTTTGATTGGATGAAAGAGTCAATGGCACTGTAGATTACCTTGATGATGGATTTATGAGATGAATGACCTAATTACCGAAGTTATGTTGCATTGATGTAAACTGTGTCATAATTACTGTACTGTTTGTTATCTATCAGATAACAAGTGCAACACCAAGGGTGGCTAGGCACCCACCCCCCACTGCCAAGCATGAGTTTCCTGTCATTTATCTTTGTTGATAGTGAATTAATAAATATCTTATCTTATCTCTATTAAACCATAGCACCAATACAGCAGACTTGGTACAGGAGTCAGAACTCTGAGGGCTCAGGCCTGACACAAGAATCCTGGACTCCTGGGTCCCCAACCCTTCCCTGGCCCTGCCACTGTACTGCAGGGGGCTCAATGAAACGTTACAAATTAATTTCAGACGGGTGTAATCACACGTGCCCTGCATCCAATATTAGGCCATAAGAGATTATGAGCCAATATCAGAAGTGCAAAAGACAGCAGACAAGTGAAAATGAATGGTGTAGTTAAAAAGGAATATGATGAACATTTGAATTGACATTTTTTAATGAAACTCTGAGTATCAAAGATTTTTTGTGACCTTTTTTGATGATAAATTCATAATTTATGCCACTTCGGTATGCATGTTCCAGTGTGAAAATAAAACAATTAATCATTCATGATGTGCTGTTTGTTTATACAGGCCCTCAGTGTATGTAATTATTATTATCTATTGGTGTTTAAGGTCACATATTTCTGCACAATGGCTAATTGTAACTGCAACATGGGTATAAAGTCAAGTTCAGCCAAACCATTATTAGGACTTCAGAAGACTTCCACCTCTTGCAATGGTCACTGGGACCTATTTTACAAGTAAAACAGAGCTTGTTTACAACAGTCAACAAGAACTGCTTCACTTCCCAGGGTTTTCATGGGAGCAGTGAACATAATAAATACAATAAGATTATAAAACACAAAAACTATTTTCCTCGATCTGGTAGCATAAAAGAATAATCCAATTACTGAATTATAAGTTATGAACTATGACATCATTCTTTAATTAAATCTTGACCTAACAAATCGGTCGTATCTGCCTGTGTAAATTCTAAATTGAGCAATTGAATTAGTCCAGTCCAACCAATCATTTAAGCCCAGGTTACCAATTTGAGTGGACTTCCACCCCAAGCTTTCGTGAATGGGTCCTATTTTAGCAGTAAAACCGAGCTTAACACCGTAAACAAGCATTGCTTCACTTCCTGGGGTTCAAACGGGGAATAAAAATTACATTTATCTCAAAATCAAACTAACGATATACAGGTAATTTTTTCCATCAATGATATGTAACCAGTACAAATTTGAATACCAGTACTATTACTGGTATAACGAAATACCATGCAGCCCTACACTTGAATAAAATATTCTAAATATAGGTGTCTATTTTGTACCTTTCCTATAAATAATTCAGGATGTAAACTTTTGTTTGTATCCAAAGTGACAGTTGTTTCAATTCTCTCATTTTCCAAGTTCATCTCCACCACAGCATAGTTCACCATTGAATAGTTTTCACAATAATTTAAATAGCCATTGATATATGTTACAATTTTCCTGTTGCCAACCACACTCTTTTTTTCCTGTACTTCTTTTTTCAACCGTTTCTTAATCTTAAACTGAAAGTATGGTTTTAAAACAGTTTTTGGAAGAAATTGCTTCACACCAAAATGTTTCCATATGTTCATAACATCTATGTTGTGTGACTGAGTAGCGATAACCAAATCCCACATTGCCAAACCCAGCAAATCTTTATAATCACTGTCATGTGACACACATATTGGAACCCTTTCTGAGATAAAATCATTTTTACACTGGAGATACAAGTATTTCAAAGCATTCAAACCCCTGTGATTTTCATTCAGAATCTTAACAACTTGGGGAAAAAACAATTTGAAGCGAAAAAACACACTAGCAGTTTTGCACAAACCAGTAAATGTTTCATGGGGTGAAAGCCAAAATTTGTGGTTGTAATCAATTAAGCCAAACAAAGGGTAATGGGAAGGGCTTATGTCCAGTTTTCTTGAAACTTGTCTTGTAATTTCTGCAACAGTATAAGGCACTTCACTTGTGTTTTCAAACTCAATGATATTAAAGGCAGGAGCATTCTTTAATGCACTGTGATAGCAATGTACTTTGACTGTCATTCTGATTTATTCTTGGTTCATTATTTTATCTCCTCTCCAAGCAATACTGAAAAACACAAAAGGTAAAAATCATCAATCATTATCAGGGTTGAGATGAATACCTTTTATTAAATAATCACCATCAAATAGCTCATTATGGAATATATCATTCACAAAGCATCTAATATGTGAATGATGTCACAAGACAACATACAGTTGAAACTAGAAGTACGGTAAACTGCATTGTGCCCTATTTCGAAGTAATAGCACGCTGAGTAAGTGCACTTTTTGTCCCCATCAAACACAAACTGCCCCATTTGCATAACTAAATTCCTGTGGAAAAACAATGTGCCCAACAATTCTATACTATTAAACAGAGATTATTAACTCGTTGAGTGCTAGAAGCTACTATCAGGACTTTCAGAAAAATAAAAGTACCAAAGCAAAAGCCAATATTTTCCTTGTTCATTTTTCATATTCAGTCAAATGCAAAGGATATTTTGTTTATATAAATTTGTTCTATTACAACTTATTGGACAGCACCCACAGGCACTTTCCAATAATTTGTAATAAAACAAATTTGAATAACAAATTGAAACCACCAAAAATAATCTAGTCCCCAACCAGTTAACATCATTCCTAACTTCTAATGGACAGATGGATATGCATATGTAATGATGTAAATAGATATTAAAAATCTGACTGCATCTACAGAATGGAAAGAGTGGATTACTATTTAATCCCAGCACCATATATTTTCCACTTGAAAAGTATTAATAATTGTTTATAATGGCACGAGAAACACTTGTAAACTTTCATTACATGGACTGAAAGTCTGCAAGTGCTTCTTTTGTCTTGTCCTCAGAAAATGTAAATAAAGAAGAATCCTCTTAATTGAATATCCATTTTGCCAGTGAATATTATTCAATTAACAGGAGTATACAATAAACAGGGATTTGGTCAGTTTCCTGTGATCTGGAGGTAAACTGAGCGTTTATTCTATTATATCTTGTTTGACAGAGCTCATAGAGCTCTGTCAAACAAGATATAATAGAATAACTGCCTGTATTGGATGTAGTGAGGCCAAAAAGGTTGATAAATAAGGAGAATTAGGTGCGTGTCACAGTAATTTTTTCGACATAATACAAAAATTTATATACTATTAACAGGAGTTTACTCTACAACCCATATGCAATTAACAGATCAAATTTGTACTGAAGGTATGATAAACGGTTTTGTGTTTGAAAATTATATTCAATTAACAGGGATATACAATTAAGAGATATCCAATTAAGTGGACTCCACTGTAATTACAGAGTAACAAATCTACCCCATAGTGATCTAGTAGTAATCCACCTTCGACATACTGTACTCTCAATATTTTCTTTTTGTTTGATCGGTTCAGTTCGAGATTTCACTGCTGACCTTAGTAATAGTGTATTATATTTTGCATTGCACAGTGCAAACGTTCTTGTGTATTTCAGACTATTTGACTATTCTGTAGTAAGGAGCGCATTAACTAACAAGGATTTTCTGCACTAATTGTGACAGGACTTCTAGTTTCAACTGTATACACAGTAACATTGTGAGTTGATTTCAGAGGTAGAATTGAATAAATCTCTTTTTCCATCAACTGTCTACCTGATACAACAAGCTCATACAAGTGAGGGGTCATAAGCTATGTTTTTGAGGCAAAAATCTTTGAAAAGTAATAAAATTTGGATGGTGAATTTGTGAACAGTGCTGGCCAGTTTTAGTCTTACATTACATACTCTTGCCACTTATTAAAGATCCCCTATGTAAGTGTGTTCATAGAGGATATCTAGTGTTTTTGAGTGGATACCAAAAATTATCACATGAGTGACCGATACAAATGTTTATTTTTCGCGAGCGTTTGCGCGAGCGAAAATAACCATTTGTCAAGCTTGGTCACAAGTGAGATAATTTTCGGTATCCACTCAAAAACACTAGATTTTCTTTTTATTATACGCTTTTAATAAGAATCTGATAATTCCACTCATTTCAACCATGAATTGATGCATGAAAGAAAACATCACATTGAATCATTGATATGCTGAAGCGATTTGATCAATACTCAGAGCAGATAGCATCTTGCGATCTGATTTATTTGGCGGGTTTCTAGTCCTAACATGGCCTGAAAGTCTGTAATATAAGTTTTTGCTTTGGTATGTCCTTTGAAAGGACGTACCAAACCAAAGACTTGTATTACAGACTTTCAGGCCATGTTTGGACACAGATTTTCTTTTCATTATACGTTTCTAGAACAAATTGATTATTTCTAGTGATAATTTGACTCGTATTCACCTTGAAGTGATGCTTTGAAAGCTGCCATTTTGATTTATATAATAAAAGTGAAAATTTCTATATTTTCACAGTGTGGGATATGATTTCTATCTTTCCGCAATTTCTTGGATAATCTATCGTTTAGCATATAATAAAAATGCATATACAAATACTTTGAAATTTTACAAATATGAATAGACAAATCTTCAAATGTATACAAATATGAATATATAGGGGAGTATTCAATTAACAGAAATTTGGTCACTGTCCTGTATTCTGGAGATAATCTGAGCATTTATTCTAAATTACATCTTGTTTGACAGAGCTCATGGAGGTCTGTCAAACAAAATGTAATTAATCAAATGCATGTATTGGATGTACTGAGGCAAAATATTTCTAGAAACAATGCAATGAGACTTTTGTGACTGTCAGAGTAATTTCATGACATATTACAGAATTTATTATTCAATTAATCGGAGTTTACTCTATAACCTATATGCCATTAACAGGACAAATTTGCACTGAAAGTATGGCAAATGGTTTTGTGTTTGTCAGTTATATTCAATGAACAGGGTTATACAATTTAGAGATATCCACTTAAGTGGGCTCCATTGTACTTTAAAATGTATTCTGGAATATATTTGCCATGACATGTATTATGGATTATGCAGTATCTTCACAGGTTACAGTTCATCTGAGGCTGTATGTCTATTTAAATTGCTCAGAGGATCTATTTTTACTTAATCAGGTTTTTCCCAGTTTTATAGGGCATTCCAAGGTAGTCCAATGGCATGGGCGCAACCTGTGAGCATTTTGAAGGAAAGAAAATTACCTATACTTATCATTTGAAGTTGGGAAAGCAGAGGTTCAAGTGAGCCTTTTACACTCACCTGGCTTAAGTTACCAAAAGAGAGGAGTGTGTCAGTAAGTGATGGACAGCAAGAGCAATTTAATGATTTGCCATGACACAAAGGCAATTTGTTTGGCCATACATTTCAGCTGGTCCTAGGAAAACTTCCTATTCACAAACAAAGCTCTGTTCTGTGAAGGCTCAAAAAAGTGTCCATACAATTTTTTCTTTCTTTTCAACTGGTTCTCTCTACTGCAACGCCCCCCCCCCCCCCACCCCAATTTTTTCGGGCATAAATCAAATATTTATGACCCAGTTATACTACATGACAAATTTGGCTCAAATCAGTCCATTAAAACTATAAATTTTTAGTGGAGCCCAAAATGGGCATCAGATAAATATACCTCATGCCAAAAGAACAATCAACGGAACATTTATCTGCAAAAAAACACAGAGAAATTATCCGCCTGTGATGGATAACTTATCCGCACAAATAGGTATAAATAAGCCTAACAAAAATCAAATTTATCAATACCACTTATGAGGCTAACACAGTCAAACCAGTCTGGTTTATTTGCTCACACTAGAATCTATACTCTTGCCAGGATTACACCTCCACCGTACTTCATAATCTTGTAATTCAGGTCAGAAATAGAGCATAAAACCTGAGTATGGAAGACTGGACATACCAACAAAAAACATGGTTCAAAAAGATATAGATATATTCTATAAAGAAAGTGATTGTGACATTCATCATAACACTAAAATAGCTGCCCACAAAGAAGCCTGAGGAAGATTAGTTCTAAGATAGAGACACTCTGCCCAGAAGTGATAGAGAAGCAGACCCAGATAATGGCAATGATGACAAATCACCAAAAAGACACATATTATGTGCCGTTTCATTGGCAGAGAACAATATGAACAAAGTGCCATGATGTGCAACTATCGGACGTTAAATGGAATTCCATGGGAAAGTCTAGAAATAGAGACTGAAACCGAAAGAACCAAATTTTCAGGGGAGAGAATGGGGTGAACAGTAGATTCCTAATGCGTAAGTTAAAGGGAATCAGCATGCCCAGAATGTACATAGGTTCAAGGAATAAATCCGTCACAGATGTAGCAGAGAACTAACAGGAGGAGAAATTCCCTGGTTGAAACCTGATTTTTTATATAAGAAAAAGCTCTCAACAAGTGAAGACATTTAATTCTCATGAATGAGAATAATCCATGAGATTGGTATGGACTGAGGTCCAATTCTCCCAAATCAGAAGATCAATCGATTGAAAGTGCTGAAGCAGACAAAGACTGTGAGTGAAAACAAAAGAAGGAAAATTATGCCAAATAACATTGCCTAGAACAGATAAGCAAAGCTTTGAAATGAGAACATAAAAAGAACATAGAATGTCCCCTTCCATACATTTCAAGTGCACGTCTGAGAAGCAGAAACAGCTTAAATAATATTAGAGGATTAGAGGGAGAACAGCAAGTGCAGAAACCTCTATTCCTACTAGAAAAACAGCGAGAATCTGCAGCAACATGTCGGGTAACAAACTGTACCCTAAAATTATGGGAGAACAATTGTATTCCTAATGAACTGCTGAAGACTATCAATCCAATAAAGATTGTGAGAGACAGGATTAGCCGACAGTTGGTACCGAACACTTAAGAAAGAGAAGCATGACATCTCTCCTGCGAAGGTGTCGAGTTAAAAAACATAGGTACCAGATCTGCTAATGTCATAGAGACTGCACCTAGAAAGTGGTCTGCAGTATCATCCAGATCCTCAAACTCAGATACTTGGCTGCCAGAGCTGTCATAAGATGGTCTGCCATATAGAAGAAAGAATAAGTTCTCTAAAAAGGCCATAAAATGTATCACAGATGGAAAACGGAACATTAATAGACTTGGGCATAGATAGTCTGAAAGTCAAAACAACTTTGACAATAAGCAGCAAAAGAGATGTAGACCCTCCCAAGGAATAATACTAGTTGTAAACAAGTAGATAGTGAGGCCTAGAGGAATATCTACTCTCAACCTCATGTAATTCCTCAGAATATTTGACATTTTCTGCTCTGCTTTATCTACAGAAGTGGACATATGTATAGGCATCAGAAATGAAAACATAATCAGATGCGAAGAAAACTAGTCCGTTTAGGAGCCGACTCAAGAAAGGACTCAGAATTCTTCTGGGAAGCGAAATGTTCCAAGAAAAGAATGGTATAGCCAAGTGCCTGTATTACAAAGTTGGGTCAAGAGCTGCAGGCTCCACTACAAGCAGCCTGAGCTATATGCAATATTGGGATGCAGAGGAGTCACATTCTGTAACAGAAACTGAAGGACGAAGTATGGAACTATCAGTATAAACTGGGTCGAGCACCATCGGCGCACACCCAGTAGGGGATGCTCTTCTCTTAGTACAAATCCACGACTTCCAGAACCAGTGCATGGGCAGTAACTAATGAATCATTCTTTTGGGTCTGCCAACATTGGAGTTATGTGATCAGTGGAGAGGAAAGATTCTTACCCGAATAAGAAGATGGGAGAGCCTCCATGTAAACAATTATGGTAGGTATAATAAGAAAGGAAATTTACTATAAAATTTAAATTTCTTATCAACCTACCTTACAATTGTTTACTACAGGCTGAATAGACAATTGGATGGAAGGAATCACATAACCAACCCCCACATAACCCAATTGCACTGGAACCATGGGCAGAGGAAGAGGTCCCTAGGCCTATCAAACCATAGCATCACAAACATTAGTAAAAGACAATGAGAGATGAGGCGTATGATTCTGTGCGGCGCACAGACAGAAAGGGCAGTAACAGCGCAGATCTGGAATTGACCTTGTAAGAAGCTGAATGGCTAGGGTAGACAACAGCCTGAGCAGAAGAAAGAGGGCCCATAGTACAAAGGTTCTCTGACTGCTCCAGCAATTGACGGAGATAGGTGGAGAAAGTAGCATTTCTCCAGTAGGTTGCCTGCATAACATCCAGCAACATGAAGAGTTAGTATAAGCCCAACAGGTAGACAATGTATGCACTGCGTGGGCAAAAATATGATTGGTAATACAATCGGTATTCATTAGACAAGCATAAGCTGCATGAATAGCAAGACAAATACATCGAGAAATGGACTGAGGAGAGATCTTCTGTCGACCAGGAATAAGAGACAGAAAAAATTGTTTCCTACCTTTCCTAATGAACTGCGTCCGATTGAGATAAATGTGAATTGCGTGAACCGGACAGAACAAAGGGCAGTTACCCTCAACAGAAGGACGAGCCCTGATACAGATAGGAGGTATCTGATTCTTGGCCAGAAAGGAGCAATCAGTGGTAAATGTAACACTGTTGGGAGAGCTCCTGAAAAAGAATGGGCCAACCGAAAGGGTGTGAAGTTCACTAACCCGTCTGGTGAGGCAATAGCCATCAGAAAAGCTGTCTTGTATGTGAGAAAATGCATATCCACCTGGGATAAAGGTTTGAACGCCCCCCCCCCCCCCCCAAGCAAAGCAGTACCATTCTATCTTGGGGTAAGCTGCAAAGTCCTATGCCTTTTCAAGGAAAAGTGCCGAAAAAGCTTGGAGAGGTAAGGATTAGTGCCGATACAACGCTTTCTCACATACCAAAAGGTCTCCGAAAGCATGGACCTGTATCCTTTGATGGTAACAGACTGGAGACCCCGAGAATCAAACAGATATACCAGAAACTCCGCAATCTGTAAAATCGAAGGATTGGCATAATCAACAGAGTGATCGGCACACCATTGACAGAAGACCTTCCACTTTGCTACATAGGCTAAACCAATGGAGTGCCTCCTTGCAGAAGAAATGCACTCAACTGCTTGTCTCGAAAAACCTCTACGGAGGAGACAGGACCTGACAAAAGAAATGCATGAAGGCACAATGAAGTCGGGTCAATGTGAAACCTCCTCGGGTGACCTTGGCAAAGAAGGTCGCGACATAGAGGGATATGTGCCAAAACTGCCGCCAACAGAGAGCGGAAGTGATTGATCCACACCCACTGAGGCGACAGGGGAGCGATCAGAATGATTCAACAACTACAGGTTCGCAGGGATTAAAATTCATGCGCGAATCCGAATCGATTCCCGCAAATGATTCTCGCAAGGGAAACAACGAGAATCAACTTAGATTCGCGCAAAATGTTCATTTGATTCTTGTCGTAGATTCTAAAGGTGGCTTTAACAAGCCAAGAGAATGCTCTGCCTTTGCCCCCTCATAATAAGGTAAAAAGAACTACACTTAGCAGTGGTGTATAATGAAGTCTTGGCTGCCTATATAGGCAGCCAAGACTTCACTAAACACCACTGCCACGATACTGTAATTTCCATCAGCCAGACCACCAAAAGCCTGTATGTTGGAACATGTGTTCTATGTGTACATGTGTGAGAAACTTGACAAAATGGAAACTGGGCCCATAAAGGGAAAACTCTCTGAAAAAACTATGACGTTTGCCCTTTACTATGGCATATGTAAATGTTACACTCAAATAACAGTACTCTCAAATTCAAAATATTTAAGAACTGAAAATTGATTCTCGCAACAGGAACTCGCGAGAATCGAAACTGATTCTCGTGAATCGAGGCAAATTTTAAGGCCTGGGTTCGTAACTTGGCTAGAACCTGAGGCAGAATTGGAACTGGCGGCAAGGCGGAGGATCTGGACACGGGGACACGAAAGTGTCCACCTGATGGTTCCAATGAGTCACAAAGAGATTGATGTGGGGACAACCCCAGAGATCGCAAAGCGACTGAAACACCGCCCTGTGGAGTATCCACTTGGTGGAAATGACCCTGCCCTGTCGGGACAGGGAGTCGGCTAGGCGGTTCAGATGACCGGGAATGTGACGAACCACCACCGCGGCATTGACATCCTGAGAGAGCAGTAGAAGATCCCGAACCAATTCGTACATGGGAACAAAGTGCATGCCGCCCTGGTTCCGAATGTAAGCAACCACTGTCGAATTGTCGGACAACAGAAGGACCTGGCGATTCAAAAGGTGGGGGATCCACTGCCAAAACTCTCAGAAGAAGAGCAAGAAGCTCCTTCGGGTTGATGTGAAGAGCTGCTTGACCCTGGTCCCATGCCCTGTGAAGGGAAAGACCTAGAGGACCCAAGGTCGCACCCCATCTGAGATCATTGGCAACTGCTGTCAGAACACGATTGGATGTGGGCAAGTCCAACAGAACCTCCTGCGTAATCCACTGAACATCCGTCCAGGGGAGGTGACGATGAAGCACCAGGTTCAGAAGATCGACATTCAGCCTCCAACGACTGAGCAGAAAGTGTTGGAAAGGTCTGACATTCAGCCGACCTAGAGGAATGAGATTCTGTCACTGAACTGCAGAGACCGAGCATCCAGAGAATACTCCGAGCTGTCGCGAACGTGGACTGGAACAGAGTCAGGGCAAAAGCTGAGAGAATCACAGCCCTTGCCCGGGGAACTGCCACCGTATTGAACTGAGTACGGAAGTCCATCCCCAGATGACAAAACAACTGAGAACGGACCAGGTCCGACTTCTCCTCATTGACTCTGAAACCTAGCGACGTCCAACAGTGTGTCGACATCTGACTCCAGAAAGTCAGCATTGGAATGCCTCTGGAGGATATCGTCCAGATATGCCGAAGTAGTACCCTGGACTGTGTGTGATGGAGTTCTATCATATGCGACATCAGTTGGGTGAAGGTCCAAGGAGCCAGGTTGAGGCCGAAAGGCATGGCCTTGAACTGGTAAACTCGCCCCAGAAAAGTGAACCTGATATACTCGTGATGTCCGATGAATCGGAACGAGAAAGTAAGCGTTTTGCAGGTCGATGTTGGAAGCGAAATCTCCCTGGTGAATGGAACAGCGAACCGACCTGAAAGTCTCCATGCTAAACTTGGGAGTAGTGATAGACTCGTTCAGGGTACTCAAAACGATAACCGGTTGGAGGCGGCCGTCCTTCTTCGGCACCAAGAACAGGTGGGAATAAAATCCCACTGACTGAATGTTCTTGATGACTTGGATCGCCCCCTTTGCCAGGAGATTGTCTCCGTGGTCAAAAGTTCCCGACGTGAAACGTCTTAAGGAATTGGAGTTGGAAGAGGCACTCCCGACAGAGTGGGGTGTCTACGGAAGGATATTCGCAGCCCGGACTGAACAACATCTGACACCCAAGGATTGGATATGATGGTGGCCCAATGGTCTGCGAATTCTGATATCCTTCCTTCAAACTGGGACGAATCGAGGTGAGGACCTTCATTTCGAGCCCCGGGAGGCCTGCGAGAGGAGAAACCACCTCCTCTACTATATGAAGAATCCTGAGTCTTCCCTCTAGCCTGCCGACGCTTACCTGTACCCCGTGAGTAAGAAGTAGAAGCGGCAGCAGGAAGATCAGCCCTTTGCTTCGCAGCGGAAGCAGAAGGGTGCTTGTTCTGCTTTGGATGGCCCCTGCCTCCAAAAGAAGGCTGATCAAGCTGACGAAGCAGCAGCTGATCTTGGAATGACCTAGGACGTCATCTTGGACCGTCGCCACGGAACCATGGAACAGTTGCGGCCCGCCAAAGAAGCAGATCGAAGAGCAGTGCACTGCCCCTCAGGGAGGGAACGGCTTGTGTCCAGCCCAGCATCCCTGCCAACTAATTCCAAATTAGCCGTGTTACAGGCATGCGTGTAAGATGCATGAGCGCCTTGGACAGAACACGCAAAGGAGCTTGTACAACCACCTGTACTGACTGGCATGGTCGAAGGCACCGTGACCCAGAAGCTTGTTGCTCCACAGGCTGTAGGCACGCGACCGATGATCGTGGCCTGGCTGACACTGTCGGCTGGTTTGAGATCTAGAAGGAACCCAAACACAAAGTCAAGAGCTGCCCCAAGTCAGAAGACTGTTGGCTCTCGACGTCAGGTATGTCGGACTCATCCTCTGAATTGGAAGACACATAGCCCATCATGGGCAAACCAGCTGACGCCTCCCATGGTGTAGGCACACCTGAGGGATCAGAAAGCGGCCTGTTTCCAATCCTGGGAGGCGGTGCCTATGGGGGTATCTGGAAACCACTAGTAGCTTCACTGGAAGCAACAGGAAGGCTCTTGGACAGACCCTGAGTGAGCAAGGAGAGGGCCTCCCTAAGCTCACTGCCCATGTCGGCCAGTTCGATGTGGGAACGAACCGGCAAAGTGGCTTCACTCTTGACCCTTTTAACCAGCGAAGAGTCACGATCCTCAAATACACCCGATGTGGGGCGACAGGCTGCAGTCGAAACATCTGAAGGCAGATGTGTATGACATACCCCAAGGATCTACAGAGCGGGAACTCAGGAGAGTCGCCGCGGACCTCTGAGGGACAGAAGGTCCAGGCTGCACAAAAGGCATTGGTCCCACAAAACTGGCCATGTGACCAGAGTTTGTGGACGAAAACACCATGGCCCCACAATGAACATCCAAAACCAATGAAAAAACTGCAGTGCTCAACAGCAGAGAGGCCACAGCAGAGGGTTCGGTCAGCAGCCCCTTCCAACTTCGCCGAGTTGAAGTCAGGGAAGGCTGAGGCCGATATCCCACATCCACACAACCAGACATCACTGCAGACCCTTGCAGGGATAAGCCACGGCTGGCTGAAACGGCGACTGATGACATTGCAGACGGAACAGCAGTAGCAGCAGATGTGACGGGAGCTGTTGAAACTGGGCAAAAGGGGAGAGAGCAACCGAGCTCGACCTCCAAAGGAGAAGTCACAATCCTTGTGACAACCTCAGATGTCGACTGGAGATGGAAAATAGTCCCAGAACCAGGCATCTCTTCAACAGACAACTGAACAGCTCCTGCAGTATCCACCACGGTTAAAAACTGCACATCTCCCACGGAGGGGGTATAACTCTCACCAGACGTGGTCATGTCGGGAGGCCTCGAACGACAGTGTTTACCACCCCCCCCACCCCTCCCCCGGGTGCGGGAGGAATGGCCACGAGAACGCACCACAAGTAGTTTGGGCAAAGGGCATTGCCCTAAAGGAACAGTACTGGACATAACAGAGGTGAAAGCAGTAGAAGAAAAAGGTGAACTCAACAGATGTAGAAAGTAGAACACCTCCAACTACGAGAGAAAGGTGGCCGAAAAAGGACCGGCGGGAACACAACTTAACCCAGACGGTCGACAGGGACCCAAAAAACAGAAATTCTGCCCTCAACAGAGAGGAGAAATCCTATCCATACAGCCCCCCATTGACACCTAACTCCAATAATAATAATAAAATTTATCGACCAAAAAATTATATGTCCGAACCGCACGGTACGCGAAGTCACGTGCGAACACGGAATATATATAAAATACAAAGAAAATGTGGTTGAAAATAATAACGAGAATATATAAAACACAGTCCTGTTATACGATCCTCAGATCTATAATTCCAGTCACAGGTAAGCATTATCAACGAGTTTAATTATCACTGTTTCCCAATGCAAAATGGACGTCCTGCTACATGGGCGGACGAAAAAAGAATGATTCATTAGTTACTGCCTGCACACTTGTTCCGGAAGTCATGGATTTGTACTAAGACAAGAGTGTCCCCTACTGGGTGTGCAATGGCGCTCGACCCAGTTTTGGCTTATTTTTTCTTGGTGCTTTTGCACCACTTTTCTTTCCCAAATCACTTGGGAAAGATCAAAACAGAGAGCATATTTTCCAAGTTAGGGTCTTCCACTGTAGTGCAAGCCTGTAGTAAACAATTGTATGGTAGGTTGATAAGAAATATGAATCGCTAGTGTTACTAACAACATTCTCATCATAAACAAAGGCACATGATGATGTATGATGTGCGACCCACTTCTCGACGACCTAATGCGTATAACAGAGGCTGTGATGCATCTGGAGGTTGAGAATCCCCCCCCCCCCCCCACCCAAAGTTGTAAGGTAATGACGTTGGCTCAGTAGAAAGAACAATTTACAACTGACCTGGACGCTCCTCAAGTCATTGGTATTAACACCTTCAGTTATGAATCCATCGAAGGCCAATACCTCCAATAAACCTGGATTGCAGAGTACTGAAGTTCTTGGAAACCAACAAGAAGACAAGCCTGACAGCTGGTTTACTACCAAACAAGCCTGAATGTAATCGATCTGTTATTTGCAAAATGAGGTCCCCAGAGGGTGAATTTGCTGATGCTATCCCATACAGTGGGCCAATTTATCCTCTAGGAACATCTTTCTGTTTTGGCTTGAGACCTTGATTCAGACTGAGGTTCACAGAGGGTACATTTAGTGACGCTACCCCTGCTGTGCTGGGGTAGCATCAGCAAATTCACCCTCTGGAGACCTCATTTTGCAGATGACAGTCTGCTTATTTTCAGGCTTGCTACCATAGTATAACAAAAGAGCCTTAAGTGTGTGAGCTAGTAATGACTTCACCGTCAGAATGGAATAGGTGAGAACCAATATCGGAAGTGCCCAATGTAGTGTAACACTCACACATTGAGAGTATTATGATCATAGTATGAGGAAGTAACAGCTTCACCATCCGAGCAGTAATAGTGAATGCCAATAACAGTTGCATTCTTACCTAAGGCAACTCTCGAACTAGTGTGAGCTAGAATCCGTTTCACCCTATGAGCTGAGAGGGAGACAGCCAATATAGCTAATAGTATCAAAAAACCTTTATGCACATCCAGAGACCCTACTGGAACATAAGAACACACTGTCAGCATTTCATATTAAAACCCCAAGGAGCCTTTTGCCAGAAGCAGATTCTCTAACAACAAAAGTGGCACTACGGATGCCACATGGGCCAAATCAAAAATCCAAAACCTTTATGTACATCTAGAGACTCTATCAGAACATATGAACACACTTTCAGCATTCTGAATTAAAACCCCCAGGAGCCTTTCCCTGGAAAGCGATTCTCTAATGACAAAAGTGGCACCACAGGTGCCACATGGGGCCAAATCAAAAATCTGATACTTTTATGCACATCTAGACACCCTACCGGAACATATAAACAAACTGTAAACAACTGAAATTACATATCCTAGGAGCCTTTCGTCAGAAAGCAGTATTTTAGATTAGTCTTTTAGTGGCGCCATTGGCACCACTTGGTGACAAACATTCAAACTAAACCTATTTTTGTCATATCTTTACCATACTTAATAAGTATGGTAAGTTTCAAAATTAGAGCTCAAAAAAGGGTGCATACAGACTGAAATCATCACTATATCCTCGCATATTTGGAAATGAGGGATAATAACCTCTGTCAATGGACTTCAGGCATTCTTTTCATCTAGACATTCTATTTATCTCACAAGGCATTCTTTTGATAAACACAGCATTCTACATTTATCAGTAGTGGATATTATTATTACAGAACAGTGCATTATTACAGACAGCAGCTGAGAAATCTGCATTGGAAAAGTGTTTCCAAATTTCAGAAAAGAATTTATACAACAGAATTTATTTTTGTAGAAAGCCAGGATTCCACTCGATTAATTTAAATGTTGATGCAATACTTATTGGATATAAACTCCATTTGAATTTTGCTGAGCATATTATTGGAGACTGTTGACATATTCAATCGAAAATTTATTGGATACTGTTTCTGTAGGCACATTCTTGGACATTATAATACCAGCTAGAAAGTTTCTTTACCACTGGATTACAGGATTCTGTTGAACTTTATTTTGGACTAATTCAAAGTTTGGGATTTATAAACAAGACTTCACGGTAAGGTTAGGGAGTGTCATCACCATTCAGTGTTTTATCCTTGTTGCCATTTGTTGTGCCCCAAATGATCACAGGAAACACCAAGATGTTACAAAGTTTTAATAAAGTTCATAAGAGCAAAACATGCGTTCCTCACGCGTTTGTGTACCGTATCCATTTTTAGATCCCCTTTTTTACACCAGAGTTATTTCCCTTAATCTCCAAAGCACATATAGACAATACTGCACAACACTACGATACAGATGCTTGTTAATGTCAATGATAAAGATGCAGTTTCCCAAGAATTTTTAAGCAACCAAACATTCAATTAGCCAACCCAAAACCATGTGAATAGCAATAATCAACCATTTTTTCTGAAATATTTTCCACGAAGATGAATGCACTTCTGCATTCATCATGGCACAAGAAATAGAGAAAAAAACATATAACACCCTAAAAATGTTTTAAAAAACCTCTGGACTCAAAAAATGAATGGTGGCGGGATGCTTGGAATAGCAATAACCAACATCTCTTGGGGGCACTTCCTGTCCTGTTTTGGAAACTTGGTGAATGGCATCACAAGGCACTGTTGTCGTGGCTATTTTAAAACCATCTAAATAAAGGTAATGATGAGATTTTCAGGGCTAAAGTTAGCTGAAGTTGATTCTGACTGTATTGAATTATATGAAACGCAATTTCATGATGACCAGAGACAAAGAAAAACAACAATAAACTTGAGGAAAATTTGCTAATATTCAAACATTGCCCCTTCGTCAAGCTTCATCAAAGTAAATTATAATATGCAGCAATTATAGAATAAATATACTCTAAACCCATTTCAAAAAGAAAATTCAAAGCCCCCACACCGGATTCTATATGAAATTCAGTATTTAATTTAGTAAATATTTAATTTAGTAATGGGGAGGTATGTCTGCAGTCATTCTTGGTCCCAATGAGGGAAATTCCCATGAAAATTCCAAGTTGGCTGACAGCAGATCGAGCATTCGAAATGTAGGTAAGTGAGTGAAAACTGAAAATTATAAATTAAAAGTAATTTGTATATTTTTTATACTTGCCAATGGCCCAGACTTAGCTGGTGCAAATTCGATAAAATCCAGGGCCAAACACAAATTTTGAACTCCCCAATCCCCACAATTTGCATACAAAAACGAAAAATTAAAGTCCTATCTGGTCCTCCATACTTTTGTTTACTGCACATGCACAGTAACCAGGAAGGTACCTGAAATGGCGCCAAGCATCATTCTTTAGTGCCTGCTAAATGTTATAATCAGTGGGGAGGTATGAGTGCCTACTCATGGGAGGGCTATCTCCGCCTGGCCATTGGCCATTGGTAAGTATAAAAAATATACAAATTACTTTAAATTTATAATATTTTTATACTACAACCAATGGCCCAGACTTAGCTGAATAGTAAAAAAGCTGGAGGGCCTAGGACTTAGAGGAAAATCCAATCTCTCAATTACTTTGATAAAGAATAGCTCCTACAGGAAAATAGGAGAAGACAGAGGAATTACATATGTCCTTCTCTTATAAACAAGAAAAATGTTAATAAGGTAACACATGCCCCCCCCCCCCCCCCCCCACCCTTATGAACCTGGCTGTGGTGTGTGACACATCCACCCGTTGTCCTTTTTTATTTAGCAAAGTTAGAAGATTGTAGCCCTAATAGTTATGCTTGAGACACGATTTCTGATCGTGAACATATGAAGGTCACTTGTGACCTTCACCTTGCAGATGCGGTGGAAACAATTATATGCGACACACCTTCTGACTGTCCTTAACATTTGTAAAATGTTTAATAATTGTACTATGATTCGTTTCTGAGTTATGGCTGAGACACGAATATTGACCGATTTTTAGAGTGACCTTGAAATGTGACCATAATAATAATAATAACACTTTGGCCAGCTGCTGATTTGTCGCGGTTCTCGGATGAGAAGGCCATGGTTACCCCTGTACTCCCAACTGCCTCCCTATTCCCATGCTTCTCCTCTCCTCCCAACACTCGGAAACAAACTGCTTGATGACATCTCTTGCCCCATTCTTCCCAATCTCTCCGATTAGCATATTAACCCTCTCCTTTGAGTCTCCCCCTAACCACATCTCCTTCATTCTCCCATCCCACTTCCCCATTATACTCCCAGTGAATCTCATTCTTTTAGACTGATACTTTGGGCATTCTAGAAGAAAGTGTTCCAGGCTCTCCACCAAGCCCAAGTTACACAACTGGCACTCCCTTTCACCGTCTTTCACAATTTTTCCCCTCAGCTCCAGGGATCGCGACCTCAGCTTGAACAACAGTGACCCCCCCCCCCCCCCCCCCCCCAAAGGTGCCATCAAGGTACTCTTCAAAACCTGGCTTCTCTTTATCACGCATGCCACCCAAAGACCTCTTCGATTTGACTCCCACTCGCCAATTACGGTTACAATCCTCCATGACCCTTTCTCTGACGATTTTTTTTACCCTGGTTTGCCCCAACGTCCAGGTCCGAGATCTCCAATGAGTAGTTCTCTACTAGCTCCCTCACTTGGACCATCCACCACGTTTTGATATCTGAGTTGAAAATTCTCAGGAACATTACTTTACGCCATCGGCTGTCGGGGAGATTTACCAAATAATTAAGATAACCGAGTTTCAACAGGTCTATCCTGTCCTTGATCCTCATCCACCCAAGCTCACCCCCGATTGCTTCTAGTGCTGCAGCATTACTCGACCCCATTATCCATCGGCCTGCATCATTCTGCAGGATTTCTAAGCTCTTTACGGCCGTCTGGTTTAGGGGTACCACTTCCGTACCGTATGTTATACTTGGCAGCCCCACCATTTCCCAAATGGTTTTCCCCACGAAAACCTTATTGAAACTGTTTCTCCCCATAAGTTTCATTTGGTTAAGGATTCGCTTCCCCTTCAGAATCAATTTATTTGTGTGGTTTCAGTAGATGCCTCTTCCTGTAATGTTTATATTTACCCCCAAAATACTCGTAATCACCTGTCTCTCCTACACTGAGAAGTTTGCTGCTCCCTTCCGGAATGCAGAACTCACCCACTCTCCACCTTCGAGTGGGGTCCACTTTGCAGCCCACCGGTATAACTTTGCTCTTGCTTTCATTAAGTTCGAGTCTCCATTTGCTCCCATATTTCCCAACAATTCCCAGCATTTTCATTAGCCCCTCTTCGCTTTCTGACACTAGAACCATATCATCTGCAAAAAATAGCCCTGGGATCTTCAAGTCCCCAACTGCTACACCCTCCTCGCTACGCAGGAGTTCATCTCCTAAACCTTTGATGTACAATGCAAACAGGATTGGCGAAAGGATACACCCCGGTTTTAGGCCTATCTCCATAGGCACACATTTTGTTGTAATGTTTCCCAGGCTAAGTTCACTCTGCACATCCTTATATAATGCTTTCATAATTCCAACAAACTCGCCTCCTAAGCCCATGGCCTCCAGCTTGCGCCACATACCTTCCCTCCATACTCTATCGTATGCCTTTTTGATATCCAAAAAGGTCATAAACATCTTTTTCTTTTTTGCTTTCGCAGATTCTATCATTTGGGATAGCTTGAAAAGATGGTCAGTAACTCTCCTTCCCTTCCTGAAGCCATTCTGGATTTCTCCCAAAAAACTCTTCTCTTCAATCACCTCCTCTAGTCTCCCATACAGGACTTTACAGAAAACCTTTCCAATGTTGCTACTGACAGAGATCCCTTGATAGTTACCCAAAACGTCTTTTTCCCCCATTTTTGTGAATAAATGTCACTTTGCTTTCTCTCCACTCCTTTGGGACCTCTTGATTTTCTATGGCTAGGTTGAATAGGGCAGCTAGGCTTTCCACGAGTTCCTCTCCCCCTTTTTTGATAAACTCGTTAGGAATTTCATCCACTCCTCTCGCTTTTCCATCCCTTAATTTTGATATCACCTTTTGCACCTCCTCCGTTTTAATTTCGCTGCACACGAACTTCGATAGGTTTTCCTCGACTTGATTCGGACACTCTGGTGGGCTCCCCATGCCCCATCGCTTATCGTTTACCTTTTCCCAGTGCTTGACTAGTTCTGAAGCGACTTGATCTTGCTCGTCTGTTACTCTGCCATCTACTTTAATACTCTGTGGGTTGCTTCCTTTGTTACGTTTATTCACCCATTTCCAAAATATGTTCGAACTCGACCCCCCTGTCATCCTTATCGTCCTAATAAGACTGCTATTTCGTACTCTCCGATTATCGTCTTTAATCTTATTTACTTTATTTCGTGCTTGTGGTATTCTTCCTTAGCAACTGTGGCCTCATTGCTTTCCGCCCCCTCAAGTTTTCTACTTCTCCTGTATGCAGCACATTTGGCTTTTCTTCCCTTTATGGCCCTTTTCAGTTCTTCATTCACTCTGTACCCAAGTTCCCGTATTGGCACCCTGACCTTTCCTACACTTTCCTTTCCTGCCTCCACCAGGCTCGCAACTATGACGTCGGCCATCTTCTCGACACTGCCCCTCTTGGGTACGGTTGCAAGCTTTGGTTTCAGTTTTTCATTGAACTTCGCCCAGTCAGTATCTTTTTTGAGTTCCCAAATCTCCTTAGAGCTTCCTTTGCTTTTTACTAGAGTTTTGGCCCTGATCGTCACTGTAATCAAGTTGTGGTCACTTTCCACCTCCATTTTACCCTCATCATTCACTTCTACCCCTATCACCTCCCTCAATAAATTAGTATCTGTGAGGATGTAGTCGATCATTGATTTTCGGTCGTTCCTCTCCCAGGTCCATTTCCCCTTACACCTCGCATCCCTATTCAGAATCTTCAGACCGAGCTCGTTTGTGAAGTTCAACAGCTTCCTTCCATTCCTGTTGACTTTATTGTCCCCACCCTCTATGCCTTCTTCATCATTACCTATGTGGCCATTAAAGTCACCCATCAGAATTATACCGAGCCCTTTGATTGTAGTTCGGTGATATTGGACCTTAGTGTTGAGTATATCGAATCATTCCATTTGGGTTTGCTTCCCTCCACTGCACAATACACAACCCCAAGGGCAATACTTTTGTTTTTCAGACTGATCCTTACCCATAAAATTTCTTTCGATACCTCAGCCAGGGTGCTGATGTTTTCCAGGTCTGTGATCAGCGATGGTTTTAAATCCTCTTTTATGTACATGCCTACCCCTCCCCCTTTTTTCTGGCCTTCCGTTCGCCCTACACCTATTCATGCATACCCCCTTACTTGGTCTACCCGTTCCTCGTGTCTTACCCACGTTTTGCTTAAGCCCATGACGTCAAACTCCTCTGCCTCAATCAATGTAGCAATTTCACTTACTTTCCGGTGGAGACCCTGGATGTTGCTATAACCCACTTTCAGGGTATCAAGGTTCATTGGCTTCCGCCTACTGGTCGAATTATTATCTAGTCCCTGTATGTTTGTATATCCTACTTTGTGTACCTGTGCTTTCCTTGGGAAGCTATTCCTATCGATTTGGATTTTTGGTCCCCTTTCTTTATCCCCCTTGTCCCATTTTTTACACCTATGGTTCGTGACACATTTCCTGTGATTATTCCCCCCTTCACTGATCCCCCCCCTCCCCTCCTTATACCAAAAAAGGCTCCACCACCTGCAACATATTTCTTCCTAAAACCTCTGTACTCCTTGGGCTAAGATGGAGACCATCCCTTCCATATAGGTAATTTCTGCCCCAAAACGATCCCCAATTGTCTGCAAAGGGTATCCCAAGTTCCTTACAATACTCCCTCAATTCCTCGTTGGACCCAATGATCCACGAATTACGCTCGCCCTCACCACCTAGTACTGGGAGAAGCCCCGAAACCACTACCTGTGCATTCTTGGCATTCAGTTGAGTCATTAAGTCCTTGTAAATCTCAATAAGCTGAACTGATTTTTTCTCCCTGATGTTGTTGGTCCCCACGTGTACAACAACCACTGGGTCTGGGCCTGACCCCTTTACTAACCCACCCACCCTGTCCCTTAGGTCCTCCACCCTAGCTCCCGGAAAGCACAAATTGGTCCTGTTGACACTGTCGGGCCCACACACCACCCTATCTAACCCCCGCACTATACTACTCCCTGCAACCACCAACTGCCTCTTCCTGTCCTTTCCTGTCCTACTACCCCTGTTATCACCTCTGTTCCCACTGGACTGGCTTGCAATCTTGCACTCCGCCACACTAACCTCCATGCCTACCTCCACCTCCACCTCTTCAGACCCAACCTGCTCCTCAGGATTCTCGAAATTACCTAACACACTGAATCTATTTTGGACACTGCACTCCACCTTCTGCCCACTCCCACTACAAGCCACCTTGTCCTCGTTTACCACCTTCCTAACCTTCCCTCTGACTCCTGCCCTGACAGACTCCACATGGTCATCGTTATCTCCCTCACTATCCGATTCTAAAAGAATACGCCTTTTTGCCCCCCGACTCACACTACAAGCCTCGGAATTTGACACTCTAGCCCCTACTTCTCCCCTACCCTCAACCCGACGCACCTTCCTATTCCCAAAAGACCCACTATCCATGTCAAAAGTCCTCTTTCTACTACCCACCACGTTGACCTTGAAGGTGCGAACCCGGCTATGGTTTGTCACACATCCTCCCATGGTCCTTTATAATTCTGTGAAGTTTGATGACTGTGGCCCTAACAGTTTTTGAGTTATTGGCTCGGTCACACACACACACACACACACACACACACACACACACACACACACACACACACACACACACACACACACACAGACACACATACACGGACACACCCACACTTCAATCACTATATGCCACCCAATTTAAGACAGGGGGCATAAAAAGAGAATAACATAACATCAACAATGTAATTGAGAATTACATAATTTCTCCATTTAATGCCAGCATAACCCTTTATCAGTCCTGGAAATGAGATGGGTGCGAGTGCAATTGCACACATCAGCACCCATGATTTCTATTTTACGGGAGCGAAAAAATGCATGCATTGAAAAATATTGTGGCGCACTAATATTCTGTGAGGGCATATAAATGTGTGTTGTTTTGAGAAAGCAGTACACTGTGGCCAGTGGCAAGTTACTGTCATAATTCAGCAATTCCTTATACATTTAACGCTTTGGACAGTAGTGGTAAATGCCATGCATTTCAATGACAGCAATTAGAAGAGTCCATATTCATTATTTGGAGTAGACCAATCAATATTTTCAATGTGCAGCCTCGAGGCTGCATGCTGAAAATGCTGATTGGTCTACCCCACACTATTACTGAACAGCCATCCTATTTAATGACGTTATGACGTATCATGCTCCTGGCTGGAAAAGCAGCCGCTCAGGTTCAAAGGTTTGAGGTTTCTGGTGATTGGTGACAGTACTCCCTTGAAAATTCATATACTAACATTTTACGGGTGAAAATTACTCTCGTCTCTGATCTCGCAGGAGCTTAAAACTGCGGCCGTCAATTTTGTTCACTTCCAGCACTGCCTTATGCTAATTCGGTGAAGGAAACCAATTATAAAGCTAGTGCAGAGAATGAGAAGCTTTATACTCATTTAAAAGTGTCTGAGGATTGTATAGAAACGCATTTGACATGTGACATATACAAATGCTTCACAGTAAGCTACCCTTACATAAATGAGACACAGTTATTGCTTCACACCGAGCTACACATTAAAACCACCCAGCATCAATGCTGGACTACTGTCTCTGGAGGAGGTATTCCCTTGCTTTTCACTGAAAGGCCATATAAGATAAGGGAAAAACCGTCCCCCCCCTTCCCCCCACCTTCACCTTGTTCTGAAGGAAGTGGGACGGCACCAGTGCTCGAGCAGACTGCCTAAGACATCTTCTTGATGTAAGATTAATAGACGACAGAAAGAGGACCCAAAGAGCTAAGGTCACCAGAGGTAGACTCTAAATTTCTAAGGTAAAACTTGGTAAATGAAGAGGGCTGTGTCCAGTAGGCAGCCTTCATAAGATCAGTAATGGCTACACTGTTAGAATAAGCCCAAGAAGCAGACAGTGCTCTAACCTCAAGCACTGAAATCTTGTTGACACAACATTGATCCAAATATAGACTTTTATAGGCAATACATATTGTCAGCTGAATCCATCTGGATATATGGTATATCAAGTGTTATTCATTTTACAAGTAAGGGTATGTAATATTATGTACTCGGACCTGAGTACTTTGCAAAGTACTCAGTACTCGTACTCATACATTTTCCTCAGTATTTTACTCGTACTTTACTCACACATTTTCAGGGTAATCATACTCGTACTCGAGTACTGGAGTCTAGTAATCACCCCAGCCCTGTCTTTGACAAGGGTCCACTAAGGAAGCCCTGCATGCATCCTAAAAAAATTCATCAGAGTATCAACTAACCCAATGCTCATAGGTGTACAGGCCTGGAGGGGAAGGGGGTGGGGGTTGCTTGGAGGGCTTGTGTCTATATAGGGCCTTAAGGGTTCAACTTGTTCTGTTTTTTTTTTTTTTGTCTATAAGCACTGTCCCATAATTCGTAACAAGGCACATTCGTACATACTAACTAAATCATTTCATTGGTCCATCCTGACACAGAAAGGTTGCGATGTTTGGTCAAACATGTTTTCTGTTACAGTATGTGGAGAGTGGATTGAAACTAAATCACCCATGGAGTGGAATTATCAACAAGCTATAACTTTCAAATTTTGTACATATCGACAAAAAGCACAAGCAATGTTTCAGCCAATGGACCTCCGGGTTTAACCCGGAGGTCCATTGGCTGAAACTTTGCTTGTGCTGGTTAGGCTTTGCAACAAATTTGCAATTATTGCTTGGGTGGAATCTCCACTCTGTGGGTGATTTAGTGATAATACACTCTCCACGTACTGTATATCATAATGTTTCTTGGGTTTTTGTTCTCACTCTTCTGATTTCTTGGATGGATTTAATTTGAGAATTAATTATTTTCTGACTGAAGTAAGTTAAATTGTCTTCTCTAAAGTTATTCGACTCAGAATGTTTAACATATTAAATAAAAAAAATACCATGACCATAAAGTCTTTTGAGAAATTTTAACTATGAAAATTTTTTTTCAAAAAAATTGGGATGTTTTGGCCTCGACAGGTGGGATGTTCCGGCCCCAGTCGAGGCCCAAACGTCCCTCAAAAAACACCGAGCCTGAAAGGCCCCGAGGCCAAAACGACCCCTGAACCCATTTGGAGGCTTGTTCAATCCTCAGCAATTGGTGGCATTGTGCATGATGTGGTGAAGCAGGGTGGATGTTTGACTAGGTCAGCGATCCAAACAGAGGGGTAGCCACTACGTTCAGGTTGCTGAACTAGATGTTTGACCACTCCGAGGAAGAATCTGGGGTGAGATTGACAGTGGGTGAATCTCAAAAAGAAAAGGAGAGTAGTGTAGCAGTCGAGGTATAAAGGCCATTTACCAACCAGCCTGGTTGGTCCGTATCTCTTAAGTCTCGTGGTAAATCGGTTGCTTTGTGTGCTAAAGGTCAACGGTTCGAACCCCGGCTCCCGCACTTATTTCTCCTCCTGTTACGTAGTGTTACACTTTTATACATTGTATATGGTGATGGTGTACATACAAAAAGCCCAATATAAATATCAAAATGAATGAATGAAAGGTTTTAGCGCGCCGAAGTCACGCAGGGACGATGTGAGATTTACAAATCCCTTGCGACCCGGGATATCAAAATATGATAGGTTACACAATTTTATGTGGTTGACCCAGAGGACAGACTGAAGAAGAAGTATTGTTTGGGTCAAGGTTCCGTGCTACAGTTTTGCACTACTGCACAGGGGTGAAATTCTAAACTTGGGGCATATGTTGAAACTGAGGCCATGTAAAATAGAGATATATTTTTAGTATCAGATATATGATTACATTAAGTTTTTTGTTTGACAAAAGAATTTGAAGTTTCGGTCCCAAAGTTGGAATTTGATACATAGGGGTAAATTACCAGATGAATTATGGGAAACAGTGGCTTCGAAAAATTGGCTATTTTTTCAAATGTAATTTTTACACGGGTTTGTTACCAGACAGGTAACTAAAAAATGAGATGGAAACATATAATTTTTTTTTTTTGGGGGGGGGGGGGGAGGCATTTTAGAAACAGGGGATGCTCTCTCTGCCCCTGGGGTGGGTAGGTGGGGGTTGGTGGGAAAATTCTGCTTTTGAGGCTGCTAGGTGGCTGAAAATGACTGGTGTCGGTATTTTTTCAGGCAATTTTTCAGGTTGAAGTCTTGCCTTTGACAATAAATAATTCCACCCACATTCAGATTGTTTATTTCAATTTAGTCAGATAGTGTTATATGTTTTTTGTGGATTTGGGAAATGTAATACATGTAATGGGTTAGATACCTAAGTTACAGAATATTTGCATTTGAAGAGAGTGTATGACATGTCATATTTTGGAAAAGCCTGGAAAACTTTGGAGCGGAACCAAATTGCTGAGAATGGATCGGCCAGCGGGCGGTTTGGAATTGGATGCAATTCTTTCAGCGATCCTCTCCTAATAATGACGAAGTATATAAACAAGGTCCAAAATTACTGTTATTCGCCGAATTTTTAACCGAAAAATCCTCGATAGGCTGCCTAGAATGAAATATAAATAAACTGACAGAAATATTGTTTGTCTATATTAAATCAATTAAAAAAAAATTAATTTTAACATAATTTTTAACAACAGAGAACTTTTCGACATCCGGGGTGCGTTTTTTTGCTCTCCCCCAGTGGATATCCAGGAGATCTTCCGACGGTCGCCCTAAACACCGGAATCCCAAAAATGCCCCTTAATCCCCCCAAATCTCCCGGAATCGTCCTAAAACACCCGGAATACCCTCGAAATATCCCAGATTCTCGTTGGAATGTCTTTTAAAAGCACAATAGAAGACTTTAAAAAATATTTCTAAGTATGTTCACCTTTTAAAGTGATGTTTGCAGCTGACGAATGGAATCACTAAGAATGAAAAACGGGTATATTTGACTGTTCTGTTTGGTTCAAGAATTTGAAGAGGCGATTCGTTTCCAACTTTCAAATTAGTATGCGTCATTCTGTAGGATTTCGTGACCCTTGTGAACCATTAGCTTTGCAGACTTTTCTCGCGTCCCACCTTTGAAAAAACAGGGGAAGCTTGTAAATGATCCAACAGATAAGGCTGAAGTGCTACTTGACCAATTTAAATCTGTCTTTACTAAAGACCATAAATCACAGCCACCAACCATGGTTGAACCAGAGGCGAGGAGAATTGATAAAATCACAATAACAACAACTGGTGTTGAAAAATTGCTAAGATCATTAAATACATCTAAAGCCACAGGGGCCTGATAATATCCCAAACCAAATACTAAAAGAATGCTCAGCAGAGCTAGCCCCAGGCTTAGCAAGCATCTTCCAAAAGTCAATTGACACAGGAACACTCCCCGAGGACTGGTTAAATGCCAACATATCACCTGTCTACAAAAAGGGAGACGTCCACCTAGCCGAACACTATAGACCTGTATCTTTAACATCAGTTACTTGTAAGCTTTTGGAACATATTATTTGTAAACATCTATTAACTAACCTGGAATCGACAGGCACCCTTACAAACCTAAACCATGGCTTCAGATCAGGGTTCTCATGTGAGACCAGCTACTTACAACAATGCAGGATTTTTTTTACACACCACGAACATAACACACAAAATGATATAATCATACTCGACTTCTCAAAAGCCTTTGATACAGTACCCACACAAACACCTCCTGTATAAACTTCAGCATTATGGCATCAAAGGCTCCATCCATGATTGACTCACCACATTTCTCACGAAACAACACATTACGTGTACACTCCATATAAAAAAAATATCCCAATATTGACTGAGTGTGTTATGTATGATTATATAACAGCAGGTATTTACTCACTAATCAGTGTTGATTGGGAAAACACCTCGCAATTTACATAAAAAGTTCTCTTCACTAAATCCCTTTTCTGTGCCTGAAATATTTTGGGGGGCGATTTTCTATGTCAAAAAAAAATCCTTTAAACGTGAAAATCGGTCCAATAATTCACGTTTTGTGTTTAAATAAATCTTGGAAAAAAATGCGAATTTTGACTATCCCGCGAAGCACTGTGGCTGTTCCAACTATCGGATTTACATGACATAAATTAGTCTGAACTCGCTAAATCGAGGTCATTGTTGTTGAAAAAATATTCTGATTCTCAGCCGAAGCGGACGGGTACAGATAACTATACATTTTTTATTTTGGACATCATGGCAATTTATCTGCTTTTCGCCTGGGATATAACATCATAATCCGCCCAAATGTTAAATTAAAACGCACTTTGTATTCTTTCTGACAGCCGCTATTTTACCCCAAGCACGGTGGAAATTATCTTCAAAACACGGATGAGATCCAATTCGATTAAAACCGGACCGTGCTTCTCTTCTCTTTTTACGGAGCTACTTTAAAACACGGTATAAAAATTCAACTCGGCATTTGTCCGATCAGGCTATGAAGTGTGTTCCCACGGAACGAAACGTCGCCACCCAGGAATACTTGAGTTTATGGTCACGAGAACCGTGACATCGCCGTGACATCTTATTCAACCCGGGGAATCGGTCATCTCAGCGGTGACTGATACAGGTGATAAAACTAGTTTTGGCTCCCATTTGGAGGGGGTGGGGGGGGGGGGGGTGGGGGGGGTGAAAAGATTAGGACCAAAACGCATGCTCTGTTCAATTCAGTTGAATTCGGTCGAACTCAAACCGTTCTCGCCCTAACTCGGTGATAATGTTGCGGCATCGTACTATGATGAGGATAATTAATGCTTGCCCCCCCCCCCCCTTCTTTTTTTTAAGAACTTCATGAACTGTAACTGGAACCACAGGACCATTCCGGTTGTCTGGTTGTCGTGGACCCCACGGGTGACACTTACAAAATAAATGATAGGATTACAACTACCAATTTCTCTAAACATAGCTTGTGGCCCCTCATTGGTACGACACGTGATTTATTTACTTATTTACCAGTAAAACAGCGAATCGTGATTAGCGAGCTCATTCCGGCGAGGGGTCATAAGTTATGCTTTTTTAGAGAAAAATTGGAAGTTAGTTTACTTATTAATCTGTCAAAGGACCGGAGCATCTATTGAAAAGAAACCCATGCTGGCTGGAGAGGATTATTATTATCAAAACACCAACAGATGACAGCGTCTGGCCAAAATGTTTTCAGTCTACTAGTACTCCGACCGTTTCCAGCCCAGTGGCGGTGCTACAGGGGGCATGGCGGCATTTGCCCCCCCCCCCCAAACGTGTGCTCTGATCCCCCATTTGCCCCCCCCCCCCTCCACCAAACACACATCCATCCAAACACACACACACACACTCTCTCCCCCTCTCCTTCTCCCTCAGCTCTCTATATCTCTCCCATCTCTCTTTCCACCCCCCTCCTCTCTCTCTCTCTCACGCACAGACCCATCAGACGCGGATCCAGGATTTTTTGAACGGAGGAGCGCTAATTACCATTACATTTAGTCGAAAACTTGGACCCAAAGTCCGTAATATAATTTTTTGGTTTTTTCCACAGGACGTACCAAACCAAAAAAGGTATATTACGGACTTTGGGTCCAAGTTTGGACTACCTCATAATAAAGTAATGATATGATCCTTTACGTATTTGCCCCCCTTCATGGGAGTCTGTCCCGCTACTTGCCCCCCCCCCCCCCCCCACGAAAAAATTTCTGGCGCCGCCACTGTTCCAGCCACGAAATAAAAACATACTATTCCCAAGAAAAAAACGTACCCAATGCTAGATAAACATGGGGATGTGGGAAGGAAATGTGGGCAAAATCTACGTTTAAAGAGCAAATGCCTACAACCCCCCCCCCCCCCCCCCCCCCCAGCCATCAGAGACGTCACCAATTTTCCATGCCTTTTTGAGATATTGGAACTTGACAAGAAAAGCCCACTATAATTTGAATTTGTTTACCGTAGGCCATGATTCGTCCGTCCCTTGCTTCTAAATTTTCATGATTCCGAAGGCTGAACTTAATTTGAAAAATCCGCCAGAGTTGTTACGAAAAAGACCGGAAGGAGTAGTGGGATTTATTTATTTATTAATTCTGTTCCATTCTCAATTTAGTTCGTCAAAAATAATTACTGATGTAAACGGCGAAACAGCGAAACAGCTTAGAAATCTACAATATTAAAATATATGCCGGTTTCTTAATGATTCGGAGTCTCAGTGAAAAAAACAGGGACCTCACTTCGTAAAGACAGGATGTATCACCGAGACTGTCACATTATTGTTCTGAAAAAACATAACAACGCACAGAATAAGTTTTATTTTTAAATTCTTCTTCTATTGGGTAATTTTAGTTAAAAATGTTTCGACGAACTGTTTCGAGAATGAAGGATGGACAAGATCATGTTCGACTCGGATGGCAACAAACTTACCTTTAATTATACAGGGGGGGGGGGGGGGGGGGGAATCCAAATGACATATCGGCAAAACATTTTATTTTAATACGAAAAACAAGTTCAATATCTCGAAAAAATACTGGGCGGATTGTTTAAAATCGGACATTTTCCCGGGGTACAATGATCTGGAAAAGACAGATATGGTATTTTTTATGTCATTGTTTTATGAAATGCGGGTTTTAGAAATTCGCTGACTGAAGACTAATATTGCTAATCAAGTTCTGACTTGGAAGAAATTTCTCGTCGATCCTGGTCGATCACTAATTGATTATGTAATGCTTCTCTCCTAACCGCACTTGGGTACCCCACTTTTCTACACAAAAAAGTGGGGTACGCCAAGTGCGGTTTTATATGGAGTGTACACGTAATGACATGCGGGTAGTTATTGACGGTGAAGGCTCCACATCGGTCCCAGTTGAGTCAGGTGTACCACAGGGTACAGTCCCTGGGCCCCATACTGTTCTTATGCCACATCAATGACCTGCCGCTTTCAGTAAATTCCCAGGTAAGATTATTTGCTGATGACTGCCTGTTATACCGCCCCGATGAAATCACAGGCTGATCACAGTATTCTCCAAAATGACTTGATCCAACTGGAAAAATGGGCTTCAAACTGGGGCATGAAATTTAATGCAAAAAAATGCTACCTCATGTCCACTAATGAAAAGTCACCCCCATTTCTACACCCATGGATAATCACCATACATGGGGGTGATACTATCCCAGGACCTGAAATGGGACTCCCACATATCCAAAATTGTAAGTAAAGCCAATTCAACCACTGGCTTCTTGAGAAGAAATTTAAAATTCTGCCCCGAGAACTGCAAAAAACAGCATATATTGCAATGGTCAGGTCAGTGGTTGAATACGCATCAACAGTATGGGACCATTACCTACAAAAGGATATTGATAAACTGGAACGGGTGCAAAGAAAAGCCCGCCAGGTTCATCACAGGTGACTATCATTCAAGAGATGAGGGCACCTCCACAAAAATGCTTCTCAAACTGAATTAGATGCCCTCCAGATTAGACGCAGACATAAAAGGCTCACCCAATTTTTACAAGATTATTGAGGGGTCAGTGCCAGCCATCCCCCCAGATAAATTCCTGCAAAAGCATAACAGAAGGCAAATTAAAAGCAAATCATATACTGACTGTGTCACTCAAAATATCGTTGATAGACACACATCTAAAAATACCAGAGCCTATAAAGTCGGAACTGCTAAAACCGTAGAATACCGGAATTCATTTTTTATCCGCACCGCTGTTGATTGGAACCACTTAGGCAACAATATAGTGCATGCGCAGACAGTGGAGGGCTTTCAATCTGCCCTCTCGAAAAGCCAATAACGGCTCCCGACCCGGTGTCTCTACGCCAGACGGCCCTACACCGTACTAATACAGATACAGATACAGATACAGATCTACAACAAAAACGCTTATCGAAAGAAATGGTTTCACGCGCCGAAGGCGCGCAGGGACGGTATGAGGAACAAGCCCCTTTCGACCCTCGTTGACTTATAATTTTGTCATGTCAGAGCGTGGTAGAGGAGGGAAAGAGTAAAGGTGTTCAGCGGCGTCTGTGTCTCCTGCGGTTTTTCTTGGTGGGAGGAGGATGTGTTGGAGAGATAGATGTTGGTGGCGTTCATTACATGTACACTGCATTAAATACCCCGATTCATCACCCCGATAGTCAGTGTTAAGTAGCCGATACAAACGGGGTGATAAACCCCGAAATCGTTACTATAAATAGGTTAGGAGAGAAGCATTATGTAATCAATTATTGCTCGGCGAGAAAATTCTTCCAGACTGAATCTGATTAACAATATTAGTCTTTAGTCAAAGAATTTCTAAAACCAGCATTTCATAAAGTAATCACATAAACATACCATATCTATCATTTCCAGAACTTTGTACTGGGGATTAATGTATGAATTAAAAAAATCCGGCCAGTATTTTTCGAAATATTTAACTTGTTTCCGTATTAAAATAGAATGTTTTGACGATATGTCATTTGGATTTCATTAAAATTCGCATTTTTACCCTTGTTTATTAGAGCACAAAACAAGAATTAATGGACAGATTTTCATATTTAAAAGCATTTTTTGAAAAAGAAAATTTCCAAACAAAATGTTTCAGGCACAGAAAGAGGATATTGTGAAGAGAAATTAATATGTAAATTGTCAGGTGTTTACCCAATCAACACCGATTGACTGAGTAAACATCTGCTGTTATATAATCACACATAACACACTCAGTCGATTTTTGGATAATTTTTTTAAATGGAGTGTACACGTAATGTTGTTGGATCTGGAGGATTAGTAGGTTCCTTGGTAGTGAATGGCCTGATCCTAGCTGCCGTTTCTTCTTGAGATTTCCTGGAGTTCTTTAAATTTATTGTGAGGATTGTCCTGATTGAATGTGCTGGGAATTTTCTGGATACATAGAAGCTGTAGTCGTCTTGGACTGTGGCTCGGATGTTATCGTCCTCGATCTCCTCCCCAGGGAATGCCTTCGCAGACTCCGGGAAGCTCTCCTCCTGGTCGAACTCCTGGTGCAAAGAAGCTGGAGAAGCAAGAGCTGGATGGGTGGAAGGTGCGTCATCTGAGACAGCTTCCTGCACCATTGACAGAGCATCCTCCTCCATCTCCTCTTCAGATGAAGAGAGTCTGATGAGCTGGAGAATGAGGTTGTCGCCTGACGACCCACAGTCCTCCGGACCTTCCCCCTGGAAGGGAGTACCGGGCTGGACAAGGTTTGTTCAGGGGTGACAGGGGTTGTCCCTTTGACGCCCTCACTTGCCTCCTTCTCTTCCTTTTCCTTCTTCTTCTTCTCCAGGAACTCCGTCATTCGGCGGGTATCTCGTCGTCTGGCGAAGGGTCCCTTCTTTCTCGTCCTCTTCTTCTTTTTGGTGGCTGTGCTACTCCGGCGGCCTTCATCCAGCTTATCCGTGTCACTAGGATGGTGACCAGTGTGAGGGGAAATCCCCTCACGAAAGGTGCTACACCTCTCCGAGGACGACGGTTCAGGTTCTTTGTCAAAATCCACTGTCAGGTGAATTTTCCCCTTGAGCACCTGGATACGCCAGGTGGTGGCAAGGGTAGCCTTCACTCTGACAAGTGTCTCTTGGATTACAAGTGGGAGCTCCATTGTCAAGTTGCGAAAATCAACGAAACGATGAAAAGCTTATCGGGTTGTGGGGATGGGGGGTCATAGAACAGTATAATCACAGTAATTACACACATAATGATAGATAAAAGAAAATAGCGGTAAGCTGTCGCCGAGACAAAATGTCTTCATCACAGATATGAACGGAATAGTATTTTTCTTTTTATTTTTTTTTTAATCAGTGTTCTATAAGTCTTAATCCGCGTGTTTATTTAGCCGTTAAAAGACAAAATAACTGTCAAATTTATAACTTCACCACTGGCTTCATCAAGCTTTCACGGGCATAACATCTGACATCCAGGGAATTTAAATGGAGTTTGTTGGTGTAAAGTATTATCAAAACACCAAATACATATGGCTCCTAATATCTGTTGATCAAAAGTCCAGTGACTTCTTTTTGTTCCGACTATTATTACAGGATAAACATGACTTTTACATAAAATATAACTGATTTTTTTACCGGATTAGAGGAACTCATTAATCAGGGGCTACAGAACTGCAAATGGGAAAGATTTACGTCAAAGGCCACAGGTAAGGCGACGTGGAAAATAAAAGCCGTATGCTCCAATCAGGAAACCAAATCAGGAATACTAGCCAACGGAATAATCATTAACAATAGACGGCACGTTGTGGAAGAATACAGATATACTCCTCCCCCGATTCAGTGCCACAAATGTCAGAAGTTCGGACACATAGCCAACAAATGCAGAGGGATCCTAACCTGCATGAAATGTGGAGGTAATCACCTCAGCAAATCATGCAGATTAGAATCCCCCTCCTGCCCCAATTGTAAAGGAAACCACCCAAGCAGCTACCGAGGATGTCCCCATTATAAGAAGGTTAAAACAAGCATAGAACTAAAAAAACCTACACCTAACCAAGCCTGAAAACGCCTCATCCCCTCATGCCGTCTGCTCCCTTATCGCGGGCGCACTCTACTCAGTTTTACAAAAACATGTCAACACCAATTTGGGTGACATCTGCTAAGATGTCAGCCGATCCGCGTCCCGACTCTTCAAGACCCAAATATCCGAATCCTTAGTAAAAGCCGCTATCAACACTAATTAAAACTACCGACTATCATTATCTGAACACCGTAACTAAATATCAACCCCACCACGAATAAGTTACAAATAGCCGTGTGGAACGCTAGAAGCGTTAATAATAAAAAACTTCAAATGAGCCGATACTTCGAAGATACAGACATTGTCTGTATCTGCGAAAGTCGGCTTCAACCCAGCAAAACATTTTCAGTTAGCGGGTTCAGCACTATTAGAAGAGACCGACAAATCATTAAAGGTGGAGGCGTCGCTCTTCTAATAAAGCAGAACATCAAAACTAAAACAATAAAAACAAATCACCTCGATGCAGAGGTGATTGCAACTGAAATCACAGTCGACAATAAAAAACATCGCTATTGTCTGTTATTATAACGACCCAAGCAAAATTGTTTCTGATACTGTCTTTGATTTCTTTACGAGGAAATACAAACACTGCATTTTCCTCGGCGACTTTAATGCCAAACACCTGTACTTTGGCTGCAACAAAACCAGCCCAAACGGTGAAGCCCTACTCGAAATAACAAAAAAAACATAACTTTTTCAGTAACAACCCACTATTTTCATCTGATATCCTCGATCTAATTATCGCCAGTGATTCCCTGATAAACCACCTCGATGACCACTGGGTCGGCGATGATGACTTAGGCAGCGATCACCTCCCGGTCCATGCCTCACTGCAGCTAGGCAATGGCCCACTCAGGTACCCCCCACCCCCCCTCTCTCCGCAGAAATTTTAGAAAAATTAATTGGAACCTCTATCGTGACATCGTCGATGTCAAACTCACAAACACCCCCCCCCCCCCCCCCCCCATCCAATGCAGCCGAACTCGAAACCCAATGCGAGGGCATAGAGAAAATCATTAACTCAACCCTAAACGAAATATGACCAAAAGAAGAAGTGTGCCCCTGGAGAAATACTATCTCAGGCGACACACTCTCACTAATCAAAACTAAACGGAAAGCTCTTCGAGCTCTTAAAACCGAAACTGACCCCGGTAAGAAAGCTGACTTCAAAAAAACATACAACCGCCTTCATGGCGAGGTCAAAAAAGCCCTCCAAGCTGAAAAACAAGCCAACTGGGAAAAGGCAACAGCCGATCTAAACGGAGTCCAGGATGCCAAAAAATTCTGGGACTCTTTCAAAACCCTAACTGGGCAAAAAAACAAAAGCCGCAAAGCCGCAGGAAAACCTCTTAAGAAGGAAGACGGTTCCTTCACGCGCACCGACAAAGACAAGGCCGACACCTTTGCCGACCTCCTAAGAAAAACGCATCGCCCGCATCAAGAAGCGGGCAACGATGACGCCGCCATAAACGCCACTGATGACTTCATCAATGAACACCCTGATATCTACCGTGACCCCAAATTCGATAACGAGCCAGAAGACGGGGATGACGATGACCTCGTCACCCCCGTCACTAATGAGGAAATCATCAACGTCATAAAAAAAAGCAAAAATTCTTCATCACCCGGCGAAGACGAAGAAAGCTACAAAATTCTAAAACAAAGCCCATACTAGAGGAGATAAATAGGGCGAGGGCCAAAAGTAAGTTGGTGGTTGCGGGAAGTAGCATAGTTCGGGGGATCGACAAGGTTGTCTGTGGTCCGGACAGTAAAAATAGAACAGTTCTGTGCTTTCCGGGGGTTAAAGTGGAGGACCTGAGGGATAGAGTGGACGGTATTGTAGCTGGATCGGGGCCTGATCCGGTAGTGGTATTACATGTGGGGTCCAATAACATCAGGGAGAGGAAATCAGTTCGTTTGGGGGACACATACAAGGACCTAATTAGTAAGCTACTTAGCAGGAATGCTCGGATCATCGTTTCAGGGGTGCTCCCCGTTATGGGTGGTGGGAATGAGAGGAACTCGCGGATTATAGCACTAAACGAGGAGCTGGAAGAGCACTGCAAAGACTTGGGAATACATTTCATTGACCACTGGGATTCATTTTGGGGACAAGGAGAGTTGTATGGGCGAGACGGATTGCATTTAAGTAGGATGGGTACAGACCTGTTGGGCCAAAAAATTTTACAGGTGGCTGGGCCTTTTTTGGAGAAAAGGGGGGTAGGGGACCACAGCCGATAACCCAGAGGGGCACAAATGCTGGGAACATAGGAAGAACAACAAACATGCACAACACAGGGACATACCAGGGTTATAATAATGTGCCAGTGATGACAAAAAAAACAAAGATTCATTAAGTTTGGGTACTGCAACATCCAGGGTCTGCACAAGAAAGTAAGCGAAATATCAACAATGATGGACGAAGGAGACTTCGATATAATGGGTCTAAGTGAGACGTGGATACGACGGGATGAGCGGGTTGATCAGATGAAGGGTTGCGTGTGGATAGGAGCTGGGCGAACTGAGGGTCAGAAACGGGGTGGGGGTGTTGGCATCTACGCTAAAGAGGAATTACAGCCCTCATTGATTACAGATCTCACAGAAGCAAGGACTCAGATTCCAGTATCCAACGAAATAGTCTGGGCAAAAATCAAGTTAGGAAGCAGGAGTGTTGCCGTTGGTGTTGTATACTTAGCAGTGGAGGGAAGTAAGCCCGAGTGGAATGATTCAATATATACAACTCTTAGATCGAATATCACAGAGCTTGAAAGCAGAGGGTTCAGTATTGTCCTAATGGGGGACTTCAATGGGCACATCGGGGATAAGGAGGAGGGCATACAAGGAGGTGATAGGAAAATTAACACGAATGGGAGGAAGATGTTGGACCTATCAAAAGAGCTTGATTTAAAGGTCCTGAACAGGGATGCGAAATGAAAGGGTAAATGGACCTGGGAGAGGAACGATAAGAAAACAATAATTGATTGTATACTCACTGACATTAGCGTATGGAGGGAGGTTATAGATGTAGAAATAGATGACGAGGGAAAAAATGACTTGGGTAGTGATCACAACCTGATAACAGTTAAGATTATGGGCAAAAAGACGAATAGAGACAGAAATACCTTCAACGAAGTTTGGGGACTAAAACAAGGAGCCGACTGGAAGCAGTTTCGGGAAAAACTAAAACCAAATCTTGAATGTATACCTAGGGATGCAAATGTCCAGAGTATTTCAGATGGCATAGTAAATAGCCTAACAGAGGCAGGGAATGATTGTATAGGAAGGGCGAGGGTCCCAACGAGAGAGCTTGGATACAGGGTTAACGAGGGACTGAAAAAGGCTATAAAAGAAAGGAAGGTAAAATGCGCTGCTTACAGAAGAAGTAGGAAGCTTAAAGGGGTGGATAACAATGACACGAGACTAATGAAAGGAGAATATGAACTGGCACGGAAAAAGGTGAATGAGATAAAGAATAATAATAGGAAGGAGCGCAATTGCAGTCTTGCCAGAACAATAAAGAAAACGGGGGGTTCGAGCTCAAACGTATTTTGGAACTGGGTAAATAAACGGGGGAAAAGTAGTGTGCAGAGTATCAAAGTGGATGGGGAAAGTACAGAAGATAAAGGCCGTATCGCTTCAGAGTTAGTCAAGCACTGGGAAAAGATAAACGATAGGCGATGGGGCAGTGGGTCCCCACCAAAAAGAAATACACTGGTGGAGGAGAACCTATCCAATCGTGTATGTAGCGAAATAACGGCAGAAGAAGTGCGGAACGTGGTCTCGAAATTAAAAAATGGTAAAGCGGGAGGGACTGATGAAATTCCGAACGAATTCCTCAAAAATGGAGTGGAGAGGGGAGGCACTTATTGAAGTCCTGACGAACCTTTTCAACCTGGCTCTGCGAAAGCAAGAGGTCCCCAGAGAGTGGAGGGAAAGTAAGGTGTCGTTCATACACAAAAAGGGGGATAAGGAAGTTCTAGATAACTATAGGGGGATATCAGTTAGTAGTAACATCGGAAAAGTATTCTGTAAGGTCATATACGGTAGACTAGAGGAAGTTATTGAAGAGAAAGGTTTTTTAGGAGAAATTCAAAATGGTTTCAGGAAAGGACGAAGAGTCACTGATCACCTATTTACACTCACCCAACTGATAGAATCAACAAAGGCTGAAAAGAAAAAGATGTTTCTGGCATTTCTAGATGTGAAAAAAGCGTACGACCGAGTGTGGAGGGAAGGTATGTGGCGAAAGCTCGAGGGCATCGGACTGGGGGGTGACTTTGTGGGAATCATGAAAGCACTGTATACAGATGTGCAAAGCCAACTCAGTCTAGGGAGTATCACTACAAAACGAGTCCCTATGGATATAGGCCTCAAGCAGGGGTGTATCTTTTCACCGATTTTGTTTGCATTGTATGTTAAAGATTTAGGGGACGAACTAATTCAGAGTGCGGAGGGGGTAAATGTTGGAGACATAAAGATATCAGGCTTATTCTTTGCGGACGACATGGTGTTAATGTCTAGAACTGAACAGGGGCTAGAGAAATTGCTGGAAATTGTTGGTAGATATGGGAACACTTGGCGGCTCGAACTAAATGAAAATAAAAGCAAGGTAATACCCGTTGGACGCAAGGTAGATATGACGAAGAGATGGAGAGTGGGGGAGTTCTCAATCCCCGAAGGGGAAAGCAAACAAATCACTGTAGGAGAAACGGGAGAGTATGAGTATCTAGGGGTAAGCATAAATATAACGGGAAGAGGGGTGTACAGAAATTACTCAGCCAAACTGATTCTGAAGGGGAAAAGAATTCTGAACCAACTAAAACTTTTAGGGGAAAATAGTTTCAACAAGGTCTTTGTGGGGAAAACACTGTGGGAGAGGGTGGGTTTACCAAGTATAACGTATGGCACGGACGTGATTCCATTTTGGAAAGTACTCAGAATGATGCCGGTAGATGGATAACAGGGTCAAGTAATGCTGCAGCTTTGGAAGCAGTAAGGGGGAGCTTGGGTGGATGAAAATCAAGGACAGGGTAGATTTGGGAAAACTGTGTTACTTTAACTACTTGAGAAACCTGCCTGACAACCGGTGGTGCAAATTGATGCTCGATACCATTTGGAATTCTAATATAGAAACGGGGTGGTCAAAACATGTGAGGGAACTAATGGACAATTACTCTATAGAGGTCACAAACATAGAAGTAGGAATGAAAGAAGGCAAAAGGTTTGTCAAAGAGAGAGTCATGGAAGATTGCAATCGAAACTGGCGAGCAGGGGTTAGCGTGAAAAGATCACTGCAGGGGTTACAATATAAAGAAAAGCCAGCTTTTGAGAAGTACCTAGATGGCACCTTTGGAGGGTCACTGCTGTTCAAACTGAGATCAAGATCACTGGAGCTGCGGGGAAAAATTGGGAGAGATGGGGAAAAGGGATGCCAAATGTGCCACTCTGGAGTAGTGGAGACCCTGGAACATTTTCTCTTGGAATACCCACAGTATATACCTCATAGAATAAAATTTACTGGAAGAATAATGCAGAAGTGGGGTGAAGAAACAAAGGATAGATGGCTGAAGGGGGACACGAGGGAGAGGGTAGGAATGCTTATTGAAGAAATTGAAAAAGAGGAAGTGAGGGACACTATTAAGCAGTTTATATCTGAATGCTGGGAGGAGAGGAGGGGAAGAGGGGGTGGGGTGCAGGGGGAATGATGGCCTTCTCTTATGAGGACCGCGACAAATCAGCGGCTGGCCAAAGAGTTATTATTATTATTATTACTCCCTAATCGAAAAACTAAACAAACTGTTTAACGCATGCCTCACCCATGGCTACTTTCCCAAATATTGGAAAAAAGCCATCGGTGTCAGGATACCAAAACCGGACAAGGACCCCTCCGACCCAGCCAGCTACCGCCCAATCAGGCTACTCAGCTGCCTTGGTAAGACATTCGAACGAATCCTTACCAATCGGTTCAGGGGGCACCTTGAAGACAACGATTTTTTCAATAAATGGCAAAGAGCCTATAGAAACCGTAAAGAAGGCATCGAACATGTCTACCGACTAGTCATCCAAATGAAAACCGCTATCAACAATCAGCAAATAGGCGCGGCAGTCCTGTTAGACGTCGAAAAAGCATTTGACTCCGTTTGGCACAATGGAATGCGCTACAAATTATCAAAAATGAGACTCCCCAAGAAATTGCTCAGATTACTATCCTCTTTCTTAAATGATCGCGAAATTAAAGTCAGAGTGAACCATGAAATTCCTGACAGTGTCCCCCTTGAAGCAGGCACCCCCAAGGATCCGTCCTAAGCCCCATCCTTTACATCTTCTATGTAAATGACCTTAACTTCTCCGAGGATCGTGTTCAAGTCTCCCAATTCGCGGATGATAAGGGCCTCTGGGACTCTAACAATACGGCCAATCTGCTCCAAAAACCCCTGCAACGCGCTCTCGATGACCTAGAACAATGGTGTGCCAAATGGAGAATTAAGCTAAACGCCAATAAAACCCAACGAATCACCTTTACTCGCAAGAAAAATAAACGTGGTTTTGACCTAAAACTTATGGGTAACACCCTCCCAGAATGCAAAGAGGCGAAATTCCTGGGCATCACCATTGATCAAAAATTGTCCTTTAACAAACACACCGACGACATGGCGAAAAAAGCCACCAAACGCATTAACTTACTGAAAATGCTTAAGGGAGCCAACCAGTCCACCCTACCCAGATTATACAAAGCCTTTGTGCGCCCAGTACTCGAATACGGTGCAATCATACTAACTGACCTCAATCAAACTAATATGGGAAAACTCCAGAAGGTCCAAAATCACGCACTTAGAGTTGCCCTCCGCGCCCCATGGGACACACCCATCAAAACACTCCACGAAAGGGCCGATATCCCCACCATTAAAGTCCGCCTAGCCACTCTGGCCGCGAAAAATCATGACCGGTTAGCCAACAGCGAACTAATCTCCGAACTTGGAGCCATTTGCGAAAGCCGACAAAAGCCCCAAAATTGCAATCAAAACTAAGACCGCTCGAAAGAAACTAGGGAACGAGAAGGTGAACTAACAGGCAGAAAAACAGCTTAACTGTGGCCTTCTACCAGAAAGGGCTGCCTTCTCCGACTCAAGTAAAATTACATCAGGATTAAATATTTTTATAGAACTAAATAAATAGGGAACGAGAAGGTGAATAAACAGGCAGAAAAACAGCTTAACTGTGGCCTTCTACCAGAAAGGGCTGCCTTCTCCGACTCACTAAAATTACATCACGATTGGATACTGTAGATCTCATTTCCGGCCGGGGGGCTCGGTCCACACAGGACGCTCGCGATACCAAGCGATAGCGTTTTGTGTGGGCTGGGCCTCCCCGGCTGGAGGTGGGATTTACAGTGTTTAATCGGGATCCAAAATAAGCTCAAACTAATCAAAATATGATCGAAACCAGCGAAGGGAATAACAGAAACACCCTCGGGTGTGGTTTAGTGTCTAAACCTGTTATCCTCCCGCTACAAACTCACTATCACACTAAGAAGGTATTCTAACAAAACGATCAACAGCTTAAATGTGATCACAATTAAAACATAATGTGCTACTTTTATCTTTTTATTTCTACACATTCTAATGAAAACTAATTTTGCCTTCTTCTTTTAAGCAGATACATAGAAGATGCTTTTTGACCAGCACCCCAATAACCGCTATGGACAGTCCAACCGTTACAGAAACGGTAACCCCCATGGTTCCTGTGCAACCTCCACTCCATCCCTAAAAGTGGTCAACCACTTTAAGGGAGGCGAGCGTTGGTCCTGCGTCCTGCCTCGGCCCCTTTTTGTAAGCGCATTGCGCATCTTTTTGTCCCAACCCATTAGGATTACAATGCAGGCCTGCCCCCGAACCAGGGAAGTTCGGGTCTTCTTCTTGGTGGTCCCCGGAAGGGGTCGTTGTTGTTTCCTTCAAAGACATCCTATCAAACAGAGACAGCCTGAGGCAGATTATACTTGCCAGTTATGGCCATCACTCAATATCATTTTCGAAGTGGCAGACTATACTTTCCTGAAAATCCAGATCGACTGCACCCTCGGGGAGAGGTAGTACCTTTGTGAGAGGACCCAACCTCTCATACTGGTCCTCACCCGAGGGTTCAACCGACATCAGTCAAAGAGACCATCACGCCGCAACCGGTGACACCTGCCGAGTACCTGAACCTGTTCCTCCTTCAACACGAGTAGACATGTGGAAATTAATCATTTACAGCCAATGGGGGTCGAAAGGGGCTTGTTCCCCATACCGTCCCTGCGCGCCTTCGGCGCGTTAAACCATTCCATTCGGGATCATCATACTATCGGCAGCAGAGAGAGAGAGAGAGAGAGAGAGGACCCAACCTCTCACACTGGTCCTCACCCGAGGGTTCAACCGACACCAGTCAAAGAGACCATCACGCCGCAACCGGTGACACCTGCCGAGTACCTGAACCTGTTCCTCCTTCAACACGAGTAGACATGTGGAAATTAGTCATTTACAGTCAATGGGGGTCGAAAGGGGATTGTTCCCCATACCGTCCCTGCGCGCCTTCGGCGCGTTAAACCATTCCATTCATCACCGGATTAAACGTTCGGGATCCCTGGAACCTGCATATAATCTCAGACTTACATAAATAAGTTCACAACAAGCGAAGGGTACAACAGAAAAGAAACACCCTCGGGTGTGGTTTAGTGTGCTAAACCTGTTACCCCCCAGATGCAATCTCATTTCCACCCGGGGAAGCTCAGCCCACATAAAACGCTCGCGATACCAGGCGCCTCCAAATAAACTCAAACTAATCTAAATATGGTCGGAACCAGCGAAGGGCATAACAGAAACACCCTCGGGTGTGGTTTAGTGTCTAAACCTGTTACCCTCCCGCTACAAACTCACTCTCGGCCTAAGAAGATGAGCTAACAGGCAGATTAACAGCTTAACTGTGGCCTTCTATCAAAAAGGGCTGCCTTCACCGACTCAGCTAAAGATTAGATCACAAATTAAAACATAATGTGCTACTTTTATCTTTTTTTATTTTTACATATTCTAATGAAAACTAATTCTGCCTTCTTCTTTTAAGCAGGTACACAGAAGATGCTTTTTGACCAGCACCCCAGTAACTGCTATGGACAGTCTAACCGTTATAGAAACGGTAACCCCCATGGTTCCTGAACATCTTCCACTCCATCCCTAAAAGTGGTCGACCGCTTTAAGGGAGGCGAGCGTTGGTCCTGCGTCCCGCCTCTGCCCCTTTTGTAAGCGCATTGCGCATCTCTTGTCCCAACCCAATAGGATTACAATGCAGGCCTGCCCCCGAATCAGGGAAGTTCGGGTCTTCTTTCTGGTGGTCCCCGAAAGGGGTCGTTGTTGTTTCCTTCAAATACGTCCTACCAAACAGAGACAGCCTGAGGCAGATTATACTTGCTAGTGATGGCCATCACTCAATATCATCTCCGAAGTGGCAGACTATACTTGCCCGAAAATCCAGATCGACTGCACCCTCGGGGAGAGGTAGTACCTTTGTGAGAGGACCCAAGCTCTCACTCACACTGGTCCTCACCCGAGGGCTCAACCGACATCAGTCAAAGAGACCATCACGCCACAACAGGTGACACCTGCCGAGTACCTGAACCTGTTCCTCCCTCAACACGAGTAGACATTAGTCATTTACAGTCACTGAGGGTCGAAAGGGGCTTGTTCCCCATACCGTCCCTGCGCGCCTTCGGCGCGTTAAACCATTCCATTCGGGACCGGATTTACCTTTTCGGTCATTACATCATCATTCAGTCATCACGAGTCATCGGATCCACAACGGTAATTAAGTATTAGACAGGACAATTGTTAAGTTTGAGGGGGAGATTGCTGAGCTGAAGGGAAAACTTGGTAGGGCGGGGCTGTCTAGAGTTACGCCTGTGAAAGTAGCTTTCCGAGAAGGATGGAAGGTTGTCGGTGGTTCCAAGAGGAAACATGGGGGTAGAACCTTTGTTGTGAATGAGGTAGGTGATGAGGTGGGGGCTGCTAGAAAAGTACGTAGGACAGATGAGGGGGGCCCAGGCCGGAGCAATGCTGTAAAGCGTTTGGCGTGGACTATCAAAAGTGGTAGGAAAGGGGGGCCAGAGAAGCAGGTAGATAGGGGTGTAAAGTCCAAAGGCAGTGGGGAGTGCAGCACCAGAAACAGATTTGATGTGCTCGATTCGGAAGAGACAGAGGGGGAGATGGAGGTAGTTGCAACAGATAGTAGCTTGGGGTCTAGGCCAGGAAAAAGGAGGAGGGATACGGGAGAAGACCAGGGGGGTAGTCCAGGTAGTTCAGGGCCTGGAAAGAGACGGAGGGACAAGGATAGGAGTAATCCTAGGTCAAAGATACCGATACCGATATTGATTCCGAGTGGGGCTGTTGGAGAGGAAGAGGACGCTGTAAACAATAGGAGACTAGAGGAGATAAATAGGGCGAGGGCCAAAAGTAAGTTGGTGGTTGCGGGAAGTAGCATAGTTCGGGGGATCGACAAGGTTGTCTGTGGTCCGGACAGTAAAAATAGAACAGTTCTGTGCTTTCCGGGGGCTAAAGTGGAGGACCTGAGGGATAGAGTGGACGGTATTGTAGCTGGGTCGGGGCCTGATCCGGTAGTGGTATTACATGTGGGGTCCAATAACATCAGGGAGAGGAAATCAGTTCGTTTGGTGGACACATACAAGGACCTAATTAGTAAGCTACTTAGCACGAATGCTCGGACCATCGTTTCAGGGGTGCTCCCCGTTATGGGTGGTGGGAATGAGAGGAATATCACCGGAGCGTGTACAGGCCATGATAAACTTTCGAATCAAAAAGACAAATTTACTATTATTATACTGCATTCACAATCTACTGTTCGCATTTTGTTCAATTCAATTTCATTTGTTTCAAACTTGGCATATTTCTTCATCGTCGTGTGACAGCAAGCCTCTCTTATAGAAGTTGTTAACAAGTTGCCTCTATTCATTGTTTTCCTCCATTGTTTATTTAAGCTCTATTCACTAAGTTAAGAAGGCATATCATTAAGACCCAGTGAAAGCTTACTTTAATCTTTATATCAAGTAAACTTGTTATGACATGACGCATTTATTATATTGTATATATAGCCTTGATCACAAGTAAGAATTCAGTTATAGTTTGGATTTCCAAACGTTACTCTGCTTCATTTTATTGGGAAATCCCATGAGCTATTGCTGTAAAATTGTTCGGATATCCAACAAGACTAGTTGTTAAATGTTGATTACTGTTAGACATTTGGATTACCAGATTCAATATTAAATTGTTATCATCTTTAATTTGTCTCCGAGTCATCAGTTGAACACCATTGTTTCAAAGCAGATATCGACGGCCGTTCCCCACGGTTATAATTGGTGAGAGAATCCGCGACTGGACATCTTTTTAGCTTGTCCAAACGATCCAGGTACCACGTTCCAACTGATACTATAAATTTAAAGATGTTCAACAAATTACCCGACAATATGCAGACAATCCTTGATAATCTTCATCTGGATAAAATGAAGATGCAATGGACTCTCCAGACTAGTGAAGATTCCACCACGTTGGTATTGTCATGGAAAAAACAACCACCGCAAAAATCCACTGCAAATAAACTACGAGATGAGCGGCGTATGACGGACTACAACAAAAGGAAAAACACCGAACAGCTACAACAACAGACTTACCGGCATCAGAACATTCAGTTTCCACAGAGTTCCAATAAATCACCAGAAGTTAGTGTATGTGCTTCAAGTGTTTTTACAGAAACAGACAAACACATCCACAAAAACTCAGTGAGTACTCAAACTTATATTAACTCTCCATTAAAAGTCGACGTCAGTGTCAACGCAGCACCAACTTCCACCGACACGCCTGTTCAATGTTCCCCCCAGATGAAAAACATTTCAATTCAGACGCCGCGGGAGGAGTGCTCAGCTCTATCCGTCCACAACCGTCCGAAAAACACTGTCCAGCCAAAAAGAGTTACTGAGACTGTGATCAGATATTGTAGGTCCGTGCAATTTGGCCTTCAGTGTCTGATTAAATGGAGAGACCATCCAGATGCTGATAACTCATGGGTTAAAGACTGTGAGTTGGACGAGGCAGCTCGAGAGTACATCCGGGACAATCAGAGTAGAATCCCGGGCCTTCGTCCAACTTTGTCAAGACCGGGAACTCCTGAACATAAGAGACACCGGCGGTACAAGCGACCATAATTTTTTTGTATTTCGGAATTTTGGGACGTTACTATTTTAATGGCTTAAATGTGTTGCTGCGGGTCGCATCAATTGGAGCGGCAGAGATTATATCACCGGAGCGTGTACAGGCCATGATAAACTTTCGAATCAAAAAGACAAATTTACTATTATTATACTGCATTCACAATCTACTGTTCGCATTTTGTTCAATTCAATTTCATTTGTTTCAAACTTGGCATATTTCTTCATCGTCGTGTGACAGCAAGCCTCTCTTATAGAAGTTGTTAACAAGTTGCCTCTATTCATTGTTTTCCTCCATTGTTTATTTAAGCTCTATTCACTAAGTTAAGAAGGCATATCATTAAGACCCAGTGAAAGCTTACTTTAATCTTTATATCAAGTAAACTTGTTATGACATGACGCATTTATTATATTGTATATATAGCCTTGATCACAAGTAAGAATTCAGTTATAGTTTGGATTTCCAAACGTTACTCTGCTTCATTTTATTGGGAAATCCCATGAGCTATTGCTGTAAAATTGTTCGGATATCCAACAAGACTAGTTGTTAAATGTTGATTACTGTTAGACATTTGGATTACCAGATTCAATATTAAATTGTTATCATCTTTAATTTGTCTCCGAGTCATCAGTTGAACACCATTGTTTCAAAGCAGATATCGACGGCCGTTCCCCACGGTTATAATATATCACAGGGTTGTTATTTTAAGGTTATTCTAAATTTTAAAAATAAGTAAACAATTCGAGTTATGTAGAATAAATGAAAGAAAGAAACTTTTTAATAATCAGTATGAGTAAACTGGGTAAGCGCATTAATTTAATTAAGTTCGTATTCGGAAAGTGTTCTTTGTTCAGTCGCTGTCATGCAGGGACTGTGTAAACAATGCATTCCAAATTAGAACTTATTGAAAAGTCAGTTCATGTCACTGCAAGTCATCAAAGCCGTCTTTTCTAAATTAGCACCTTTGCCCAAATCAAGTCTTTGATAGGTGATGCGCGCGTCTATATAAGACCTCTCGAGTTAACCTCAAGACAGACTCGCTAGGATGGAATAATCGTTAGTTCACGCGGTGTAGTAAAGCGTTAATGTATTTCTGTGGTTCCGGTAAGCCGTCATTTGGACGACAGGATTCCCGATCTGATGATTTGCATCGAAGGGAGACGCCGAAGAAGAATCGATGAGTATATGTAGTATTTAGTTTATAGTATTTAGTTGTGATAACACGTCGTAGTTACACAGTTATTAGTTAACAGTTTTAAGTGTATTAGTGAATCTGTGTTATTAGATGATCAGTTGTTATTATTGCGAGTTAGAAGCACTATTAGCAGAAATTGTAGATGATCGAATATTCTAAAAGGTGAAATTTAGTATTAAAGGTAATTCCCCATAATGTGGTAGGCGCAACAGGATAAATACGCGCATGAGCGGTTGAGTGAAAGATTTCGTGATTTCTTATCAGTAGTCGCAGCTTCGACCTTTCTCTACGAATATAAGTTTGGGAAACAATTTAATTTTAGATAATATTTTAGTACTTGTTTTCGGTGGGATTCAGTGACTAGTCACAAAACTCATTTCAGTAGTGTTGAGATTATTTATTTAGGGTTTGTTGGCTATTTGTAAATAAGAATATAGAAGATTTATATATAAAAAAATTGTTGGATTGTTAATAGTCTTTATCTTATTAATGAAGAAGCCCTGAGTACCCTAGGAATTGATGGAACCCCAGCCCCGCCAAGAAATTAGTCCATGCTAGGTCATTACCGTTGAAAGCAATTGATTAAAGCGCGGCGCCACTCTGTGGCTTGTGAATAAGCAATTGCAATCTGCAAAAGTGAGCTAGTGAAAATCCCCTGTCCACGGTGAAAGAGTATCTTAGGTCCCCAGCAAAGTTGATCAACCCCAGCCTTGGCCCTCCGCTGACAAGCGCCCTCTGGCAAATAAATATTCACTCTCTCCAAGACGTTGCCACGGCGGCGTTCCAGGGGACAGTAATTTCTATTCATCAGAAAGTGCTAACACCTGTATAGACACCTGAATGAGCGATTCCCCAGTGGAAGTAACGCGTGGTTCCACTTTACAGGCGGACCGTTTGGTCATATTTGGTGGAGAATCGGAATTAATTCATCTATTTAGCTTGAACCTTTCCCAGTACTCTCACTAGACTGACAATGGGGTCCACAGAAGCTTTCCGAGAGATGTTTGATTACATTCGTGAAATTAAGGAGAAAGTCATTCAGCAAAATGCAATTCGAGCTGCCCAGATCTCACGTAACTCTGACCCACATAAACACTGGAATGGCCGTGGCCAGCGCCAACTACACACTGAAAGCGATTTCTCAAGACGTCGAGAGTATCGCCCGTTTATAGGTAAGAGGCGACAATTTCCCTTGTGCCATAGATGTGGAAGACATTACCATAACTCATCAACTTGTCCCGCTAGAAATTATAGATGTAACACGTGTAAGCGCATTGGCCATGTCAGTTCAACATGCAGATTTAATGCGATACCTGTACTAAGCACCTCAGTTAGTACGGAAATGGATGGAAATAAAGTCGACGTTAGGTTGGAAAATCTCTATACTAGAATTCCTGCACTGGTTGATACGGGAGCCAGTCGCTCCTGTATATCAAAGGAAATCTTAGAGTCCGTTCGCTTGTGGGGCAAAATTGAAATTCTTCCTCCTAGTATTAAACTCATAGCGGGTGTAGACGGCAATTTACTGAAGGTTTTAGGAGAAACAAATTTACATTTATCCCTGGGTAGGCTAGATATGACTCAAACTTTTTTAATTTTGGAAAAAATGCCAGCACATATTATTTTAGGTATGGACTTTTTAACTGAAAACAAGGCTAATATTGACCTAGGTCAGAGAACTCTTATACTGCAGAATGGTATGACACACGCTCCAATAAACAATATCGAAGAACAACCTAATTGTGCAAATAATGTAACAGTACTAGAGGACGTACCTTTGGAACCCCGAAGTGAGACTATTATACCGGTACGTGTGGGTTTTGATAGAATTACTTCACGTGTAGGTATTATCGAACCGTATTCAAATTTAGTTAGTCACAAGAACATTTTGGCTGCACGTACGCTTGTAGAAGTGGTTAACAATAGGGCTGTTTCTAAAGTTCTTAACCCCACCAATTCCTATGTTAGGCTCACATCTTCACAGGTTATCGGTTGTTTTTACCCCATCCGTCCTGATGATATTCTGCATTCCGTTGAAAAAAACGATGTTAGTGCCAAAGCGACGGTGAATTACATTGGTCATGATGGTTCCAACAATTATGACAATTACTTTGCCGAAGCCGAGTCGCTTGGCATCGATTTATCCCACTCTGATTTGTCAAGTCTTCAGAAACAGGAACTTTTGGTGCTAATAGGTCAGAATAGGGATTGCTTCGCTAAGGATTTGTCCGAACTTGGAATGTCTCGCATATATAGCCATAAAATCGATACAGGTGATGCGACCCCAGTGAGACGTCGGTTTTATAGGGCTTCACCAGCAATGAAGGAAGAGATTAGCAGACAAATTGACGAACTTGAAGAACATGGCATTATTGAGCCTTCAGTCTCGGAATGGATGTCCCCAGTTGTTATGGTTAGGAAAAAGGACAATTCGTTTAGGTTCACTGTAGATTACAGGCAACTGAATGCCTTGACAAAACCCATTTCATTTCCTTTGCCCAGGTTGGAGGACGTTTTCGACACCCTTGGAAAATCAAGGTCTACGATATTCTCTTGTCTTGATATGTTCTCAGGATATTTCCAAATTGATTTAGACCAGGATTCCAGACACAAAACCGCTTTTGTCACCCACAGGGGAGTTCATCAATTTAAAAGACTTCCCATGGGCTTGATGAATAGCGCTTCAAGTTTCCAGTTGGTCATGGCTGAAGTCCTTCGAGATTTACAATGGCACTCATGTTTGTGTTACGTAGACGACCTCCTTGTGTTTTCTAGGTCTTTTGAGGAACACCTCCAGCACTTGTCACAATTGTTTGAGGCCTTGCGTAGAGCAAATCTAAAGTTGAAGCCTTCTAAGTGTGATTTCGCTGCAAAGGAAATACGCTATTTGGGGCACGTTCTTTCTAAAGATGGTATTTCTGTTGATACTTCGAAAACGGACGCTGTGTCCTCGTTCCCCCGTCCAAAAAACCTCAAAGATGTTCGTGCTTTCCTTGGTCTCTGTAACTATTATCGACGTTTCGTGTTCAATTTTTCGAAAAAAGCAGCACCTCTCAATAATCTTCTCAAAAAGAATGTACCATTTCAGTGGGATGCAGAATGTGAGAAGGCCTTTAACACCATGAAAGAGGCCCTGACAAAACCTCCAGTTTTGGCTTTCCCAGATTTTGATAAAGAATTTTTTCTGTATACAGACGCGTCAGGATATTCAATAGGTTACATCTTAGGTCAGATGGATGAAAATGGTAAGGAAGTGGTTGTCTCATATGGAGGCAGGTCTCTTTCTGAAGCAGAACAAAAGTTTGGTATTTCAGAACGCGAATGTCTCGCAATAGTTGAAGGTATTAAACACTATCATGTTTATTTAGCGAATGGTAAGTTTACCGTAATCACCGATCATGTTGCTAATTCATATTTACGACACCTTAAACAATGTAGCGGCAGATTAGGCCGCTGGTCGCTAAAATTACAAGGGTATAATTTTGAAATCGTCCATAAAGCAGGTAGAAAGCATTTGAACGCGGATGCGCTATCGCGACGTGAATATCCACAAATTACAAAACCGGCAATAAACGATACTGCCCAGGCCACCGTGATAGCCACAGACAACGTTAAAGAACACGCGGCGTCCCAAACACAAACCGAAGAGGTAATACAACAGTGTGACCCAATAGATTCTATTACGCGCGTCGCAGCCGTCTCCGAGGCTGACATTAAAAATAAACAAAGATCGGATCCGGACGTAAATGTTTTTATCGAATATTTAGAAGACAGAATATTACCCGAAGACGATAAAGACGCTAGAAGAGTCATTTTGGAAGCAAATGACTACATTTTGGAAGATGGAATCCTGTATCATCTCTACTACCCAAAAGGTAAGGGCCATAGAATAGACCGTTTAATTAAACAGCTCGTGGTGCCACTCAGTTTGAGGAATGATGTGCTATTGTCATATCATGACTCACTGCTGGGTGGACACCAAGGTATTGATAGAACTTATCAGTCCATTCGATTCAAGTATTTTTGGCAACACTTATTTTCTGACATTCAATATTATGTAAAATCATGTCTCCAGTGTCAGAAAAACAAGGATGCGACCCACCACCATCCAGCGCCTCTAAAACCGTTACCTGTCGAAGCGCCATTTAGCCGTCTCCATATTGACATTTTAGGACCCCTCAAGACCTCTCCGAATGGATATAAATATATTTTGTTAATTGTTGATGCTTTCACAAAATGGCCCGAGGCATTCCCTTTAAGAACAATGGAAGCATCAGAAATAGCTAAAATTCTATATTCAGAAATTATTTGTAGGTACGGGGCCCCCAAAACACTATTGTCAGACAGAGGACAAAATTTCATGTCAAAACTTATCAAAGAACTTTGTAAACTTTTTCAGATTACGAAACTGGAGACAAGCAGTTACCATCCACAGACAAATGCTGCGTGTGAAAGGATGAACTCGACAATAACAAAAACACTCCGAATGTATTGCGATGCGAAACAAGAAAATTGGCCGGATCTTTTACCAAGTGTGCTGTTCGCGTATAGGGCAACACCGTGCACTGAGTCAACGCAGATGAGTCCTTTTCGTGTTTTATTCGGACAAGATTGCCAGTTACCGATAGATACGGAGCTTATCCCAACTAACAACATCGGAACCGAAGCGTATAAACATCTAGACGCCATACAGAAAGACTTCGAAGTCACCAGAGAAATAGTAAAACAAAATATTAAAGACGCCCAGCTTAAGTATAAACAACAGCATGACACAAAGGCAAAGCCCCCAAGATTCTCGACAGGTGACAAAGTATGGTTATATAACAACAAAACCCCTGTTGGGCTTTCACGGAAGCTGTGCCAACGTTGGACAGGACCATACTATATCACGCACGACAGCAACCCAACATACACTGTCCGTAGATGTTCGGATGATATTCAACTCAAGTCACCAGTACACGCGAACCGTCTCAAACCGTTCACCAACCCTAAGGATCGTCCGACCACTACACTCGAAGAGCAAACGGCTAAGGAAACAGGGGCTCCAGATACAGAACCCGATATCGCGTCGAATCCCCGCCCGGAAGATAAAAACCAGACTCCCGCAGACGAAGACACCGAGAAAAATGAAGAAGACACCTATTTTGTAGACAGGATCCTAGCGTGCAAGAAACTCCACGGTCGGAAACATTATAAAATTAAGTGGCAGGGATCTAAAGAAACTACATGGGAACCGAGAGAAAATGTACCGGAAGAGTTAATCCAAGAATTCCACATTTCAAAGACCGCAAAAGGAAAAAGAAGAAAAAGAAAACTGAAAACAAGCGTCAACACAATATCTGATTCCATCAGCATCCCAGACTTAGACGAGTGGGAGATATTGTGAGTACAAAACTAAGTATTCAAAGCATTTGTTAACTTATTAAAAAATAAATACATAAATAAAATAAAATAATATAAGTCCCGTTATTTAATTCGTCATATAATACATATGTAATTTACGGTTAGTATGAGTTTCTTGGTGGGTACCGCTTGACGGATACGCCACCACTTTGTTGGGTGAAGCGTTGTTTTTTTTTTCCTGATTTAATATTGTCTCGTTATTATTACCCCGTAAAACTCGCGTTCTCTCGTGTACTCCACGTATTCCGCTTACGCGCTCCACGGCACAATCGAAGCTGTGTAAAGAGGTTAAAACAGAAAAAAAAGCATTTGCCAGTTGAAGGGTAACTGTCTGGCTTAAAGAGTAATACAAGTTCCATTGGGTATTAAAGTTACAGGTGTTTAAAGGGCAAAATGAAAATTCAATAAGGATAGTTATTAAAATTATGATAATACTTTAGAGGGGCCACCCGCAAGACGGACCCCTACCTTAAAATAATAATAATAATAATAATAATAATAATAATAATAATAATAATAATAATAATAATCATAATAATAATAATCATAATTATAATAATAATAATAATAATAATAATAATAATAATAATAATAATAATAACATTGTGTGATCTGAATGCAATCTTGCCACTTGCATTCAAATTGCGCAAAATATCCAACGGAGATCTGTGGCAAGGCTCTTCGCTTGGATATAAAGACTGGTTGATTAGTTCCTGATTGGTTATTTGTGATGTTTTTAAAGTAGCTCTTTGTTTATTTTTTTATTTTTTTTTCAAGTTGCTCCTTGTTCAATGCAATGTTTGTTCTTTTTTTTTCTACAGGTTAACCAGAGCGCTGCGTCTAATTTGTTTCTTCTTTCAGGGCAACATTATACAAGTTTTTTTTTTCAGAACGCGTAAACTCAATTTTTGTCTAGTTTATATTTTCAGATTGCATGTGTAGATGGTAAAATGGTACTATACAGAGCACACAGACATCACAAACGAAGGACACACAACAGGAAACCAAATTATACACAACGACAAGCCCGAAGAGAAAGAGTAAACCCCAGGAATAACGCTACATCGAGATGAGGAAAAGAACTAGACCTAACAATAAATTAACAACAAACGGACATGAAGCACGCGGACAACAACTTTGGATCAGCAAAGAAACTAAATTTGGAATTCATTCGGAAAAGGACCACGTGACATTCAACATTCATACTCAACGTCTAACGATTTTGGCGACACAATTCATTTTATATGCATCGGACAGTATCGAATTATCAACATCAACATAGTATCACAAACGCGCTCGGACACTTTCAACCTCAATATATTCAATTACAAGGAAGAGAAGATCACAGAAGAAGAAACAAATAGACACTCCATTAGTTTTCAAAATTATTGTATTTTATCTTTCATGCATTCATTTCATTTTATCATGTTTTACCTTTTTCAAGTTTGCCAAATGAGATATTCGTCGAAAAAGCGGAGCTTTTTAATTTAGAGGGAGGCATATATCACAGGGTTGTTATTTTAAGGTTATTCTAAATTTTAAAAATAAGTAAACAATTCGAGTTATGTAGAATAAATGAAAGAAAGAAACTTTTTAATAATCAGTATGAGTAAACTGGGTAAGCGCATTAATTTAATTAAGTTCGTATTCGGAAAGTGTTCTTTGTTCAGTCGCTGTCATGCAGGGACTGTGTAAACAATGCATTCCAAATTAGAACTTATTGAAAAGTCAGTTCATGTCACTGCAAGTCATCAAAGCCGTCTTTTCTAAATTAGCACCTTTGCCCAAATCAAGTCTTTGATAGGTGATGCGCGCGTCTATATAAGACCTCTCGAGTTAACCTCAAGACAGACTCGCTAGGATGGAATAATCGTTAGTTCACGCGGTGTAGTAAAGCGTTAATGTATTTCTGTGGTTCCGGTAAGCCGTCATTTGGACGACAGGATTCCCGATCTGATGATTTGCATCGAAGGGAGACGCCGAAGAAGAATCGATGAGTATATGTAGTATTTAGTTTATAGTATTTAGTTGTGATAACACGTCGTAGTTACATAGTTATTAGTTAACAGTTTTAAGTGTATTAGTGAATCTGTGTTATTAGATGATCAGTTGTTATTATTACGAGTTAGAAGCACTATTAGCAGAAATTGTAGATGATCGAATATTCTAAAAGGTGAAATTTAGTATTAAAGGTAATTCCCCATAATGTGGTAGGCGCAACAGGATAAATACGCGCATGAGCGGTTGAGTGAAAGATTTCGTGATTTCTTATCAGTAGTCGCAGCTTCGACCTTTCTCTACGAATATAAGTTTGGGAAACAATTTAATTTTAGATAATATTTTAGTACTTGTTTTCGGTGGGATTCAGTGACTAGTCACAAAACTCATTTCAGTAGTGTTGAGATTATTTATTTAGGGTTTGTTGGCTATTTGTAAATAAGAATATAGAAGATTTATATATAAAAAAATTGTTGGATTGTTAATAGTCTTTATCTTATTAATGAAGAAGCCCTGAGTACCCTAGGAATTGATGGAACCCCAGCCCCGCCAAGAAATTAGTCCATGCTAGGTCATTACCGTTGAAAGCAATTGATTAAAGCGCGGCGCCACTCTGTGGCTTGTGAATAAGCAATTGCAATCTGCAAAAGTGAGCTAGTGAAAATCCCCTGTCCACGGTGAAAGAGTATCTTAGGTCCCCAGCAAAGTTGATCAACCCCAGCCTTGGCCCTCCGCTGACAAGCGCCCTCTGGCAAATAAATATTCACTCTCTCCAAGACGTTGCCACGGCGGCGTTCCAGGGGACAGTAATTTCTATTCATCAGAAAGTGCTAACACCTGTATAGACACCTGAATGAGCGATTCCCCAGTGGAAGTAACGCGTGGTTCCACTTTACAGGCGGACCGTTTGGTCATAGGAACTCGCGGATTATGGCACTAAACGAGGAGCTGGAAGAGCACTGCAAAGACTTGGGAATACATTTCATTGACCACTGGGATTCATTCTGGGGACAAGGAGAGTTGTATGGGCGAGACGGATTGCATTTAAGTAGGATGGGTACAGACCTGTTGGGCCAAAAAATTTTACAGGTGACTGGGCCTTTTTTGGAGAAAAGGGGGGTAGGGGACCACAGCCGATAACCCAGAGGGGCACAAATGCTGGGAACATAGGAAGAACAACAAACATGCACAATACAGGGACATACCAGGGTTATAATAATGTGCCAGTGATGACAAAAAAACAAAGATTCATTAAGTTTGGGTACTGCAACATCCAGGGTCTGCACAAGAAAGTAAGCGAAATATCAACAATGATGGACGAAGGAGACTTCGATATAATGGGTCTAAGTGAGACGTGGATACGACGGGATGAACGGGTTGATCAGATGAAGGGTTGCGTGTGGATAGGAGCTGGACGAACTGAGGGTCAGAAACGGGGTGGGGGTGTTGGCATCTACGCTAAAGAGGAATTACAGCCCTCATTGATTACAGATCTCACAGAAGCAAGGACTCAGATTCCAGTATCCAACGAAATAGTATGGGCAAAAATCAAGTTAGGAAGCAGGAGTGTTGCCGTTGGTGTTGTATACTTAGCAGTGGAGGGAAGTAAGCCTGAGTGGAATGATTCAATATATACAACTCTTAGATCGAATATCACAGAGCTTGGAAGCAGAGGGTTCAGTATTGTCCTAATGGGGGACTTCAATGGGCACATCGGGGATAAGGAGGAGGGCATACAGGGAGGTGATAGGAAAATTAACACGAATGGGAGGAAGATGTTGGACCTATCAAAAGAGCTTGGTTTAAAGATCCTGAACAGGGATGCGAAATGTAAGGGTAAATGGACCTGGGAGAGGAACGATAAGAAAACAATAATTGATTATATCCTCACTGACATTAGCGTATGGAGGGAGGTTATAGATGTAGAAATAGATGACGAGGGAAAAAATGACTTGGGTAGTGATCACAACCTGATAACAGTTAAGATTATGGGCAAAAAGACGAATAGAGACAGAAATACCTTCAAGGAAGTTTGGGGACTAAAACAAGGAACCGACTGGAAGCAGTTTCGGGAAAAACTAAAACCAAATCTTGAATGTATACCTAGGGATGAAAATGTCCAGAGTATTTCAGATGGCATAGTAAATAGCCTAACAGAGGCAGGGAGGGATTGTATAGGAAGGGTGAGGGTCCCAACGAGAGAACTTGGATACAGGGTTAACGAGGGACTGAAAAAGGCTATAAAAGAAAGGAAGGTAAAATGCGCTGCTTACAGAAGAAGTAGGAAGCTTAAAGGGGTGGATAACAATGACACGAGACTAATGAAAGGAGAATATGAACTGGCACGGAGAAAGGTGAATGAGATAAAGAATAATAATAGGAAGGAGCACAATTGCAGTCTTGCCAGAACAATAAAGAAAACGGGGGGTTCGAGCTCAAACGTATTTTGGAACTGGATAAATAAACGGGGGAAAAGTAGTGTGCAGAGTATCAAAGTGGATGGGGAAAGTACAGAAGATAAAGGCCGTATCGCTTCAGAGTTAGTCAAGCACTGGGAAAAGATAAACGATAGGCGATGGGGCAGTGGGTCCCCACCAAAAAGAAATACACTGGTGGAGGAGAACCTATCCAATCGTGTATGTAGCGAAATAACGGCAGAAGAAGTGCGGAACGTGGTCTCGAAATTAAAAAATGGTAAAGCGGGAGGGACTGATGAAATTCCGAACGAATTCCTCAAAAATGGAGGGGAGGCACTTATTGAAGTCCTGACAAACCTTTTCAACCTGGCTCTGCGAAAGCAAGAGGTCCCCAGAGAGTGGATGGAAAGTAAGGTGTCGTTCATACACAAAAAGGGGGATAAGGAAGTTCTAGATAACTATAGGGGGATATCAGTTAGTAGTAACATCGGAAAAGTATTCTGTAAGGTCATATACGGTAGACTAGAGGAAGTTATTGAAGAGAAAGGTTTTTTAGGAGAAATTCAAAATGGTTTCAGGAAAGGACGAAGAGTCACTGATCACCTATTTACACTCACCCAACTGATAGAATCAACAAAGGCTGAAAAGAAAAAGGTGTTTCTGGCATTTCTAGATGTGAAAAAAGCGTACGACCGAGTGTGGAGGGAAGGTATGTTGCGAAAGCTCGAGGGCATCGGACTGGGGGGTGACTTTGTGGGAATCATGAAAGCACTGTATACAGATGTGCAAAGCCAACTCAGTCTAGGGAGTATCACTACAAAACGAGTCCCTATGGATATAGGCCTCAAGCAGGGGTGTATCTTTTCACCGATTTTGTTTGCATTGTATGTTAAAGATTTAGGGGACGAACTAATTCAGAGTGCGGAGGGGGTAAATGTTGGAGACATAAAGATACCAGGCTTATTCTTTGCGGACGACATGGTGTTAATGTCTAGAACTGAACAGGGGCTAGAGAAACTGCTGGAAATTGTTGGTAGATATGGGAACACTTGGCGGCTCGAACTACATAAAAATAAAAGCAAGGTAATACCCGTTGGACGCAAGGTAGATATGACGAAGAGATGGAGAGTGGGGGAGTTCTCAATCCCCGAAGGGGAAAGCAAACAAATCACTGTAGGAGAAACGGGAGAGTATGAGTATCTAGGGGTAAGCATAAATATAACGGGAAGAGGGGTGTACAGAAATTACTCAGCCAAACTGATTCTGAAGGGGAAAAGAATTCTGAACCAACTAAAACTTTTAGGGAAAAATAGTTTCAATAAGGTCTTTGTGGGGAAAACACTGTGGGAGAGGGTGGGTTTACCAAGTATAACGTATGGCACGGACGTGATTCCATTAAACCAAACCGTTATTAAGAAGTTGGAAAGTACTCAGAATGATGCCGGCAGATGGATAACAGGGTCGAGTAATGCTGCAGCTTTGGAAGCAGTAAGGGGGGAGCTTGGGTGGATGAAAATCAAGGACAGGGTAGATTTGGGAAAACTGTGTTACTTTAACTACTTGAGAAACCTGCCTGACAACCGGTGGTGCAAATTGATGCTCGATACCATTTGGAATTCTAATATAGAAACGGGGTGGTCAAAACATGTGAGGGAACTAATGGACAATTACTCTATAGAGGTCACAAACATAGAAGTAGGAATGAAAGAAGGCAAAAGGTTTGTCAAAGAGAGAGTCATGGAAGACTGCAATCGAAACTGGCGAGCAGGGGTTAGCGTGAAAAGATCACTGCAGGGGTTACAATATAAAGAAAAGCCAGCTTTTGAGAAGTACCTAGATGGCACCTTTGGAGGGTCACTGCTGTTCAAACTGAGATCAAGATCACTGGAGCTTCGGGGAAAAATTGGGAGAGATGGGGAAAAGGGATGCCAAATGTGCCACTCTGGAGTAGTGGAGACCCTGGAACATTTTCTCTTGGAATGCCCACAGTATATACCTCATAGAATAAAATTTACTGGAAGAATAATGCAGAAGTGGGGTGAAGAAACAAAAGATAGATGGCTGAAGGGGGACACGAGGGAGAGGGTAGGAATGCTTATTGAAGAAATTGAAAAAGAGGAAGTGAGGGACACTATTAAGCAGTTTATATCTGAATGCTGGGAGGAGAGGAGGGGAAGAGGGGGTGGGGTGCAGGGGGAATGATGGCCTTCTCTTATGAGGACCGCGACAAATCAGCGGCTGGCCAAAGAGTTATTATTATAAGTCAGAACACTGGAAAAGTGATTTTCATCATATTTCAGTCATAAAAGAGTCTTATCACATACACACTTTGTCATCCCTAAAAACTTATTACCTTGAAAAAGAAACATGCCTCATATCTACAAAAATCCTGGATCAGCCACAGTAGCTTCATTCAGGGACAAAAGAAAGAAGAGAAAAAAGATGAGAGGAAAGCTAGAAAGGAAAGAGAAAGAGGAGCAAGGAGACCACCTACTGGACAGGTTAGTGAATTTTATGACAGTCAAGCTATGGGGGGGGCTGATGTTGGGGCAGCCATTGCCAGTCTGAACGCAACAGTTGCGGAATTGAGAGAGGTAGTGGCAAGCCTCAGGGCAGAGATTAAAGCGAAAGACGAAACAATTGCCAGGCTTTCTCCAATTTCTCCAACTGCTGCTACAGCAGTCAATCCCTGCCCGCCTAGTATGCCAAGCATGTCTGATTTTTTTTCTTTCTCAGAAGCTAGTCCACCTACCCCTGGCTCCCCTCCCAAGGAGATTCAGGTGGTGGCGGAAATCCACCCAGCTCCAGTCAATGCAAATGATGCAGTAGTTACAGGTACAAATGACCAGTGTACCATAGATCAAACTAGTATTGCAAAAGAGACTGGCAGTATAGCTAAAGAGACTGGCGACCCTGCAATCCAAGCGACCTCAACATCAGAGGAGGGCAGAAGCAGAAGCCCAAGATCCTATGCAGAGGTCGCTCGGGCTGCTGGGGGGACCACGATAAACAGAACACTCTCTCCTAATGATCCGAAGGACCCCATCAACACCAAGAGTTTTATCCCAGAAAAGCCTCTATCACAGCTATTTAGCCCTGGCAGCACTCAAGATAGTGACAGCAGTATGCTAGATAAGGAAGCTCCTTCCAATAAAAATACTAAAACATGCACAAGTGGTAGAACTCCCCAAAAACGAAAGCAAAAAAGGGATGACTCAGACTCAGACAAAGAGCTGCAGGACAGCACGAACGAGGAGGGCTTCGACACCATGACCGAACGAAAAGTCAAAAGGTGTAGGAGTTTCATTCCTCGCCCGTGCTCTTCTGGCTCCGTCCCAGTTCCAGACTATACTGATACCAACAGCGCCTCAAGAAAGGCGAGCTTAAGTAATCTCTCAGATAATACATTTAAAGCACAGAGCCACCCAACTTCGTCGAATCCCAGACAATCACCATTGCCAATGCCAACGCCGTTAATGAAAATAGATTTCCCTGCTGCTGCCAAAAAGAATACCCCCCCCCCCCCCCAACCTCACAGCGGTCATAACTAGGGTCCATCCAGATACACCCGGTGAAGCCATCAATCAAAGCCTAAAAAACTGCAAATGGGAAAGATTTCATTCCAAAGCCACAGGCAAGGTCACGTGGAAAATCAAAGTCATTTGCCCCAATAGGGAAGCTAAAACAAAAATCATCGAAAATGGGATACACATCAATGGCAGGTGGCACGCAGAGGAGGAATATAAAACCTCCTCCACGCCCATACAGTATCATAAATGCCAGAAGTTCGGGTATATCGCCAATAAATGCAGAGGTAACTTAGCCTGCATGAAATGCGGAGATCCTCATCTCACCAAATCATGCAAACTGAAGGAGTTACGCACGTGATCATGGTGGTTGTATTCTGAGAATTTTCCTGCTCCTGCTTCAAAGTCTGTTTTAATGGAGTTATATTGATGATGTGAATCTCCTTTTTGTTTAACATGTTGGTAAAGGGTTTTAGAAATGAAAGCTGCCACGGTGACTTCTAAATGGAGGGCACTTATGATAAATACTGGATCATGACGATGTAACTGGATGTTGGATTCTGAGCATCTCGGTGTTCATTTTGTTTTCGTTGGAAACCGAGGACAGTTGGTTGCTATGGGCTTACACTTAACTTGAAGGATCGTGTGAGTACAGTACGTTTCGGAACATATACTTTATTGTGCTGATGTAAATATAAAAATTCCTGTTTGGAAAATCGAAACATCGAAAAATCAGCTCCGAAAAAAAAATTAAACAAATATTACACACGCAAACTTTTTGCCTTGTTCAACTGGCTACTTTTTGCTTCTATAACTGTACAGAGTGGTGATTCACATTCACATTCCAGCTCATGCGTGATGGTGAAATTTTTCTAATCGGAGTGATGGTTCTTTGTGCTACAATTTGATGAAAGATCACTCATCTGAAACACTGTCAACATAAACAATATTGGAATAAATTAACACTACGTATTCCAATTCCATTTCATGTTTATATGTGAACAATCTTGCTGCTTATTAAAACTCTAAACTTAATTACAATTTGGAAAAGTCATCATCATCAGGTCAACAGGTCAACAGGAGGTAACTATCATGGAACTGCCCATGGAGACCCTTGCTGCAGCAACGGGTATAACAGATACACCCCCAGTTATGTCGACTCGAACTATACTTGAAACGGATACCAAAAAAGGACTAGGTCTGAAATTAGTTCCACCCCCTCCCCAATGGAGAACAAGAAGGCTAGAGGTGGTACCAGCTCAGATGAGGAACTTGATGATTTTTTGTTTTGGGCGAGTGATCCCAGCTCAAGAACCGAACATCACAGCCACATCAGTCAGGAGGATCGCCTGAGTTATGCTCTCATGAACGTTCTACAAAACCCGTCAGTAAGAGATTCCTTAAAATCTATCTTTCTGGAGGCTGCTAATGAGCGAATAACTGACTTAGAAAATACGGTGCAGAATTTAAAAGATGAAATCCAATTCAAAGATAAGAAACTTGAACAGCTGACCGACAGAATCGATGATTTAGAACAATACGGTCGCAGGACAAACCTGAGGCTAACAGGAGTAGCAGAAAAACACAATAAAAAAACTGATGATATTGTACTAGAAATAGCCAGCAAGATAGGTGTTAATATTTCTATTGAGGACGTGTCGCGGAGCCACCGAGTTGGTCCCAAAGTGGTTAATGGCAAGCCTGTCGAATATAGGCCAATTATTTTCAGACTAAATAGCTGCAGACTACGTGACAAACTTTTCAGATCGAGAACAAAATTAAAGTTGATCACACCCGATATCTATCCCCAGGGAACAGGGTCTGGTCCCTCTCGCTCTCGAATCTTCATTAATGAAGACCTGACAAAAACACGTGCATCCATAGCCCGTAGAGCTCGAACCTTGGCTCGTGAGCGAAAAGTATTAGATACGTGGACGTTTGATGGAGTCATTTTTGTTAAAAGCAGAGATGGCCCCATCCAACGGATCACAACTCCGAGCCAAATAGACGACCTGGAAAAGAAATTCAGATTGGTTCAGAAAATAAACCTTAACAGGTCCCAATCTACCATAATGTGAAGAAAACATTGTTGTGATTGTAGGCCCTCATCAGAATTCTGATTATAAACCCCTTACATTACATTTACACTTACATTACCCCAATTATAAGTTGCAAATATAAATTACTGCCTATCGTATATTGCTTGTAGAAACAGTACTCAAATGCTTTCGGGTAAGGAGAATTCTGTCCTCATCGGAAAACACATGCATTCTGCTTGTGAGATTGTGTGATGCAAACCATATATAACGTGGGATACTTATTACTGTGTGTTATTCTGTTCTTCTGGATGTGACATTAGATAGGGACACGGCTGCTCCTGGGCAGCCATGTCCTCGTCTGAAGCCACTAGTCCGCTCTTTACAGTTGATGTCCCAAAGCTAATCTTTGTGGTTATAATTCTTGCTCTTCCTACTGCTCGCTACTTGCAACTGTCTAAAACATGATGGCAGTCATGCACTTGGCTGCTTCTGGGCAGCCTTGATCTCTCCCGAAAATAACTTCCAGGCAAAAAATGACTGATTTTACAGTTAATACTTTCCTTGCTCGTGTCTCACATTCATTCAATCAAGCTGAGATAGTATTTTATTCATTCAAATTTGTATTATTGCAACTTATTTGTGAGTGCCCGAGTCCAGTCTTTGGTAGTTTGTAATATTACAAAAGTCTGAATAAGAATTCCAGTCCGCGACACCCGAAAGCATATGGTAGCTGAAAGTTCAACTGGTCGGGTGCTATGAGTTACTTTCAGGGCTTTCAAAAGTAATGGGCACCAATGGAGAAGCCAGCATTATCCCTACTCATGTCTCATAATTAAGCAAACACAAATAGTATCTTATACTCCTTTCAATTTCTTGTGGCATGCTAGATTAATCGACCATGGGGTTCCAATCGGATCGCGTCTGTGTCATGATACGAGCGAAATGTCTGTAGTGTGGGCGGACTGTGGAATTGTGTGGACCCTGTGTGCCCACGTAATGGCACAGTTTGCCTGCGCTCCACACACTCCTTCCAATCTCCAGTGGTATGCTTGGTGAATCGACCATGGGATTTCGATAGGATCGCGTCCGTGTCATGATACGAGCGAAATGTCATTTTTGAATATTTCATTCCTGATGTTATGGTGTTCTGGTCGAGGCATCGCTATACACCCATGGTTCCGTACCAGCCTACTAAATATTACTTCATCTTATTGTTTCAAAATCATCAAGGCCATATTACGATTCATTCGTGAGAAATACCTCCTTTCCGACCACAAGTCTGTATTTGCCGTGTATGGCCATTTATGTTGATCTCATTCTAAACTCCATTACAAGTTTCACAGACTTCCACACCTCTATCCAGTATTGTAGTTGTAGAATCGGTCATGGGGTTTCGATTGGATCGCGACCGCGCCCCGACCCGGTCGAAATCTCATCTCCGCTTTTCTTTCATTCTATTTCTATTGTGCTTTGGTGATGTCGGCACACACTTATATTTGTATCGTACTAGTTTGCTAAGGTAATCCCATCTTATACAGAGCATCTTACTAATATTGACCCCCCCCCCCCTCATCCCATATGTTGTGTGCTTGCAAAATTCAGATAGCGAAAATGTTCACTCGTCTCACTGATTCGTTGGAAAATTATCCGGGTCCTGATTGAATCCTGAGCGACAGAAGTACCCACTTTCTTTCCTTTCCTATCTAACTGCTACCCAGTGCTTCAGTTGTAAAATAGGACATAGAGTCTCGTTCGGATCATGACTATATCACGATCCGATTGAGACTTTATCTCCTCAATTCACTTTCAAATGTTGCTAATATGCTCCGATCACAGCCTCGCATTACAAGTATTTGCCGGGCATGGCCGATTATGTTAATCTCATTCTAAACTCCATTACAAGTTTGCCCACGTTCCACACACTCCCACCAATATCCAGTGTCATAGTTGTAGAATCGGTCATGGGGTTTCGATCGGATCCTGACCGCGCCGTGACCCGGTCTAAATCTCATCTCCGTTTTTCTTCCATTCTATGGTAATCCCAACTTATTTTGAGTAATTTTATTAATATTGCCCCCCCCCCCCCCCCACACCTACACATGATAGGGCACTATAACGAAGACTACCCCCCCCCCCCCAAATATGTTGTGTGCCTGCAAAATTCAGATAGCGAAGATGTAGACTCGACTCGCTGACCCGTTGGAAAGTTATCCGGGTCCTGATTGAATTCTGAGCGAGAGAAATACCCACTTTCTTTCTGTCCTTATCCAATCGATATTCAGTGCTACAGTTGTAAAAAGGACATAAAGTCTCGATCGGATCGTGACTATATCACGATCCGATTGAGACTTTATCTCATCATTTCACTTTCAAGTGTTGCTAATATGTTCTGATCACAGCCTCGCAATACTACCTTATATTTTCTCATGAAGATAGTTTCTCGAGTGTTTTCAAATAAAGTGATCGTTTTTGGCAAACTTATTGAACACCGTTAATGTCTGCTGAATCGCATTTGAGTGTTCCTGCACGTTTGCGTCAGATCCATCAACTACAGTTGGGACGCCCTTCATTCCTTCTTGCGAACGCTTATTTTCTCTGTTCCCATCCTTATCCATTTAGCACATCTGTTGCAAGATGGAACTTATTGTCAGGGGTGAGTCCCACTTCGCCGTACCATTAAATTACGAAATACAAAATGTAGCAGCACATCCTTCTTGCCAACTTTCGACCCTTTCGTGGGAAGAAGGATTTGGCTGTCGTCCTCTTATTGACACGGTTTTGAATTAATGGTACATATTCCTTGACGAATCTAGCGCAACGCAATCTTTCCGTACACATTCTACTTGTGTCTCATCAGATATCAGAGGTTCAAAGAAAAAATACGGGGTTTTGTGTACCCCCAAACATTGGCTTATCGAGTCCCCTTGAAGTAATATACTGTATATACACACTAGACACTGCATGTAAACAGGTAATGTTCGACTTTGTTAAAAGCAGACCTTACACTCTACCTATATATAAAAAACATAATAGTTATTTTGTACATATTTAACTACCTTCATCTCATTTTAGTGTCTTATTTATCTTTTACTGTCTTGTCTATTTCAACACTCTTTTCTCTACACTGCGTCATTTCTTCTGAATCCAGCTTGAATACATTTTACTACCGTAACTAAATTTAAACTGAAATGTGCTCTCTTGAATTATATCGTGCCCGGATAGGCCATTTTAACTTTATTGTTCATTCCAGCAGCTTAAACCTTTGCTTGCCAAACGATGGATTCACTTGTATTTTACTCTACTTGCTTTTGTGCCTCGGTGGTGTTGAGCTGCATAAAAGTTTACTTTTATGTTTTCTCTGTTCATTCGGTTCATCAGTCAATCCAGCGTCTCTTTTATCTCCCACCCAGTAAATTCTATTGAAGTAATTGTCCATCAGTATAGATCTTTGCATGTCTTTCAGGGTGTACCAAAATTGATAGTATTAACTACATCCCTTCCATTAGCGCTATCCTCTTTTTTGGCTATAAGCCTATTGTTAATGTCAGGCGACATTGACACTAACCCTGGTCCAAATTCTCTAAATTCAGATCATAATCAGAACACTCTAAAAATTGTTCATCTGAACATTCAAAGCCTCAAACCCAAACTGGATATTGTACAATGTGAATTTGCATCATTTGATATGGCTTGGCTTTGAGTGAGACATGGCTACATAGTAATGATCCGACATCCGATGTCTACATCCATGGGTTCCATGAACCATTGAGATTAGATCGCCCGTCAAGGGGAGGCGGGGTTGCCGTTTACATTAAAGACGGTATCTCGTTTCGTCACAGACCGGATCTTGATACACCAAATACTGAGTGCATATGGGTTGAAATATTTACCAAACGAAGCCGATCGTTATTATTAGGAGTATTTTACCACCCACCCAATAGTCCCACAGGTACATGGGATGCCATATCAGCATCCATCGAAAAAGCCAGAGATACGTCAATTGGGGACCTAATTGTCACAGGTGATTTTAACGATAATCAAATGGTTTCTTCAAGAAATAGCTTTTCTGAAATAGTCAACTACTTTAACCTTCGACAGCTTGTCAGGGAACCAACCAGTTTTACTGAGACATCAACTTCACTGTTAGATCTCTTTGCTGTTAGTGATACAATCAACGTGAAAGCATGTGAAGTCCTTGAACCAATTATCCCAGACATGATCCGCTACCACTGCCCAATTTCACTCCAAGTCGAATTTTTAAAACCAAACCCCCATTCCTTCAAGAGGAGGATATGGCTTTATTCTCAGGGCAACTATGACGTATTAAGCGAGGCCTTTTCTAACACCGACTGGAACTCTGTTTTTGATTCCCCATGTCTCGATACAATAGTTTGCAATTTCTCCGACAAAATACTCGAAATTGCATCCAGATATATCCCTAATAAAACTATTACTTCGAGAGTGGACCAACCTATGTGGATGCATAACGAGATACGATTACTAATTAGACAGAGAAAACGTTTGTATCGAATTGCTAAGCGCACTAATTTCCCGCACGCCTGGGCTAAATATAAACTTAAACGGAATGAGGTTGTATCAGCTATTAGGAAGGCCAAAGCCCTTTATCTTTCTAAAGTCCAGGACACATTGAGAAGTAACGAAACCCCTGCATCACTGTGGTGGAAGACACTAAAAACACTAATCGGTAGTGGTAATGTCACAGGAATTCCTGCCCTGATTCACTTAAACAAAATATATTCTTCAAGTGTCGAGAAAGCTGAAGTCTTCAATGAATACTTTTGTTCTATCTCAACAGTTGACGATTCGAATGCGTCACTACCAGATCCACCACTCCGTGTTTCGCAATGCATTGATAGTATCACTGTACACTGTAGCGAAGTATACGCAGCTATGAAGTCGATAAAGGTGTCCAAGGCGAGCGGTCCAGATGAGATAAGTCCGCGCCTCCTAAAATAATGTAAATCCTCTCTCTGCGAACCACTCTCAATCTTATTCAATATACTATTGAATAATTCGTATTTTCCTTTATTATGGAAAAAAGCAAATGTCTCCCCACTCCTAAAACAACAACCTTCAAACGTAGTCACTAACTATCGCCCGATATCGCTGATCAGCTGTGTTGGTAAAATACTCGAAAAATGTGTTTTCAAACGCTTGTGGCAATTTTTGAGTGAAAACAATGTTCTTAGTCAATTTCAGTCAGGCTTTACACCCAGAGATTCAACTGTTCTCCAACTGACTGACATATATGATGAATTCTGTCGCGCACTTGACGAAGGCAAGGAAGTTAGAGTAGTCTTCTGCGACGTCAGTAAGGCTTTTGATAAAGTATGGCATGCTGGTCTTATCCACAAGTTGGAGAGTATTGGCGTTTCAGGGGAGCTACTTATGTTTTTAAAATCGTATCTTACGGATAGGTCACAGCGAGTCGTGATAGCCTCTGAGTCATCTCCATGGAGGCCCATCAATGCCGGTGTGCCTCAGGGATCTATACTCGGGCCGCTCCTGTTTCTGATATACATAAACGATATAACCAGCGACTTAGTGAGTAGTATACGCCTCTTTGCAGATGACACTTCCTTATATTTAATTATTGAAAACCCCGAGCAAGCCTCGACCATAATCAACCACGATCTGGCAACAATTGAGCACTGGGCCAAAACATGGTTGGTCGAGTTCAATCCCAACAAAACAGAAAGTATGTGTATATCACGTAAAAACAATTCCAACCCCCATCCACCCTTATATTTAGGTGGCTCGCAGATATCGGAAGTTTCTAACCATAAACACTTAGGAGTCATACTAAATAGCACATGTACATGGAATGACCACATTGACCATATCTGCACCAAAGCCTGGTCTCGTTTAGACTTGTCGAGGAAGCAAAAATTTAATCTCGATCGCAGTGTCTTAGAAAAAATATATTTTGCTTTTATTAGGCCTCTTCTTGAATATGCGGATACTGTCTGGGATAATTGTTCCATGACCAATATTGCGGAACTTGAAAAAATACAAAATGCAGCAGCAAGAATTATTACTGGAGCAACAGTGAGTGCCAGTAAGTCCTCACTATATTCAGAGACACGATGGGACTCCCTGCAAGATAGACGCCGTAAACATAAACTAATTCAATTTTTCAAAATGTATCATCAAATATCACCTCCATACATCTCAAACAAAGTCCCACCAATCATCTCTTTGTCGAATTCATCACTTAGTCTCCGATCTGGTCAAAACCACCGAGTTCCCTTTCGCCGAACGCAATTGTATCAGTCTTCCTTTATCCCCAGCGTTACTGACCAGTGGAATAAGTTGCCCTTATCTGTCCGTGAGAACCCGTCACTGTTAAATTTTAAAACATTTCTGAACGATGGTAACCAAAAACCACCCAAGTTCTATAATAACGCGAAATCTCGCAGAGCTCAAATATACCATTGTAGGCTGCGGTTGCATTGTAGTAGCCTTAATTCTCACCTATACGACAATCACCTGTCACCCAGTGCGACCTGTCAGTGTGGTGAGTGCGAAACTACTGATCACTATTTCTTTCGTTGTCCATTGTTCTCCGATGCTCGTAATTATACAATTAACTTACTCCCATTTGTAGTTGACACATCCGCACTTCTCTTTGGCACAGAAGTTTTGAACAACGAGGACAACCGCCTTATTTTCGAAGTGGTGCATGACTTCATTCTATCACGTAATCGATTCTTATGAGCCGAAACTCAATACTATGACTTCATTCTATCAAGTAATCGATTCTTATGAGCCGAAACTCAATACTATGCCCTCGCCCCAACTCTTCGTGGGGGACGCGATACTGAATTAGTGATGGTTCACGGAGGTGCTCAGCTGATATCACTGGACCCTGTGACCAATGCCTCAAGTGGAATACCCCTTCACGCCTACCAACGCTCAACACCACTGATACTTCCGATTGTTTCAATTTTTTCGATATTTCAATTTTAATTTGTTTGTGCCTAACCTCTTTTAAAAAAAATACAGAAAATAAAATTATTCTGGGTGCTAAGTCAATGTACGATGTACTCAAGCTAATCATATAAGTTACTTTAATTTTTCAACTTATCCGTGCTGCAGTTCTTCCTTCTTTTTCCTTTCTCTTCTAATTCATCTTGAAGTTTAAACAATCTCGCATATCGTTGCTTGGCGGTCGAAGCTGTTTTCCTGCACTCCGTATTCGAACTCTTCTAGGTATAAAGCCAGACTATTCTCTGAGGGGGTGGAGGGAGGGGGGGGGCGAGGTTTGAGGTTTTGATATCCTTTACCCAACGCAGCGATCGTATGTTTTTATATGTCTGTCTAAAGGACATAACTTTTGACCCTACATTGGAATGAGCTGGTTGAGCTTGTTCCAATGAGGGGTCGAGGGCTATATTTTTGAGGCATAAAATGAAAAATCTTGTTTGGAGGTGACACCTGTTATGTCCGTTGGTAACACAGTTCAAATACTGCGAAAATGACAAGGGCTTCCACTTTGCACACAAACCCTAGCAAAAAGGTCCCAAAATTGGTCGTACCCCCCCCCCCCCCCTCCAAACCGGCATCCCGGCTGGCGTCGGGCCCGAATGAAATTGACATCTCCCGCTTCTTTGTGCTGTTCTAGGTCTGGGGGCTGCGTCCTTGCGATTGAGTCTGATTGTGTCAGGAAAAGTGTGTAGTACATGGTGAGAGGAGGTCTGTGTGAGAGAGAGAGAGTTGTGCGAGTATGACAGACGATATTTTGTGTGGTGGGTCGTGCGTGTGTTGTTGTTGTCAACCTTTCTGATGTGTTGCTTAACTTAACGGCCACTTGATCTATGATCGCAGCAGCTAAGTTCAACAATATAAAATGGGAAGGGTCTCGGCCTCCAAGCGTCGACATGCGAGCCTCTCCGTTGTATTGTACCACCTAAAGAGTAATCTTATAAACTGCTCGGGAGACGACTTACATATAAGCTTAAAGCTTTCTGTCGAATCCCTCCTTTAAACAGTAACAAATTTCCCTGTCTTTAGTTGTTTCATTATAATACTGTATCTATGTTGTTCATATTTTTTTTGTTACTCAACAATTGTTGTATGCATTTATCAATTATTGAATAAATATTGTTTAAACTAAACTGAAGAACCCCTCTTGCCCCAATTGTAAAGGAAGTCACCTCAGCAGCTACCGAGGTGTCCCCATTTCAAAAAAGTAAAAACCGCCATTGAACTGAAAACCTCAATCTCATTAAGCCCAATAATGCGTCATCACCTCACACCGTCTGCTCCCTTGTTGCCGGATCCCTCAACTCCGTGTTAAACAAACACGTTACAACCAAGCTGTCCGACATCTGTCAAGATGTCAGCCGATCGGCGTCGCAACTATTCAAAACCCACATCTGGGAATCATTAATAAAAGCCGCTATCGTCTCTGACTAAATGCTCCAGGGTAATCAACAACTAATACCCCGCAACTAAACACAAATCCCCGTCATGAATAAGTTACAAAAAGCCGTGTGGAACGCTAGAAGCGTTAACAATAAAAAACTTCAAATGAGCCGATATTTCGAAGATACAGACATTGTCTGTATCCGCGAAAGTTGGCTTCAATCCAGCAAAAATTTTTCAGTAAGTGGGTTCAGCACTATTAGAAGAGACCGCCAAATCACTAAAGGAGGCGGCGTTGCTCTTCTAATAAAGCAGAACATCAAAACTAAAACAATAAAAACAAATCACCTCGATGCAGAGGTGATTGCAACTGAAATCACAGTCGACAATAAAAACATCGCTATTGTTTGCTATTATAACGACCCAAGCAAAATTGTTTCTGACACTGTCTTTGATTTCTTTACGAGGAAATACAAACACTGCATTTTCCTCGGCGACTTCAATGCCAAACACCTGTACTTTGGCTGCAACAAAACCACTAAAGCACTACTCGAAATAACAAAAAAACATAACCTCCATGTGGTTATGAACGACAACTCAGCAACCTATATCAGTAACAACCCACTATTTTCATCTGATACCCTCGATCTAATTATCGTTAGTGACTCCCTGATAAACCACATCGATGACCAATGGGTCGGCGATGATGACTTAGGCCGCGATCACCTCCCGGTTCATGCCTCACTGCAGCTAGGAAATGGCCCACTCAGGTAACCCCCCCACTCTCCGCAGAAATTTTAGAAAAATCAATTGGAACCTCTACCGCGATATCATCGATGTCAAACTCACAAACACCCCCATCCAACGCAGCGGAACTCGAAACCCAATGCGAGGGCATAGAAAAAATCATTAACTCAACCCTAAACGAAATATGCCCAAAAGAAGAAGTGCGCCCCTGGAGAAATACCATCTCGGGCGACACAGTGTCACTAATCAAAACTAAATGGAAAGCTCTTCGGGCTCTTAAAACCGAAACTGACCCCGGTAAGAAAGCTGACCTCAAAAAAACATATAACCGCCTTCATGGCGAAGTCAAGGAAGCCTTCAAAGCTGAAAAACAAGCCAACTGGGAAAAGGTAACAGCCAATCTAAATGGGTCCAAGATGCTAAAAAAATTCTGGGACTCTTTCAAAATCATAACGGGGGAAAAAAGGGCGGCAAAGCCGCTGCCAAACTTCTTAAAAGAGAAGACGGTTCCTTTACGCGCACCGACAAAGACAAGGCCGACACTTTTGCCGACCTCCTAAGAAAAACGCATCGCCCGTATCAAGGCGCGGGCAATGATGACGCCGTCATAAACGCAATTGACGACTTCATCAATGAACACCCCGAAATCTTCCGTGGCCCCAAATTCGATAACGAGCCAGAAGACGGGGATGACGATGACCTCGTCACCCCATCACCCATGACGAAATCATCAACGTCATTACAAATGCAAAAATTCGTCCTCATCCGGCGAAGACGAAGTGAGCTACAAAATTCTTAAACAAAGCCCAAATTCCCTAATCGAAAAACTAAACAAACTGTTCAACGCTTGCCTCGCCCATGGCTACTTTCCCAAATGTTGGAAAAAAGCCACCGGTGTCAGGATACCAAAACCTGACAAGGACCCTTACGATCCAGCCAGCTACCGCCCAATCAGCCTCCTCAGCTGCATTGGTAAAACATTCGAACGAATCCTTATCAATCGGTTGAGGGGGCACCTCGAAGACAACAATTTTTTCAATAAATGGCAAAGAGCCTATAGAAACCGCAAAGAAGGCATCGAGCATGTCTACCGTCTAGTCAATCAAATGAAAACCGCGATCAACAATCAGCAAATAGGCGCGGCCGTCCTGTTAGACGTCGAAAAAGCATTTGACTCTGTTTGCTACAATGGAATGCTCTACAAATTATCAAAAATGAAACTCCCCATGAAATTGCTTAGATTACCATCCTCTTTCCTAAATGATCGCGATATTAAAGTCAGAGTGAACAATGAAATGTCTGACAGTGTCCCCCTTGAAGCAGGCACGCCCCAAGGATCCGTCCTAAGCCCCCTCCTTTACATCTTGTAAATGATCTTAAATTCTCCGTGGATCGTGTTCAAGTCTCCCAATTCGCGGATGACAAGGGCCTCTGGGATTCTAACAATACGGCCAATCTGCTCCAAAAACCCCTGCAACGCGCTTTCGATGACTTAGAACAATGGTGCGCCAAATGGAGAATAAAGCTAAACGCCAACAAAACCCAACGAATCACCTTTACTCGCAAGACAGGCAAACGCGACTTTGATCTAATACTAATGGATAAAACCCTCTCAGAGTGCAAAGAGGCGAAATTCCTCGGCATCACCATTGATCAAAAACTGTCCTTTAATAAACACACAGACGATATGGCGAAAAAAGCAACCAAACGCATTAACTTATTGAAAATGCTAAAGGGAACTTCACGGGGAGCCAACCAGTCCACCTTACTCAAACTATCCAAAGCCTTTGTGCGCCCACTACTCGAATACGGGGCAATCATCCTAACTGACATCAATCAAACTAATACGGGAAAACTCCAGAAGGTCCAAAATCACGCGCTTAGAGTGGCCCTCAACGCCCCATGGGACACACCCATCAAAATACTCCACGACAGGGTCGATATCCCCACCATCAAATACCGCCTAGCCACCCTGGCCACGAACGAACAATCATGACCGGCTAGCCGACAGTGAACTCATTTCCGAACTTGGGGCCGTTTGCGAACGCCGACAAAAGCCCAAAAATTCCAATCAAAACTAAGACTGCTCGAAAAAACTAGGGAACGAGAAGGTGAGCTAACAGGCCTTCTACCAGAAAGGGCTACCTTCACCAACTCATCTAAAATTACATCACGTTTAAATATTGTATAAAACTAAACACGCTTAAGAATAAATAGGGAACGAGAAGGTGAGCTAACAGGCAGATTAACAGCTTAACTGTGGCCTTCTACCAGAAAGGGCCGCCTTCGCCAGCTCAACTAAAATTACATCACGTTTAAATACTATACAAAACTAAACATGCTCGAGAATAAATAGGGAACGAGAAGGTGAGCTAACAGGCAGATTAACAACCTAACTGTGACCTTCTACCAGAAAGTGCTGCCTTCACCGACTCAGCTAAAATTATATCATAAGCCTATTCAATGACTGCATTAAACTAAATGTCCTATTTCTGTTTTTTACTTTACTTCATTTTACATATTCTAATGAAAACTAATTCTGCCTTCTTCTTTTAAGCAGGTACACAGAAGATGCTTTTTGATCAGCACCCCAATAACCGCTATGGAAACTATAACCGTTATGGAAATTGCAACCCCCATGGTTCCAGAATATCCTCCACTCTATCCCAAAAAGTGGTCGACCACTTCAAGGGAGGCGAGCGTTGGTCCTGCGTCCCGCCTCTGCCCCTTTTTGTAAACTCCACACTGCGCATTTTCTGTCCCACCCAAATAGGATTATCATGCAGGCCTGCCCCCGAACCAGGAAAGTTCGGGTCTTCTTCTGGCGATCTCCGAAAGGGGTCGTTGTTGTTCTCTTCCTAGACGTCCTGCCACACAATCAGAGATAGCCTGAGGAAGATTATACTTGCCAGTGATGGCCTTCATCGAAATCTTCTCCCAAGTGGCAGACTATACTTGCCTGAAAATCTAAGACTACTGCATCCTCGGGGAGAGGTAGCACCTTTGTGAGAGGACCCAACCTCCCACACTGGTCCTTACCCGAGGGTTCAACCTACACCAGTCAACAAGCCATCCACCCGCCACTCCGCAACCGGAGACACCTGCCGAGTACCTGAACCCTTCCCTCTTTCAACACGCCTCGACATGAGAAAACAAATCATATACAGTCACTGATGGTCGAACGGCGCTTGTTCCCCAAACCGCCTGTGCGCGCCTTCGGCGCGTGAAACCATTCCGTCCGTGCCGAATCATCACTTTCAATACGTCCCATTGAGAAGCAACATGTATTCGAAACCACTTTGTCGTCCAAAGCCTGCCAAATATCCTTGCGGAATTTGTGCACTGGGTTGCGGTGTTAACTTCATAGAATGTTCCAACTGCAATCGATGGGTTCGTCGTCGCTGTATTCCCATGACAAGTGAGATGTTGCAGAAGTGGTCATCCCACAATGAACTTGTTTTTTGTGTAAAAAAATGATCATTCCAGAACAACACATACAATGGATCTGATTTGAAAAGGTAAACTGTAATTAGTTATTACTCGCCACTTATAAAAGTAATGGTCGGCCTACTCTTGTTTTTCAGTTTTTTGCAAACCTATAGGGACACGTCGTATCGCATATACCGGTAGTGTGCAAACGTCTAGGGACCCAAAGACACGGCCGTTCCGAATCTGGCGACTAAGTGTGAACTTTGGTGGATGGCCGTGGTGAGAATACGGTCAGATCGGCCGCCAGGGGAGCGCCTGGGGGGGGGGGGGGGGGTCAGAGTGGCTGCTACAGCCCCCACTGTTGAGGAAGTCCAGCCCCCTCCTCCCCGTCGGGGACATTTGGTAAGTTCGTCGGGGAGACCTTCTCTTTGCAAGCTTGCTTTCACCAGGGCTGGCGGCAGAAAATCAGTCACATCAATCTTGGCGATAAACTCTTCTTGCTTCATGGGACAACATTTTAGAAAATTGTTGCACAGAAATGCCTTTATTTCGAGGTTCTTGCGACCATAACAACTCTATTTGTCAGAGCGAAGAAATAGCGCCTTTCATACACATTTTCAAAATTTCTCGGGCCGAACCGGGGAAATTTTGAAAATAAGAAAGGCGCAATTCCCTCGCCCAGGGAAACTCAAATCATTACCTCTCGAAATAAGGCTCATTTTTTATTGGGGGGGAGGGGGATACTGCAGCGGTGTAGGACGAAACATATTTTTTTAGGGGTCAGGGTCCAAGGTGTATGTGTGTGTGTGTGGGGGGGGGGGGGGGGGGGGTACTCTGTCATCGTATATGTCATGAATACGGAACAAATTTATATGCAGCTCCAAAAGGGAACATAATATTATGCTCATGTTTTACCATACATTTTTTTAGAAAAGGTGAGTTTGCTAGCGACGTTTATGTATAAATGTTTTTTTGTTTTTTTGGGAGTTTCTTCGCAGGAGTTGTATTTTTATGTCCTAAAGCAAGGGTGGGATTAGATCAGTGGTGGGTGCAGGACGGGAGGCAGCAGGTCACCGTAAATGAGTTGGAACAAATGGACTTTCGCACGCGGAGAACGACCTTATGTATGAAGTCAAAGCAGAAGCAACAAAAGAACTTTGCCAAAAAAATAGCCCCTGCTTCTTTAAATTAAATAGACTCACGAATCATAAAAATCATCAGAGAAAATTACTTAACATCCAGGTTTCAAGGTTTCGATAATTTGTTAAACTGGACAAACAACAACTGCGAAAGTATGAGCCATAAGTTGAAAACAGCACTTCGGTAGTAATTTTGTTTCGTATATTTCTGACGTGTGTCCAAATTTTAATGTTGTACACAAGTAGTATGTCATGTACCCGGACACCCCACATTGGCAGGACCTCGGAAGTGACGTCATGTCACGTGACCTAGTGGCGCCATGTTGTGTTGTCATGGTAACCCGCGTGAGCGGCCATGTTGTGACGTTAGGGTGATACGTGTTTCCGTCGTCCATTTTGTATACTGGAGGCCGCCATCTTGGTTTCTATGGTAGCATGTGATTGCTATGATACCTAAGGCCTACAACAGGACAGGGGTATGTTCGGAGTGTATGTTCGATTGTAGAAGAGTTAATCTAATTACCACAAACAACCCGACAATCTCTCCAAATCACCCAAATCACCCAAAATCACCGAAATTGACTTTATTTGATACGGATTTCCCATTTTATCGGCTTAGTACGTAGAGCTATAATACTAAGGGGGTGCGTTGGATTGATCAGGAGTAATGTTCTGGTTTAGAATTCTCCCAGAATCCCTTTTTGGATCCCTATCCCGTGACGTTTTTCCCATTAAAAGACACGTTCCTTTGGTCATTACCCAGAATTCTCTGCTTCTACCTGTATATGCAATAGTTTTCGTCTATATGGTCATGTTACTTTGTTCTAGAGTATACTACAGTAGCGAGAAGAGCCTATTAACTGGAACAGCTTTGCTTATTATTACTATATTTAGCTATTCTAGTCTTTTCTTGTTAGTTCTGACCATATTCCGTGTACTCTTGTTGTTTCATTTATCTAGATCATTTATATAAATTATAACTAACCAATCAGATTGCTTGATTTCCCATAACCTGTACTTAATCGTATAGAGTTATCTCCCCTTATTACAACGAAGTTGCATCCGATTCTCATCACATCTATATCCAATGGCAATATCCCCGGGCACCCCAATTTCGGCACCCTTTTTTTGAAAAACATATGACCTTCGCACCCCTTTTTTGTCACATGTGCTTCTGTGAAAAAGTACAATGTGACACAATGTGCCCTAGCACAAAGGCACATGCTTTATGTGCCGATATGTGCTTATGTGAAAAGGCACAATGTGACACAATGTGCCCTAGCACATAGGCACATACGAGTATTTGAGGTTACCTATGGCCTGGTATTGTATTATTTGAGAATACCCACTTGTGAATCCCTTTTTTCATATGTGCTTATGTAAAAAAGCACAATGTGACACAATGTATCCTAGCACAAAGACACATGCTTTATGTGCCGATATGTGCTTATGTGAAAAGGCACAATGTGACACAATGTGCCCTAGCACATAGGCACATATGGGTATTTGAGGATACCTATGGCCTGGTATTGTATTATTTGAGGATGCCTACTTGTGAATCCCTTTTTTGTCATATGTGCTTATGTCAAAAAGCACAATGTGACACAATGTGTCCTAGCACATAGGCACATACGGGTATTTGAGGATACCTATAGCCTAATATTGAATAGTTTGACGATATCCATCTAGGATAGTTTCTGAATAATCCCTTTTTGTCATATGTGCTTATGTGAAAAAGCACAATGTGACACACTGTTCCCTAGCACATAAGCACATGCTTTATGTGCCGATATGTGCTTATGTGAAAAGGCACAATGTGACACAATGTGCTCTAGCACATAGGCACGTACGACCAAAATGGGATTCCATAGCCACAGGTGTTTTCCAAAAGGGATTCTTTAAAAGGGATTCCGTAAAATGGAATTCCTATCCGACTCTGTAAAATGAGATTCCGTGTTTTATCATCAACACTCGAGGGTATGGAAAGGGACTAATAAAGCCTAATTCATCAACTACAACAAGAACCCGAACAGATACAACTAACAACCAAGATCGAAGGGAACACAACATAAACTTTGACTTAATCTTAACGCCCAATATATACATTAATTTTTTTAACCTGAATGGACTGTAACCCCTAAATACTACAGACAACAACCTAACTAAACAGGCGAAACATGAGCGAAGATCGAACTAGTTGGAAACAATTGAAAAGAGCCAACTCAACTACAATTGAACTGTTGAAGTCGCAGTGAACGAAGATCCAACACAACCAAGATCGAAGTGAACAGAACAAATTGAAAAAAATCGAACTGATCTGATCGACAGACTGAACAGATAGAAGAGAACCGATGCTATGAAGTTATCGAAGTAAATTGACCATAAAAAATGAACAAAGATCCAACACAGCCAAGATCGAAGTGAACATAACAAAGTTTTCAACTGAATGAACCCATATATAACCCAATGTTAACCCTCTTGAACTGAACAAAATTGAATGAACCCTTTGAAGCCAATACAGTTTTTAACTATAACCTCTATAACCCAGTGTAAACCCCTTTGAAGCCAATACAGTTTTGAACTATAACCTAAATGAAGGTATTAACACCCTTTGAACTGAATGAATTTTAACCTAATAAATTTTAACTGAATGAACTACAACCCATTGAACTGAATTCTTCCAATAGGGAAGGGGAATACCCTCGAGTGTCGATGATAAAACACGGAATCCCATTTTACAGAGTCTGATAGGAATTCCATTTTCCGGAATCCCTTTTAAAGAATCCCTTTCGGAAAACACCTGTGGCTATGGAATCCCATTTTGGTCGTATGTGCCTATGTGCTAGAGCGCATTGTGTCACATTGTGCCTTTTAACATAAGCAAATATCGGCACATAAAGCATCTGCTAAGGCACACTGTGTCACATTGTGCTTTTTCACATAAGCACATATGACAAAAAGGGATTATTCAGAAGGTATCCTAGATGGAGACCGTCAAATTATTCAATACTAGTCTATAGGTATCCTCAAATACCCGTATGTGCCTATGTGCTAGGGCACATTGTGTCACATTGTGCCTTTTCACATAAGCACATATCGGCACATAAAGCATGTGCCTTTGTGCTAGGACACATTGTGTCACATTGTGCTTTTTCACATAAGCACATATGACAAAAAAGGGATTCACCAGTAGGTATCCTCAAATGATACAATACCAGGCCATAGGTATCCTCAAATACCCGTATGTGCATATGTGCTAGGGCACATTGTGTCACATTGTGCCTTTTCACATAAGCACATATCGGCACATAAAGCATGTGCCTTTGTGCTAGGGCACATTGTGTCACATTGTGCTTTTTCACATAAGCACATGTGACAAAAAAGGGGTGCGAAGGTCATATGTTTTTCAAAAAAGGGGTGCCGAAATTCGGGTGCCCGGGGATATTGCCATTGGATATAGATGTGATGAGAATCGGATACAACTTCGTTGTAATAAGGGGAGATAACTCTATACGATTAAGTACAGGTTATGGGAAATCAAGCAATCTGATTGGTTAGTTATGATTTATATAAATGATCTAGATAAATGAAACAACAAGAGTACATGGAATAGGGTCAGAACTAACAAGAATAGACTAGAATAGCTAAATATAGTAATAATAAGTAAAAAGCTGTTCCAGTTAATAGGCTCTTCTACGCTACTGGAGTATACTCTAGAACAAAGGAACAGTACCAGATAGACGAAAACTATTGCATATACAGATAGAAGCAGAGAATTCTGGGTAATGACCAAAGGAACGTGTCTTTTAATGGGAAAAACGTCATGAGATAGGGATCCAAAAAGGGATTCTGGGAGAATTCTAAGCCAGAACATTACTCCTGTTCAATCGAACGCACCCCTTGTACCCCCTTAGTACTAAGCCGATAAAATGGGAAATCCGTATCAAATAAAGTCAATTTCGGTGATTTGGGGTGGATTGTGGTGATATGGAGAGATTGTCGGGTTGTTTGTGGTAATTAGCTTTACTCTTCTACAATCGAACATACACTCCGAACATACCCCTGTCCTGTTGTAGGCCTTGGGTAACTTAGCAATCACGTGCTACCATAGAAACCAAGATGGCAGCCTCCAGTATACAAAATGGACGCTCGAAACACGTATCACCCTAACAACACGCGCTGCGCATGCGCACTCACATCACGTATCACTGTGGAGATGACGTTACAACATGGCCGCTCATGCGGGTTACCATGGAAACACAACATGGCGCCACTAGGTCACGTGACATGACGTCACTTCCGAGGTCCTGCACCGAGGTACTGCCAATGTGGGGTGTCCGGGTACATGACATACTACTTACACAACTTATTTATCGATTTATTATCGATTGAAGCGCCTGAGGCGAACATCATCAATAGCCGAGTCCGGGAAGGTGTATACATAAATTAACACTAAAATGTGTATCCAGCTGCCGAAGAAAGAGAGAGAGAGAAGTATCTATAAATATACTTCAGTTAAGAAAGCGTCCAAATTCTGCATGTGCTAAACGGAAGGAATACTTGAAGGCCCCTTTTTCAATAACTTATTCGCAGTGAGGTTGATTATTTGGCTTTCGAGTCATTCCATAGTTTGAAGTTATATAGATGTTTGCTTGGATTTCTCTCTCTCTCTCTCTCTCTCTCTCTCTCTCTCTCTCTCTCTCTCAACGCTTATCTATAATTATACTTCAATTAAAGAAAGCGTCCAAATTCTGCATGTGCTAAACGGAAGGAGGCACAAGACGAGACAGCTCATTTTTCAATAATGCGGGGGGGGGGGGGGGCAGCAGCATACCCAAGGAACATTAAACTGCAAACATTTTGCACAAAATTCTAGACTACGTTGTGGGGGGTGGGGGGGGGGGGGGGGGCTGCAGACTGGCGAAATGGGAAATAGTCCCATAACTCACCCGTTGGTGAATTCGGCCCACACAGTTAAGAGTCATTTAAAAAAAACTACAACATTTAAATTCCTATTGATTTTATTACATTGAGAAAAAATATAATATTGGACACGTTTTCACGATTGGAAATCAATATAACTGAAATCTTTTACTATATTTCAGTCTTTAATCATCCAAAATGACACTAGTATTTTACTCTTACTAGTATTTTTAATGATCGAAAAACAGCTCTATCTTACTATATTTCCAGTCTTTAATCACCCAAAGTGACACTTTTAAATAATAAATTCATCTCAGTCTTTTCCCTATAATTTTTATCCATTTTAGCTACTTTGAGCTTTTACCATTGAAAATATCAGTAATCAACATTAATTATTGAAAAGCTCACAGGGGGCTTTCCAAGAATTAACGTTGATTATTGGTATTATTAATGATCGAAACACAGCTCTATCCTACACTTTTCAATTTGAAATGTTCATATGGATTTAGTTAAGAAAGTAACACACAAACCCGGCTTGCAATTATTAGCAAATTGTCGGTCAGCCAGGACATATTGTTGTCTGTGATCATTAATTGGTGCAGAACTTATCACGTGGAATGTCTGTCACATAAACTCTTCCCCATCCCAGATTCAACGAATTCGGAAGTAAAAAGTAAACGTTAAATATATGTTCGGACTGTACATGAAAAATATAAATATGTTCAATTGCTTTACACTGGGGACGTTTTTATTCCTCTACACCACTTGAGGGAATCTCCGAGAACACAAGTTTTGCGCCCCAGATTTTCAATAAAAAACTCATGTTAATTTATAAAAAATCTTGTAATTTGTTGATAAATTACTGTGACAATCTCCAAAATTCCTCGTATTGATCGACCTATATAATTTGGACTCAATACACCCATACGGGCATTTACTCTATTATATATCTTGTTTGGCAGAGCTCCATGGACCCTGTCAAACAATATATAAAAAAAATAAATGCAAAGTTTAACTTGGAATACAGGAATATATTCACTAATGGTTGTGCTCATTTCCGACCTTGTAATTGAGGAGAGGTAATACTTTTCGCCGGTAAAAAGGACGGTATCCGGTAAAAAGAACGGTAAGTGTATAAAAACTACGTTTTAAGGAACTAAATGTACCCCTGAATGTGTGAAAATGATTATTTAAGGAAGCTTACGCAATAATAAATATATAGAAGGAAGATTAAGTATTGTTTGTTTTATTGTAGACTATTTTCAAGACAAAATAGACCATTTCGCCATCGGCACTGATCGACACGCCATTTTGTGCAAGGAAAACAACGAATTCTCTGAGATGCACGACAGGGTGAATATTATCATACTTGCTCGATGGAGGTGTAACTAATTTTAGATGTTTCTGTTCACTACAAGGGGATGTAACAGAAAGTTTTTGTTTTTTTTAGAGAAACCATTTATAATTTGAAAATAGTCTACAATAAAACAAACGATACTTAATCTTCGTTTTATATTGCGCACGCTTCATTAAATTGTATTTAGTACTTTAAAACAGGTTTTTATACGCTTACCGTCCTTTTTACCGGCAAAAAGTTTGTGTTCAAGCTTTTCTTTTTAAACAGGGTTCATATTTTATTTTCAGTTAGCGTTTCGCCAAACACATGCCGAGGTGATAATAAATATTAAAACCAACCATACATCCATGGATACTAGTTCTAGATTCCTGTAAGTCCCACCTCAGTGATACCCACATGAGCCTATTAAGGACTAGGGCCCCCTTCCAACGTGTGCTCACTCCACCAATCCCTATGTGTGAGCTCACAGTGGTGGGCCCGGAGAGGGGGGGGGGGGGCTTAGGGGGCCCAATTGCAGACCGTACCTTACTGTTTTAACCCCCCACGTTTCCTCAGGAGGCACCAGAATCGATCTCAGAGCTTCAGAATTTGAAGAAAAAAATATCAAGGAAAGGACACACAACCGTGGAGGGAATACGCCCAATTCCATAGTTCAAGCCATTGAAATATGCTAGCGTTATGTCGATTTTGTCTTGTAGGGCCAGACCTCCCCAGAAACAAATTATCGTAAACTTGTAGGGCTAGACCTCCACAGAAACAAATTATCGTAAAAATTCATTAGTTATTAATTCCAATCGCTCGCTATATACGAAAATCGCCATTCAATTATTTATAACATTTTAATTTTCTGTTTCCAAAACATAGCTTATGACCCCTCATTGGAACGAGCGCGTTGCGGACTTTAGGTCCAAGTTTGGACTACTGTCTCATCAGATTGGGGGGGGGGGGGGCAAACCCCACAACGACCTTCCAAATATCATGATTGCCCCCACCCCCAAATAATGGCTAGCCATCCCCACCTCACCCCCACCCCCCGCATTATAGAATCTTGGCTACGCCACTACAAGATAAAAAAAATCCTTTTCATATTTTCGAAATGGGGGGGGGGGGGGGGGGGGGACTAGATCGATATAACGTTTGAATTATGGAATTGTGCGTATTCCCTCCCACGATTATGAGACGATCCCAGGATATTTTTTTTCTTCAAATTCTGAATCTCTGAGCTCGATTCTGGTGCCTCTTGGGGAAACGTGGGGGTTTAAAAACAGTAAATTATGGTTTGCAGTTGCCTCCATCCTCTCCCCCGGGCCCACCACTGGGAGCTCGCACATGGGGATTGGTGGTGTGAGAACAAGGCGCTCCAGTCTTAATAGGCGCCTACAGGTGACTATCATTGGAGTACGACACACAGGAATCTAGAACCAGTATCCACTGATGTGTGGTTGGTTTTAATATTTTTCATCACCTGGACATGTCTTTGGCCCCATTTAAAAAAAAATAGCCTGAACACAACTTTTTGCCTGTAAAAGGGACAGCAAGTGTATAATACTATGTTTTAAAGTACTAAATGTACAGCTGAATATGTGAAAAGTGACAATTTAATGAAGCGTAAGCAATAATAAGTACATGTTACGAAGATTAAGTATTGTTTGTTTTATTGCAGACTATTTTTCAAATTATAAATGGTTTCTCTCCCAAAACCTCTCTGTTAAATCCCCTCGTAGTGAACAGAAACATCTAAATGTTACGCACACGAATTAGTTACATCTCCGCCGAGCAAGTATGATACTATTCACTCCGTCGTGCACCTCAGCGAATTCGATGTTTTCCTTGCACAAAATGGCGTATCGATCAGTGTCGATCCCGAAATGATCTATTTGTATTGAAAATAGTCTACAATAAAACAAACAATACTCAATCTTCCTTCTATATATTTATTATTGCGTAAGCTTCCTTAAGTAATCACTTTCCACACATTCAGAGGTACATTTTGTACTTTAAAACGACGTTTTTATACACTTACCGCCCTTTTTACCGGATACCGTCCTTTTTACCGGCAAAAAATATTACCCTTGAGGAGGACATCGGTCACCTTTTGGGGGGAATCTGGCTAAATTTGGTCGAAAAGTTTCATATGGTAAAGGTTTAAAGTTCCATTTCGAAAATCGATTTTTTGAGGCAGTTTTCACGATGTTTTCATCGCAAACTTGCCCGAAAAAAATATGAAAACTGCCGAAAAATTAGATTCTTTCCAGACTCGGGGCAGCCCCCCCCCCCCCCCCCCCCCCCCCCCCGTCTCATACGCCTATGACTCGACATGGGGAATACAAGTTTCCAAGATCTCAATGAGCTCTGTCAAAAATATATAATAGAATAAATACTAAATTTATTGACATAGCCCTACTTTCCACTTTTACTGTATACGACAAATGTGAATATGTTCAGTAACTACAGTCCTTGCATAAAAGCACCATACTGTCTGTGATCGGCAGCTGTATAACTTTTTAGTGTTAATTTTTGTTTTCTACCTTCCCGGACTCGGCTGTTAATGATTTTCGCCTCAGGCGCTTCAATCGATAATAAATCGATAAATAAGTTGTGTACAACATAAAAATTTGGACACTCGTCAGAAATATATGACACAAAATTACTACCGAAGTTTGCGAGGTGTAACTCATACCAGTTTCCTTCCTGAACTTGCCGAAAATATAAGATTCATAACACCCGTCGATCAAAATAAGAAACAAATCACTTGACCAAATAGTCTTTCTGTACACACTTTTTAGTGTGTTTGAAAGACATTTTTCACGATATAAGTCAGAAAATGGAAAAAATTGGATTTTCTTTCACTATCTCGAACGAAGATGGGTCTATTCAACATATAGATAAAAAATATCTCGTCAACACCTCGGCATTACTGAGATATTTGAATAATTGATTTCTGTATACACCAAATCCGGACTCGGACCCGGCCTCAGTATACACTTTTTAGTGATAGCCTTAGAATGGAGAGACTGGAGATCTCCACACAGCAAACGGATGCAACTGGAGACCTTCTGGAGCAAAAAAAAAAAAACAAACAAAACGCACCCCTTTTCACGTCAACTGTTGACAATAATTGTATCTTAATCACGGTACATCTAAAATGATCTAATGTTACCGAAGCCTTTTACTGTTTTATGCAATGTCATGGGCACTATTAAATCCTGTGTAATGGCCGTTCATTTCGACAGATTGGTTTGATAGTCCATTATCCTCACATAATGTTCAGGAAGTGTGGTGAATCATGTAGTTCATTATCCATCTGTCCTGTTGATCGTATATTTAGACTGATTAGTTTGTCCATTTGTTATCGTCACATTATGCTTGCGCTGAGTTACATATCTAACTGATCCATTTACCAAGATAGATTCGTTTAATTGCCCATTATCATCACAGCATGTATATTAAGAAAATCTTGTGCGTTTGTGTGTTTGGGGCCGAAACCTGATGATAGGGGATTCAGTTGAACCTCCACTAATTTCCTCAGTATTATGGTATGCTGTCCTCACGTAACCACCGTTATTATTATTATACCTTCTTGTGTTGTATGCAGATAGCTAGGGAACAAATTATTATGTTCTACAATAAAACGGAATAATGAATTCCGCTTTCTGTGGAGTATTGATATTCACTGCTCTTCCTTCCCTCCTTTTGATCACATTTAACCAATGCAACGAGAAAGAATATCTTCTTTTACACACTTTATATTACTCTGTTATAACTCCTCTTGATGTTTCTTTCCAGTAACAAAATGTATTGTCTTTATTATTTTTGATTCTTCAGGTCTCCTTCATGCTTATGTGCCCTGGTGTTGCTGATGGTATTTGTGTTAATCATGGCGGGTAATATTAATTTGGACGAGATCCAGACTGATTCTAACTACGACTTCAATTATCTGATGAATGATAGGACCAACATATTCATCACAGATAGTGATTCCCCATCTATATATAACATTACCGATTGTAAATATCTCCTTCCTGGTGAGTTGCAATCTGAACTCAGGGACATGCGCGGATCTTTTTCTAATTTTCACCTCAATTGCCAAAGCCTTAATGCCCATTGGGACCATCTTCATCACCTGCTGTCTGAACTAAACAGCAGGGGCGCGGTGGCGTCGCGGTAACCGTTTCTCGTCAGATCACCGAAGTTAAGCAACGTCGAGCGCGGTTAGTAGTTGGATGGGTGACTGATTCGTGCTCCCACGTTGTGTCCTTGGGCAAGGCACTTAACCCCGATTGCCTACATGGAGGCACGATGACGCTGTGTACTGAGGCGTACTGCACGTCGATGGTGCGTAAGTCTTCAACCAATCTAACCCTGCCTGTGCCGCGGTGCAGAGTTCAGAGTTACGATGTTGGAGAGCTCACAGCTGCTCGTCGTTGCTCGGTGGTTCTCTCCGGGTACTCCGGCTTCCTCCACCTGTAAAACTGTCACCGACATATGACCCTGGCTGTTAATGTGTCGTTAAACCCTAATAATAATAAAAAAAAAACCAAAAAAAAAAACTAAACAGCAATGAAAATACATTCGATGTTATCGGTCTTACAGAAGTCTTTCAGGTCCCCTCCAATATATCTTATACACTAGAAGGATACCACCCATTACAAAAACATACTAGACCCACTGATGACGATGGTCGAGGTGGAGTAGGACTATTTATAAAAAAATGACTTAAACTTCATTATTTCGACGAGATCTTTCTATATTCATACCACATGTCCTTGAGTCAATTTTTATAGAAATAAAGGATAAAAATCTGTCGAGAATTATTGGTGTAATATATCGACCAAACACGGCCCCCAAAGCGGATATAGATATTTTCCAATCAAAGATCAATTACATAACTGATATACTTAACAAGGAAAAGAAAACAACTTTAATTATGGGAGACTTCAATAATGACCTTTTGAAAGTAGCTTCCCACTCGAAAACTGATGCGTTCATAGATTTAATGTTTAGTGAGGGATTTATGCCTATCATTACCAAACCAACCAGAGTGACTGATCATTCTGCGACGCTCATAGACAATATATTTTCAAACAATCTAATAAACTCTTTTAAATCCGGCATAATTCTCACTGATGTATCCGATCATTTTGGAATCTTTTATGCTGAATCTGTAATTATGCCATTAGATAGTACAAGGCCACTTCTATCCAGGAAAATAAACCCTACCAGTATCGAATATTTCAAAGTATTGCTGTCCCAGTGTGACTTTTCACCAGTTATGGATTCCAACTGTCCCAATGCTGCTTATGAACACTTCTTAAACATTTTTATGAATGCATTTGAATCAGCATTTCCTTTGCAAAGTGAAAAACGGAATAAGAAACACATAAAGCGACAGCCTTGGATGACGAAAAGTCTTTTAATCTCAGCCAACAACAAGAATAAATTTTTCATAAAAAAAATAAGAAGTCCAACAGAATTTAATGTAAGAAACTACAAAAATTAATGTCGATTGTTAACAGAATTAAAAAACAAAGTAAAGCTATGTATTACGAAAATGTCCTGTTGGAAAATAAAAGCAATCTGCGAAAAACGTGGCAAATTCTAAATAAAGCTCTGAACAGAAACAAAAACAAAAGTAACTTACCTTCTTTTTTTAAGCTGGGTGAAAAAAAGATAAATACCCCGAACGAAATCGCCCAGGAATTCAACATTTTCTTTGCAAAAATAGGACAGGAGACATCAAAACAAAAAACGAATCCCCGAAAACCTTTCATCGAATTCATGAAATCTCTACTCCCAGATAATATGTTTGTTCTACCAACGTCGTCTTTTGAAATTATAAATATCGTAACTAAAATGAAGCCTAAAGCAAGTCAGGACTGTGAAAATATTTCATGGAGTATCCTTAAACACTCGATAGATTCGGTTGCCGACCCCCTTCCTCATATTATGAACATTTCCTTCAGCCAGGGAATAGTTCCTGACAGAATGAAAATTGCAAAAGCAATCCCAATTTTTAAATCAGGCGGTGAAAACAACTTCACAAATTATAGACCAATAAGTATTTTGCCTGTCTTTTCAAAGTTTTTAGAAAAACATTTGTTTGACAGATTGATGAAATTTCTGAACAAATTCGATATCCTCTATCACCACCAATATGGTTTTAGGAAGCAGCACAACACACTACATCCAATTATGCAATTATTAAAACATGTCGCCGTCGAAAATAACAAAGCCAGTAAGGACATCACTTTAGCTATCTTTCTTGACCTTTCTAAAGCCTTTGATACAATAAGTCACGACATCCTTCTCCAAAAACTTGAACATTATGGAATAAGAGGTAACGGCATTAGTTGGTTCAAAAGCTATCTAAAGAACTGGAATCAGTATGTATCGTTTGGTGATAGTAAATCAAATCTAACTAAACTGACATGTGGAGTTCCACAAGGTTCTATATTGGGTCCCATTTTATTTTTAATATACATTAATGACATAAGTAATTCAACTACATTAAATGTCTTATCGTTTGCCGATGACACAGAAACATATAAGTCTGCAGAGGAGATAAATGCCCTAATCTCAGATTTCAATGAGCAATTACAAAAGATATCTGACTGGTGCGCAGCCAATCGCCAAGTCCTGAACGAAAAGAAAACGAAATACATTTTACTTAATCCAGGTCATAGAGAAAGGAATGTTACTCATCAGAATGTCTATATAAACAATCGGGCTATCTGCAAGGTTGGCAGTGGGGAAAGTGAGAAGTCCTTAAAGTTTCTTGGTATAAATATTGATGACAACTTTTCGTACAACGCCCACATATCTCACCTCTGCACGAAAGCTGGACTTGCCAACTTCGTTCTCAATAAAGCCAAAAAGTTTCTCCCTCATAATGTTATGAAAACTTTATATTTTACTTTGATACAGAGCCATTTCATCTATGGAATTCCTTTATGGGGTGCGTCCAAATCCTGTGATCGCCTTCAAAAACTGCAGAAACGAGCTTTACGAATAATAAATAATAAGAAATACAATGCCCACACTGACCTCCTATTTATTAATGATAGTATATTGAAGCTAAAAGACTTATACAAACTACACGCCTTATTATTCATGTTTGATTGGCATAATGGAAACTTTCCGGGTTCATTTGTAAACTTCTTCTCAACTAACCAATCTAATATGAATACTCGTCAGGCATGTCTTTTGCACAGCCACAAAACTAGAACCAAGACTCTGGATAAACTACCGGTATTTGCGCTACCAAAGCTATGGAATGAGCTGGAATTAGATATCAGAAATACAGAGAATAGGAAAGAATTCAAGAAAAAGCTAACAACAATGTTTTTTTCCTCTTATTCCGAAGACATTGCCTGTTCAAACCCTTATTGTCCGGATTGTCTCCGCTGATCTGGATGCCATAAAAACTAATCAAATGTCTAGCACCGCTCACATTACCTTCTTGGCGTAGTTTTTGAAAAACTATACATTCGCAACCTATAATTCAAGGACATAGCTCAAGCACCCCCCCCCCCCCCCCCCCGCCCCATTGGCGCGAGCTCAACGAGATCGTTCCAGTGAGGGACCAAATGCTGTGGTTTTGAGGCAGAGTGTGAAAACAAACAAAAATGTGAATAGGGACTTCTATTAAGGGCGCGGGGTGGTTTCGGAGGTTAGCTTGGTAAACGGTTAACGATTTGTTGTCCACAGTAATTGTTGTTGTTGTCTGGTTTTCTCGTCCATGTCGCCTCTCTTTCAGCTCCCACCAACCATTTCATAGATCTTCTCAATCTTGTACTATTTCCATGATAACGGGAGGAATGGTATCAGCAGAATTAAGAGAGCGACATTTCGCTGGTGACCATCAGCGACACTTTGCGCTCATGCTGTATGAGACCCATTGAAGACACAGTAACTGGAATTCTCAAATGCTGAAGTGTAATATCCACCTCTTTCTCTTTCTGTTGATCTTTCTTTCTCTTTCTTTTTCTTCTTTCTAAGGGAAAGGCAGGAAGACAGCCAATCTGGCTATGCCTTCCCCTGCCAGCACACAATGCAACAATTAATTGGAATTTTTTTTGTAATTTAATGTAAGTAGTATGTCTCGGGCTTTTCACCCCCAGGTTGCCGGAACCCGGCGCCGGGCCCCAGAAGTGACGTCATGTCACGTGACGTAGTGGCTCCATGTTGTGTTGTCATGGTAACCCGCGTGAGCGGCCATATTGTGACGTCATCTCCATGGTGAAACGTGGTGTGAGTGCGCATGCACAGCACGTGTTGTAAGGGTGATACGTGTTTCCGTTGTCCATTTTGTATACCGGAGGCCGCCATCTTGGTTTCTATGGTAGCACGCGGTTGCTATGTTACCCAATTTTTCTGCAATAAGACGGGGTATGTTTTGAGGGTGTGTTCCTTTGTAAAAGAGTAAATCTAATTACCACAAACAACCCGACAATCTCTCCAAATCACCGAAATTGACTTTATTTGATACGGATTTTCCCATTTTATCGGCTTAGCACGTAGTGCTATAGTACCGAGGGGGTACAAGGGGGTGTGTTCCTTTGTAGAAGAGTATTTTTCTGGTTCGGATTTTCCCAGAACCCTCGTTTAATTACCCAAATAAAGTTGTATTATTTCGAATTCTTTCAGAATCCTATTTAGGATCGCAAAACTTTTGGTTTATAATATAGTAGCACATAGTTCTATAGATTTTTAAAAGGTCGTGTGTTTGATTGAAGTGGAGTAATGTTCCCTTTTTTGGATCCCATGACGTTTTATTTCCCCAATAAGAGTAGCAGGTAGTGCTATAGGACAAATTTACCCAGAGTCCATTATTTAAATTACAAGTGGGACTCATATGTGTACATGAAGGCCATGAAGCTAAGTTCCACCATACACTCATATGAGGATCTACCCAACAGATGTGTCGTACGAGGTCTACTTTACTATTCCTCATTTCAAATATAAATTTAAATTTCTTTTATTCAACAACAAAAATACATCTTTTTATGGTATGTAGACTGTCAGATATTCATAAACAGTCTTTCTGCAGATTGGACATCTTCTCAGTGGTTTACAGCAGTGTTTGCACAGGCACAAATGGTTACATGGTCGCGGAGCGACATTGGCTTCAGCTAATAAACACACACTACATTTTGTCCTCCGTGAATCTTCTTCTTGAAATGATGTGTCCATTTCTTCTTTGATGGCCATTTCTTCTTCTTTCTCAATGTCCATGAATTCAGGTGGTAAATTATGAATGTAATAACAGTCTGGAGAATATTTTCTGTGTTCTTCTATAACATCATCTTCTGTTTCCCAGAAACGAACAATAATACCACAATGAAAACATTGAGTTCTGTCTCCTGTCCCCAAATTAAAGAATCCAGCTTTTGTCAGTTCATTCGGGGTTTTCACACTTTCACTTTGTAACATGAATTGAAATGTCTTGAGACGATTTTCCTCCAATGCATACTTGATGTGTTTTGGTGGTCTTTGTTCTGTTGTCTTTCTTATTTTTTCTTCTCCACGTAATAACTGCTCCAGTACTGGTGGTGGAACATCATGAAAATACGTTTCGAATGAAACGCTCATTCTCTCTACAAAGTCTCTTGGATTTCATGTTTCTTGGTTTCTTGATTGATAATCATTCAGTGCCATCCTAATCAAACATGGAATAGTGAACATTCTTCAATCCTTTTTATCTTCATTCTTCTTTGGTTTTCTTTCTCTTTTTGGTTTGGGTTCTCCTATTTCAAGGCTTCTCTTCTTTGCAATATCCACTGCTTTGGTCACTTGTTCCCAATCTGTTGTGGTAAACTGGAACCCAACGTCGTTCTTGAACAGTTGAATCTGTAAATCGTTGTTAAGTTTGAAGACGGTCACATTAGTAGACATCCTTCTTCTTTGGCTGTCAATACAATACAGCGACATCTAGTGGCTGGTTTCCTCTATGACGTCATTAACCAACGCATCATTATCCATTAAATCAGTCATTAACATGTTGGATATGGTTTCCATCGGTACAGCGCGACAGCGATGTTTCAAGTTAAATAGACAGTATTGTCCGCACACTGGTAATGGTCCTTGAAGGCGTTTTGTATTATACTTCCAATATCTGGAATTCTTCTTCAGGAAATTCTCGAATGGTCTGTGTTGTGGTGGTAATCCATAGGAATCAAAGTATTCTGCGTTGTGTTGACTCACAAAGAGAGCCACCCAATGTTCTCCTTTTCTGTGGTCTGGATCCGTGTTGGCTATCAAAGCCACTGGTCTGTGATCTGGTAATCTTCTTGGTAATCTGTTTGCAAATACACCCAAACATATTCTCTTCAAACAACTATCTGATCGAAGTGCATTCTCTAACTGCAACGTGTTCATGTTGAGTAATCGAAGATTACTTGTCTATTCTTATCCACTTCTATGATGTTCTGGAATTCTGCATACATCAGTACTTTGATTGTGGTTGGTAATGGGTTTTCGAAATGGACTTCTAGTCTCAAGTTTCCTCTCGTCACTAGATCGAAGTGTTGTCCATGTGATAGATCTGGAGTCAGGTCGAATATGAATAGGGTGTATCCATTTATGTACTCTTCTCGGCTGATGTGGTTTCCTTCATTCTCATACATTTGTCCAGTTCCTTGGAACAGAGTCGCATAACATCTCGCCACTTCTTGTTGTTCGAATCTAGGTTGTAATGGTTTGGCTGGAATCTGCTGCCCATCCACGTACAAAGCCAAGTAATTGATTTTGTAGTTCTTAAAATTATATCGATGCTTTGAAAAGTTTCCATTGAAAGCATCGTTGTCTACACATCCCACCACGATGCGTTTAGGTAGTTGGCCTAAAAATAAGTTTTCTTGTGTAATGCTCAGATTTCCTTTTGGCACTGAAAACACACGGTCGATAGGATATTTTGCAGTTGCTTTTGTTAGTGCTTTCTCGTGAGCCATTCTCATGAATGATTGGAGTCTCTCCTTGCATACAAACATAGATACATCTAGAATTTTGATCTTGTATGTATCGGTATCGGCCATCAATGCGAAAGCATCTTTGGCTCTATTCATTTTAACATGAACATTAACTCCATTCAGCAAGTAACGAGTTTGGAAAAACACGTCCAAATGCAATCTTCCAGTCATGTCCATGATTTTACTTTTCTCTATAAATTTCTTTCGAAGAAGAAATCCCTTGTTATCATCTGTCAAATCTTCCATCTGTCCGGCCGTATCCTTGTACCATAATGCATTAGTCAGTTGTAACTTCTTGGCAGCTGGTCCATAACTCAACAAAGTTTCTATGAAAGCTCTGTAGTGATAAGTGTTGTTGGAAGGAGATACCAGTTTTTCATTCAAGCTGATATTGATTTGATTAAATAAGGAATGCATCCATAAATTGACTGGGCCCACTTTGGCATCGGGTGCAATTGATGCCCCATTGGAATCTACAACGAGTATGTCTGTGCCAAATTCAAATAATCATCTCCTAATCCCGTAATGTGGAATTCAATTGGACCACTGTAGTCGCCAAAGGCCTGTGTTCTACACATTGCCCATGTTCCACACTAGTCTGTGTTGGTGGTATGGAAAACAAGTTGAGTTCGCCGTTGACACACTCACAAGATTTTTCATTGATGAGAGACATGATGCACCGAGATGGTCTTGGGTCTGAACAGTTCTCCTTTTTTTTGTCGATTTGCTAGTTTTGCATGGTGCGGGCCTTTTTATACTTTTCCTGCCGGGTGGTTTTGAACCACCAACCACTTCATTCCAAGCTCCTGCACCAGCCTCTTTGACTCTTTTGATTGCTACCTTTTTTTACACTTTTCCCTTCAATGACATCTTCGGCAAAGGCTGCTCCTTTTCTCGCGAGCTGTTTTCCCACAGTCCTGGCTGTAGTTTTCAATAAAGGTAACACCATATTCTTCAGTCCTCCCAATATACTTCCCAAACCATATCCTCTCTGTATTTGAGCTCCAGAAAAAGCCGGTAGACTGTTCCCAGCTTGTTTTGTGTAATATTCTTCGTATAATTTGGACTTACAACAGTAAGTCATGTTTAAGTGAAATGAAGAGATATACGATTTCTGAAATGAAGTGTCACTGTCTCTTTCCCGAACTCGAATGGTACTGTGGCTCCTGTGTCACCCCTTATATACACCTGGACGGTACTGAACTTTTTCGTTCCACTGCTACATAATACACATTCTGAAATGTTTTAGAGATGATATCCCCATATTTCCAATGCACGGGTACGATACGAAGAAGTGGTATTCTTGTATCTCCTACGACTTGGTCACGAACCAAGCCACAGTATACATAGAGTGAATAAAATCCTTGGTTGACATTGGCAACTCTGGAAGAATTGTAAGTTCCTGATTTAAAAACACTCATTAAATCCCAAAATATTTTGAAGAGTAGGGCTCAATGTGACCACGACTCCATCACGTACCGTGATACGAACTTTACCAGTCACTTCATCCAGTTCAAAAGCTACCTTATCGTAATGAGGCAAGAGTAATTCTTTAACACCATTGATAGCTCGTATCACATCTATGGGATCCGAATAACGACCTTCCTTGAGAGTAAGTCAGTAATTATTTTTCGAAGACCAGAACACTGTAACGAAGGCTTCTTCTCCACGAATATTGAACCAAGTATTTGGATACTGAATCTCTGCCAAACCTACTAACCATTCTCCTGTGAGATTCACTGGTTGTGATAACTGAGTGGTGTACGTAGTCAACGTGTTTTCTGGAAACACATTCATAGAACTATTACTTGGTAGAGTCAAATAAAACATTAGTTTTTCTTAATGGTTGGATTTGGTAACAAATATCCTATGCTACTACTCAAGAGAGCAGTTCACAACTTGCTGCCTGTGTTTTCGAGAGTGAGATTAACGACACTGGTAATGATGATGATATACAAAATGATTATTTGTGAAAAGTAAGTGATCTCGCTCTTTGGAATTCTTTTACCAAACAGAGGCCAAGAACTGTTTGATCCTTCTTCCATTTTGAAGAAACTTCAGAAGTCCAATTCCTTTTAAAGGTGAGCTGACTCTGTTTGATCCACGAATTGAACAAAGTTGGGTATCCCAACCACTTTACGAACAATTCCCTTTTCTTACCTCGACCACGTTTCTTGAGTACGTGTTCGATTTTGTAAATAGTTTTATGTGAAACTCGCTAAAGCTCTTCAGTGTAGAACGACCCTTTTAATACTTCCCCATCATCATCTTGTAAGATGTATGTGACTGGATGTCCTTTCTTGATGGCTACTACTGTGAATAACTCTTTGGTCCAATTGGGCAAATAACCTTTCTCAAAAGTTTTCTTAACTTTATTGATTCTCATTCTGTCTCCTACTTTGTACTTTGGTGTCTTGTGTTTTATGGGTTGTCCATACAACCTTTGCCAAACCTCTTCTTGATTTTCAAAGTTCACGGCAATGGGGGCCATACCTATACTACGATGATGAGAATGATTATATGATTTCACCAAGTTTTGAAGTGGAAAAGTTAGTGTTTTGTTCTTGGTAAAATATTTCCACATCTTGGTTTTCAGAGTTCTATTGAATCTTTCTACTATGGAACATTTTGTTTCAACATTTTGTGTAGTGAAAAATTCGACTTTGTGATCTTTGAGAAAATTCTGAAATTTTCTGTTTAGAAATTCTTTGCCTTGATCTGTTTGTAATTTTTCTGGTTTATGATCTTGTTTGAAAATTTTACTAAAAGTTTTAACGATGGTATCACCAAGTTTGTTTTGTAATGGCATCACCCAAGCATATTTACTAAACACATCTATACATGTCAACAGAAATTTTATGTTTTTGTTGAATTTACTTATGTTTGCTACATCTACCAAGTCAGCTTGCCATTGTACATCGATACCACTAACTATCACTTTCCTTCTAGGAAATGTGTGATGAACAGGTTTGTGAAGAGTGTATGTGTCTTTAGTCTCTAACCATTTTACAACTTGTTTAGTCTTTTTCTTGGACGCTCTACGAAGAGCGTCTATACCACCAAAACTACTAGGAGCTTCAGAATCATAGTACAATGCTTCCATGACTGCCTTGTTCAAGTGACAACTCTATTTATACCTTTTTTCGGTCCACTTTGGCGTTTCTGTTTTCTTTGGTTGTTTAGGTTCTAACTTTATCAGTGCCTGTTTCATAAAATCCCAACGTTCTTTATGAACAATTAATTCTTGGGGTATGTTACTACCTCTCAAAACTTCGGCCAACACTTCCCATCCCTTTCGTTGGAAAGATTTTCGTCTTCTAAGTAAATCGTTTAGAAGATCTGTTACATTCGACCCTACCACTGTTTGATCTTTGTAGACTAATTCACCCTTCTCATTCCAAGATAGATTTGGGTCACTTCTAATATGATTCAACAACAACTTTGCCTTTCTCTTCATTGTCATAGGTACAGAATCGAGAATGTCTTTGTCTTTATTATCTTTCTCGAATTTGACTTTAATTGGTCGAGGAGCCATTACCTTTTGTTGAAATGTCAAGTATCTTTGTAAAATTTGATTATATTGAGTCATCGGGGCATCGAGAATATCTCTCATTTCTCTATCCAGTGATGAAACATCCAGTTCATTCGGTTGTCTTGGAGTCTCTTGTAGATGTTCCAATAACCTTGGTTCTACCAAAGCCATCTTTTTTACATATTCCATCATCCAAATATACCTTTAACAGCACCCAATAGTACAGGAGGTAGCAATGCCCCCAAGAATCCCCCTTTCTGCAGGATTTGTCTCCTCTTTTTGTCAGAGGTACCTTTATTTGCCACTGCCCTCATTAGTTGTTTCTGACGAACGAGTTTGGTTCTTTGAGGTTTGGTCAGAGGTACTGCTCCCTTCAGTATATTCGAGGCACAGTCACACAAACAAGTAATCAATTCTTTGTCTGCATGTTTTAGTATGGATTTGACGAGTGCGGGTTTCGATTTAATAAGAACCTTGAGAAGAGCGATGTTGCACTTGAGACGGTCAGACATGCTTCTGACTCGAATCAGACTTGTTGCTCCCCTTTTATACTTTTCGGAGGTACACATATTGGGTTTCCACGGGAAAAATTTGACTTCTTAATCTCATGTGTTCAGGAGTATCTTGTTTGAGATCTATTATGGTGTCGAAGTGGCACCTTCGAAAACTTCTCTCAGAAACTTGGATTGACCAGGATATATCTGTGCTGCCAAGTGTGAGATCTGAGAACGATCCCTAGGATTTTTAAACAAGATCATGTAATGTCCATTGAGAGCTACAGTCCTATGGACTTTATTTTTGTCCAATAAATTTTGAACAATGTACATTACATCACACTAATGTTACAGTGATGACTACCTTTAGTAAATAATCTAGACACTCGAACATCTGCATCGAGCATCAGATCATCCAATATGACTAAACTATCAGATTTTAATTCTTGAAGGAGACCCTCTACGAATTCTGCTTGAGGTAAAGTATTGTATAATGGTTGCCATTCACTATAACACCAAATGATGTGACTTGGAACAGGTAATATAATATTTTGAATGTTTTGAATAACCCGATTTACAAAGGATGATTTACCACTACCCGTGGGACCACACAATAAACAAGTGAATAGATGCTTCCAACGAGGATCCATCTTTGTTGTTCTATGTGGGTACTACTTCCTTTTTATACCTTTTGGGGAGGCGGCCCCCACTGAACGTGGGTACTACTCCCCTTTTATACCTTTTGGAGAGGTGGTCAATATGACCGTCATCCAAAGATATTTAAAATTGGTGGCCCTCTGACTTACTGGGTGGGGACAGGTTAAGTTTGTTTGATATTTGTCAAGAAGATAAACATCAAGTAACTTAAGCGTCATTACCACCTTTTTTTCTTGTTTCTTCATTTTATACTTTTTTTCTTTTTTTTTCTTTTTTTTATAAAAAACATCTATTTACAACATCTATTTATAACTTCAGGCTGAGTGGTTTCTTGAAGGTCATGAATTCAATCACCAAATCCATAATACAACACCTCTGTTCATTTGTGAGAGGTTTCTCGAACATATCTTCATACTCTTTCTGTACTGGTGGAGGATTCATTCCAGAAGTATTATGGTGCCACAGTAGATGAACATCATTCTTGTTAACTCTTTCAAGTGCTTCACTAAAACATGTTATAATCTTCTCTTCTTCAGACATCATTAGGCATACATTATGCTGAATCTGACTTGGGTGATCGACTGTACATCCATAGCATTTTTCTTTCACTACATCGTCAGTGTTCTCTTCGACATAATGAGCATATGCCAAGCAAAGTTCATGTTGCAAGCGAACTTGCCTGAGTTCACTATCAATTTCATCAACGATCAATGGTCGTGGTTGGGTTATTCTCACTGTGATCTTCTTCTTCTTCTTCAAAGGTGGTTCTTGAATTGTTTTTTTTTGAAGTCTTCATGGTTAGTAGGTTTAGTGTCTTCAGGAACTTCAGTTAAAGTTGTTTGTTGGGTTTTGATGGCTGCATCTACTTCTTCTATTTGAGATTTCAAGGCATTCCATTCTTCTAAAGATAGAGCAATACCAGTCTTCGTAGGATAAGGTTTTTGGTCTTTTCCCTCAAAGTATCTTCTGAGATGAATCTTCAGTTCACCCTGGTACTGGGTGACGTTAGCATAAGTCTGCTTGGTGCCAATTTGGAACATCTTCTCTGGTCAATGGTTCGATCGTGATTGATGCCAAGTCCATGCTTTGCCTAATCTTATATATCTTTGACGGACGTGATTGAAAACATCATCCCAGTTCAACAAATTTTGATTCAGTTTTTGATTCTTGGTTGGGGTTTGTGTTTGTTTCCTATAGGATTACAGGTTAAAGTTGGAAAATTTAGAAAATTAGTATAGAAGTCAATGGGAAAGAAACACAATGGGAATACAGAAATTTGATTGGTAGATTAACTTCGATCTGATTGGTCAGTTTGGCGATCAAACTGCAATCTTGATCCTTAAACAGTAGGATATGGCCCTCTGCATTTTATACTGGCTTGGGATAGGTCAAGTTACAAACCTCTGTCCAATGGAGATAAGTCAAATAGCTCGAGTGCATTCCCATCCCTACAGTTCGTATCCTCTTTGAGGGAATTTTTTTTTGGTTCATCAAAAAAGAAAACGAAAACAACATGTCCAACTTCGCAATTCAGTTTTTCTATCATAAAAATTTCTCATTTCTTTTAAATATTCACAACAGAGAATTTCTTAGTAATGATGATGATGACGATTTATTCCTTTGGTTATACAATAGGGGTAGCCTAAAAGACACCAGGAATCAACTTTAAAAAAAATGAAATGAAACTAAAAAGTAAAGAAGTATCATCTGGTTCCAGTAGGTATAACCTAAAAGATACCATGAATCAACATGTTTTTCAAATAAATGGAACTAAAAAGTTTTGATTGAAACTAAGTTTTGAATGAAACTAAAAAGTAAAGAAGTATCATCTGGTTCTAATAGGTGTAACCTAAAAGATACCATGAATCAACATTTTTTAAAATAAATGGAACTAAAAAGTTTTGAATGAAACTAAGTTTTGAATGAAACTAAAAAGTAAAGAAGTATCATCTGGTTCCAATAGGTGTAACCTAAAAGATACCATGAATCAACATTTTTTTTTAAATAAATGGAACTAAAACATTTTGAATGAACTAAAAAGTAAAGAAGTATCATCTGGTTCCAATAGGTGTAACCTAAAAGATACCATGAATCAACATTTTTAAAAATAAATGGAACTAAAAAGTTTGGAATGAAACTAAGTTTTGAATGAAACTAAAAAGTAAAGAAGTATCCTCCACTTCCAATAGGATTAGCCTTAGGTATACCAGGAACATGATGATGATGATGATGATGAAAAAACTGTCTGTATTAGAATAAATAAAAAAAAATTGAAAACTCTTTATGCTAGAAAAATATATTACCTTGAAAGACTTGCCATTTAGGATTTTTTTGAAGACTGCCATATAGGACTTTATGAGGACTTGCCATAAAGTGCTTTAGAGAATGCCATAAAGGACTTTAGAGAATGCCATATAGGACTTTTTACTTAGAAAAAAACTGCCATATAGGACTTTATGAGGACTGCCATAAAGGACTTTAGAGAATGCCATATAGGACTTTATGAGGACTGCCATATAGGACTTTAGAGACTGCCGTATAGGACTTTATGAGGACTGCCATAAAGGACTTTAGAGAATGTCATAACGGACTTTAGAGAATGCCATATAGTACTTTATGAGGACTGCCATAAAGGACTTTAGAGACTGCCATAAAGGACTTTAGAGACTGCCATGTAGGACTTTATGAGGACTGCCATAAAGGACTTTTTAATTAGAGAAAAACTGCTATAAAGGACTTTAGAGAATGCTATATAGGACTTTATGAGGGCTGCCATACAGGACTTTAGAGAATGCCATAAATGCCTTTAGAGAATGCCATATAGGACTTTAAAAATTTGATGAGCCTAATATGATTGAGTAGACCGCCTAAAAACCATTTCGGTTTTTAGGAATGTTTCACTCAACTAAATAGGACTTTTTGTAGGCAAAAGCTAGACTTTGTTCAGGTTGTAGAAAAATATGACACTCACTCAATTGTTTCTTCTTTAAATATCTAGTGGTATGGTGCTAACTCAATCTTCTAAAACTCTTCGTTTTGGGTAGAAATATGATAGTCCATCTCTGCTCTGCTGGTAGGTATACATAGTGTTGTCATTCATCACAAATCCTCGGTGGATGCCAGATCCACTTTGTTGAGTCTTCAAAACTTGCAAATATCTGTCTTTCGTCAAATCATTGTGGCGTTTGCTGATTCCTTTACAACTGAATTTATTGGTGGCACCGAAACAATAATATGTTTTACTACACAGTCCAACAATGCCGGTTCCTTGCCATTCTACCTTGAACAAGCCTGTAGTTCTCCTGTCAAAACGCTTTCTTTCTTGGCAGCATGAGGGTGACAGCCATTCTTTGCCTTCTAATTTGGTTTTCACATAATCATCTCTGTGGAAATCACAACACTCTGATGGAAACCACTTATGATTTTCTTTGTAAAATTCTACTTTCTTCTCTGGTTTCACTAATTCATCTATGGATGGTGACGAGGTACATAGATATGCAGAATCTCTGTCCATTTCAGCATATTCGAAATCTTGGAAGCTGATAAAAGTATCGATGACATCATAATAGAACTGAAGCATCCGTAGTTTCGCATACTGGCAAACACAGAATCAGATGTGGAGTGGCAGATCCAACTTGATGGTCTTGTTGAGTTCGACTTCATATAAAGTTTCATCTAATGGATTCAAGGCTCTGGCGGACATGTAATTTACAGCTTTGGTGACTTCTCCGCCGTCGCAATAGCACACACGTCGATGCTTTTCTTTGTTGGTGACGGTTTTGCCATATCCAGAATTTCCCAACAGCTTCATGGTGTCGGCAACGATCGACTTGTCGGGGTCAACATCTCCTTGTCTTCTTGCTTCAGATACTTCATCTCCAAATTTTTCAAAACATCTTCTTGGTTTATATTGGATAACTTGATAGACGTGATCAACTTCAATACCATGCTGGAGGTACCACTGCAGTAAAGGGGTTGCAAACAACATTTTTTCTGCTCCATAGCTTCCGATCAAACTTCTCTGGGGTTTCTTCATCTTCCATTCTTCTGAGCAAAGGACTTCATGTGTTCACCAGTATCATCTATGGAAATATCTGTATTCTTGAAGATAGGTGTCATCTCTTCAAAGTACTCTTTCAGGTGATCTGGTACATGTATATCACATTTGACCAAACCAAACAGTTCACCGGACTTCACTTTGTTCAGTATTTCTTCATCTGTCATCGCACCATCTATTTTGTCTGAAAAGTTCTCTTTCAGGAAGGTTTTGAGTGTGGCATCGGTCTTCTTCATCTCTCTCCACTCACACTCCCAGATTTCAACAAGTTTATAACCCAAATCGGTGATGTACTTTGCATTGGTACGGGTGTCTTGTAACAGTTCTTTCATGGGTTTATCTCTGACTTCATTATGGATGATAGGAAGGCCATTCTTATCTTTCATGCAGGTATGTTCGTGCCAGAAGCAGCCATGGAATTGGTATACAGTCTGTGTCTCTTTGCACCAACCATCAACAGGCAACTGTCTTCGACCAATCATTTTTTCAGCTCCGTTAAACTAATGTCTGATGTGGATGTCATCTCTCATCGATAAAAACTCTAACCATTGTTCAGCTATTTTACCATACTTCATTGGATGTTCTGGTTTAAACTGGTTTTCTTCACGACGTCTAATACTCCAACCCGTTGGCATCTCTTGCATTAGGCACCAAAGATATAATGCATTCGCATCAAAGCCTATAATACTTCCACATGGTTTTGCTTCTTTGCCATATTTTGTTTCTCTGATTCGGGTAACATCTTTCTCGTGGTATCGGTTGAAGATAATTGAAGGTCCACCAACGATATTATCTTTCACTAAGTGATGCAAGTCTTTGTTTTTCTGGTTAAATAATGTGAAGTAAGTGTCATCATTCATGGTCTGGAACAGGTATTTCAACGTGAGGCCCGGAACACTGATACCATCTTTAAACATATCGATGTGGCGTTCTTGGTAGAAAGCAAACTGCTTGTGAACTGCATCAAGGAATGGTTTTACATCTCGGTTATTATACCAGATCAGAAAATCACGGAAAGTTGTCATCTCCAGGTCGTTCCATACATGCTAGCAGTACTGGTATTCTTCATTGGATATATTTTCTTTCTTTAGAGAACTGTAGAAGGCTTCATGGTCTGGCAGGTGGTCTTGATCCAATTTGTCCAAGCTGTCGACCCATTCATATGGTAAAAACCCCTTCGTCACGGAGCAGCCAAATGCTTTCAAAAACTTGTCATAGCTGAATCCTGGAGCGAGGTAGTTGCAAATATCAACAAACTGGAAAGATTCTGTCGAGACGCACATGTAGTTATTTGATTTCTTCACTGCAAACTTGAGTGGATTCTGTCTCTTCAGGTATGTCATCAGTTCACGCTTGACTACATTCATATCATATTTTCCAGAGTTGAATCCGATGACATCTCTTGCAGATAGTCTTGAAATTTCTTCTCCAATTTTTGTAAAGGGTGCATTTTTGATGTATCTTCTCCAGTAGCTCTGGCTTCCGCTTCCAGCGTTCCATCAATTTTCCGTCTGAGTTTAAATAAGGTCCAAGCATGATAGGTCTGCATCAGTTGATGGCAATGAGATGAAATAGCTGTGAGGTATGTCATCATTTCTTCAACAAGTTCTTGAGAATTTCCATTTGTAATAAAACATTTCGGTTCTTCGTATTCAGGAACATTACTACATACACTCACACTCAATGGTCGGTGTTCTGCTTCCCATATCAGTTTATCACTGTCAGCAGGTAGACTGGATTTGACAAAGTAACTTTCAAAATTAAACGTTGCACGGTATGAATAAAACTTCTTCTCTTCGGGTACTTCTATACCTTCATCTTCTAACAGATCAAATATGGACTGGGATGGATGGTATACACCGCCAACATACTGGTAATTTACTTCATCTGTACATGTTTTCTCGTGGCGATTGAGTCTGTAAATCTTTTTCCATAATTTGCCGCATTTGCGGCATTCAAAGGATTTGAGGTATTGGTGTATATCGATGATGTAGCTAAAATGATTCTTGTAGACGTTCACATACATGGTATTTTCATACTTTCTATGAGATCTCTGTACTAGTTTGGCAACAATTTGGTCATCAACATTCTCGACAAGTTTATATTCTTGAATGTTTACTTCAAAACATTTCTCCAAGTCGGGTAATTCGGCTAAAGTTACTCCACGGAATTCATTCTTTGGCTTCTGTGTATACTTGTTGTACATGGAATCTGCTGTATAGTTACGGTTGTGTGCTGTGGAACCACTCCATAAAGCTAAACAGCGGAAAATACACAGGTTGTCATCATAATAAAATTGGCGATGTTCATCTTTCACCAAAGCATTTACTGCTTTGTTCTGGAGAATATAATCAGGAAGGTCTTCTACCATTCCAATTGGGTGGTCTTTCAGCTTATTCACATAAAAGGTGATATATTGGTATATGGTCAACATCTCATCGGTCTCTTCTTCAGACATCATATTCTTGTCAAACTCAATTGGGTCAACATCATAATGGGTGGTCGTCGTGGTCCGTGGTTGTTTAGGAGGTCCTCTCTTCGTTTCATCAGTCTTCCTTTTAGATGGTACAGGAACTGGTCGGTGGGCAACGCTCTTGTGTTGGTTGAAATGGAGTAGTTGGTTAAACTCCTGGCCGCATTCCATACATGTGTAGGTCTCCAAACATTTCTTCAGATGGTTTACCAAATCTTCTTTCCTCGTAAAGGTCTTGTTGCAGTTGGTGCAATCGTGGGTCTTCTTCTCTCCGGCGTGCTGGGTGCACACATGGCGATTCCAGTTCCGACGGTAAAGGTCTTTCCACACTCTTCACATGCATAAACATCAGTCCTGGTAACAGTAGTAGCAGCTTCAGACTCCTACTTCATAAATTTTTTGCGAAGGCAAAAATGCTATAGAAAACTCTCTAGCGATGTGTTCAGTTCGAAGGATCGAAACAGAATGACGCGACGTTACTCTTCTCCGGAATTTATTTCTACGTGACGGACGTTTTTGAAAACGTCACGACGTCACAACGTTTTTTCATCGATATTTTCATTCTCGATGGGCGTTTGTGTTTGTTTCCTATAGGATTATAGGTTAAAGTTGGGAAATTTAGAAAATTAGTATAGAAAGTAATGGGAAAGAAACACAATGGGAATACAGAAATCCGATTGGTGCATTAACTTCGCTCTGATTGGTCAGTGTAAAAACATCTTGATCCTCATTACTTTTATTATTTAAAATCATGTAGTTAGGGGGGTCATTTAAAGAAATTGCTAAATATAGACCCTAACAATTAGTTAGGGGGGGGGGGGGGGTCAGTTAAGGATGTTACTAAAAATAGAGCATAGGAATTTATAAAAATATAGTTCCAAGTAGAAGCAGAGGATTCTGGGTAAATTTGTCCTATAGCACTACGTGCTATTCTTAATAGGGAAAAAACACGTCATGGGATCCAAAAAGGGAACATTACTCCACTTCAATCGAACACACGGCCTTTTAAAAATCTCTAGCACTACGTGCTACTATATAATATAAACCAAAAGTTTCGAGATCCAAAAAAGGGATTCAGAAAGAATTCGAAATAATGCAACTTGACGGGTTTATTTGGGTTATTAAACGAGGATTCTGGGAAAATCCGAACCAGAAAAATACTATTCTACAAAGGAACACACCACCTCGAACCCCCTCGGTACTATAGCACTACGTGCTAAGCAGATAAAATGGGAAATCCGTATCAAATAAAGTCAATTTCGGTGATTTGGAGAGATTGTCGGGTTGTTTGTGGTAATTAGATTTACTCTTCTACAAAGGAACACACCCTCAAAACATACCCCGTCTTATTGCAGAAAAATTGGGTAACATAGCAACCACGTGCTACCATAGAAACCAAGATGGCGGCCTCCAGTATACAAAATGGACGACGGAAACACGTATCACCCTAACAACACGCGCTGCGCATGCGCACTCACACCGCGTATCACCATGGAGATGACGTCACAACATGGCCGCTCACGCGGGTTACCATGACAACACAACATAGCGCCACTACGTCACGTGACATGACGTCACTTCCGGGGTCCGGCATCGGAGTCTGGCAACCTGAAGGTGAAAAGCCCGAGACATACTACTAATGTACAATATGTAATATTTCTTCTTATTGAAATTCAATATTTTTATTACATGTACTATAAAGTATATATTGCTATATTTTAGTGTATTGGCAAATAAAATATCAACATCAATATCAGTCCATATGAAAGGGTGTGGATCCACTCTGTGCACATATACATACCGCTTCGGCGTCCCTGAATATAAAAATGCCACTCCTGGGTCGTCGATACCATTAAAATCTGAAAGCCTATTTACGTGAGGCTGATTTGACACTGATTCTTTGAATTTGCAACCGGGAGCAACTATTCTTCTATTGATCCGGGGGATGCGCGTTCACATGAGGGAAAAATGCTACCGGGTAGCAAATTCTGGTTAATTTGACCCGAGAAGGCAATTTTTTTTAGAAATGCCCCAGGGGCAAATCATCCTCATGTAAACAGGCCTTATAATTTTTATTTGCACTGGTTAATTTAATAGTTGACACCTAAAGTAGGTGAGAAAATATCGGGTTTCGGACACAACCACGAGGCAATTTAGCAATGCGGGGCAAGATCCGTTGGGAAATGTACTTTGGCCAATTTTAGGGGAAATGCACGGATATTGAGTATTAATCCATGAGACTTACCTCGCAGTAAAGCACGTCGACTATCGAGAAGTGGTCAGCAAGGTGTGCAACCTGGCACATTTAGCCAAGGTAACTTAACTTTTTGGCATCAGGTCGCATTTATATATTACTAGCGAGTGAATACTCGGCGTTGCACGGGAGAAGATGGTTATATTAATATACCCCCAGATATGATCGACTCAGCCGTTTTCGAAATAGATCAAGGTCACAATTTCATTGTCAAGGTCACCCCGCACGGGCACCCCGATAAAGTCAAAATGATCGATGGGTCAATATACCCGCACATATTTAATTTTAGCCCGATCGGCCCAGCCGTTTTCGAAATAAAAGGTCAAGATCATCAATTTCAAGGTCAAGGTCACCCGCATGGGCACGGCACCCACCCCATGTTACTCGCAGGGACGAATTACCCCAGTGTACAAAATTTGAGATCGATCAGAAAATTTGAGATCGATCGGTCGAGAAACGGAGGAGTTCACCCGAACAAAGATAGAGAGAGAGATAGATACAGACATTCGTATTTATATATTACCCGGCGTTGCACGGGAGAAGATGGTTATATCATATACCCTCAGATTTGATCGGCTCAGCCGTTTTCGAAATAGAAGGTCAAGGTCACCAATTTCAAGGACAAGGTCACCCCCGCAGGGGCACCCCGATAAAGTCGAAATGATCGATGGGTCAATTACGGAAAGCGGGCTGGGACATGCTATTTTCTGTTTGCTATTTGCTCTTTGCTAGTTGTATTGGACCAATCGCACAGGTTCTTTCTTTGGCTGCATTGAACAGCCAATCAAATTATTCATTGTATATGTTACAGTCAAACTGTGAAATTAGTCATTTCGTGAAATGCTTAAAATGTCCAGTCATTTCATGAAATGCTTGTGGGGATCAGTCATTTCGCGAAATGACTAAAATTTCTAGTCATTTCATGAAATGTCTGAATTATTGCCATAGTTTTTACACTGTTTGACTACCATGTTCAGTCAAAGCGTGAAATAGCCAAAATTACCTGTTATTTCATGATTTTTTACACTATATGACTACTGTGTTCAGTCAGAGTGTGAAATACCAGTTATTTCGTAGAATTTCATAAGAATTGCTCACTGTATGACCACCAGTCAACAACACATCATTTCATTAGTTTACTATAAACTTATCTGATAATACTGAGTTAAAGTTTCGTGATGATGTGTTTTCTAGATATGAGAAGTGCCCCAAATATCTCATACAAAAAGAGCAGTATATCGACATTACAGAGGATCTTAAGAAAGCTAGTTGCAATAAGAACACTAAAAGTCGCCATGTATATTACTTTCTTAATCCGTATGAAGTGCTACGATGAGGTGATGTTGAAAAGCTTATTAAGAAACGACAGACACTAGAATTGTGTCAGGAATGTCAGATAAAAAGAAAGCTGCCAATGACAAAAGGTGTTGTGGTGAAACCTATTCTAAGTAGTGAATTTTCCTACCGCGGTCAGGTTGATCTTTTCGATATGCAGTCTATGCCTCAGGGTAGCTACAGTTGGAATAAGGTTTATCAAGATCATCTAAAGAAGTTCTGTATTCTGAGACCACTTACGATGGGATGTCAAAAAGTTTTGAGCCTAACATAAATAAAGCTGGAATATCGGTACAGAATACATTTATTTTTCAACATAGTCCCTTTGTAATCCAATACACTTGTTCCACTTGGTCTGGCAGTCGTTGATGCCGCGTCTGTATAAATCCATATCTTGACTCTGTTACCAAGCCTCCACCGCAGTAGTAAGTTCCTCATCATCTTGAAATCCTTGACCACGTAAGTGTTTCTTCAAATTTGGAAAGAGATAGTAGTCACCAAGTGACTACCATCTGTTTCCAAATTTGAAGACACACAATTACAAGAGGACTTTGTTGAAAAATAAATATGTTCTGTACCGATATGCCAACTTTATTTATGTTAGGCTCAAAACTTTTTTACATCCCCTCGTACATCAAAACGTGCAGCAGATGTCGAATTCCAACTAGCCGACATCTTTCTGGAATTGGGTATTCCTTTCATTCTATAATCTGACAATGGATCTGAATTCACGGATCAAATCATCACATAACTATGCGCTATCTGGCCCACATTATCCATCATCCATGGCAAGCCAATGACAATGTTTTATGTGTGGTTTATGTCAAGATGCTGTGTAATGTTATTGCTTCTGTTATTTCGTGTAATTGTATGACATGTGTGATTTCTTTATAAATAAAATCATTGAATATATGTAATTTCTTCCCTCATTTCACTCAAAACCAGAAGTGCATAGAATCAAAGAGGCATCAGTCATTTCGTGAAATACCTAAACACAAATTCTAGTCATTTCATGAAATGGTTAGATATTTTAGCCATTTCGCGAAATGACTGACCTCCACAGGCATTTCATGAAATGACTGAAAGTTTTAGGCATTTCACGAAATGACTAATTTCACAGTTTGACTGTAACATATATAAGACATGGTAATACAAAGAAAAAAAACTTTTTGATATTTGCTCTTTACTATTTGCGATCTGCTCTTTGGCTTTTGCTATTTGCTTTTAGCTTTTTGCTATTGCCTTTTGCGATTTACTTTTTGTTCTTTGCTCTTTGCTATTTGCTTTTTGCTATTTGCTTTTTGCTCTTTGCGATTTGCTATTTGCTTTTTGCCGTTTTCTTTTTCGTATAATGTACGTCAACCCTGAGAGCGCTTCTTTCTGTATGGGGACATTTCATTGGACAACCAATGCATTTTGTAACTGTAGGGTAACAGAAAGTGTATTTTATCAACAGAAGTTAATTATTTTATTTATAAAATGAATTTTGACAACATTATGGAAGGTTTATTTCACAAAGGCTATAAGATACACGGAATCGTTGTGTCACTCGGAATTAAATACAATGTGTGGAGAAGGTGTGTTTTTGTCGGCCCCCTAGTTATATAAATGAAAGTGTCATTGACACTGTAGCTCAACTTGTTAAGACATGTACATGTGTAGTATGTGACACAGCAATGACAAACATCTAGGTAATGACCTGATAACAAAGGTACATATAAATTATTGTAACAGTCTGTACATAAATACTGACCGTAGCCTTTAACAAATGTACAGGTAAAGTATTGTAAAGGTGGGTGACAGTCAGATGCTAAACTAGAAAAGAAATCTTTGAGTCCCAGAGTGGGCCTGACTGAACCCCCAAATATTTGTTCTCGTAGCACAGTGATAATAAAGGCACCCCAAAACTCACTCGTTCCTGTCCCAATGTGAAAACAAAGGTACCCAAGAAGTCTTGTGAAGATCAGTTCAAAATACGAGTTGTATAGAAGTTGTGACAAAAACTGATTGGACCTAATTTCGGTACAAAATGGCCACTGACAGCCATCTTGAATTTTGGACCGCTCCCAGAAACACTCTTTATCGTGCCAAGGTGATAACAAAAGTACCCAAGAAGTTTCGTGAAGATCGGTTGATAAATACAGCCTCTAGCCCAAGCCGTCTTGACATGTGCACTTACAATGTATAAGTAGCACTGAATAAATCAAAGTTCATCTAATCTGCATAATTTCTGCACAAGAAAAAAAACCCGTACTATATGTGATGTATTCCATGTTACTAAACATTCATACAAAAATTTATTCAAATCAGAACTTTCATACAGAAGTTCTGTACAAAAGACTGATTGCACTAATTTTGGTACAAAATGGCTGCTGGTGGCCATCTTGAATTTCGGACCACACCCCAAAACACTCGTTCTCATTCCACGGTGATAACAAAGGTACCCAAGAAGTTTCGTAAAGATCGGTTCATAAATACAGCCTCTAGCCTGAGCCGTATAGAAGTTGTGTACAAAAAACTGATTAGACCTAATTTCGGTACAAAATGGCCACTGGTAGCCATCTTGAATTTTAAACCGCACCCAGAAACACTTGTTCTCATCCCAAGGTGATAACAAAGGTACCCAAGAGGTTTCGTGAAGATCGGTTCATAAATACAGACTCTAGCCCGAGCCGTATTGACATGTGTACTTACTGTGTGTAAGTAGGACTGAAAACATCAAAGTTCATCTAATTTGCATAATTTTTACATGAGAAAAAAAAACGTATTATATGTGATGTATCCCATGGTACTAAACATTCACACAAAAAAAATTATTCAAATCAGCGTTTTAATATGGAAGTTCTGTGCAAAAATCTGATTGCACCTAATTTTGTACAAAATGGCTGCCATCGGCCATCTTGAATTTCGGACCGGACTCAAAAACACTCGTTCTCGTCCCACAGTGATACCAAAGGTACCCAAGAAGTTTCGTAAAGATCGGTTCATAAATACGGGCTCTAGCCCGAGCCGTATTAGCACTTGCACTTACAGTATTGAAAGTAACACTAAATACATCAAAGCTAGTCTAATTTGCATAATAAACGCACGAGAAAAAAACCCGTATCATATGTGATGTATCCCATGATACTAAACATTCATACAAAAAATTATTCAAATCAGCGCTTTCATATGGAAGTTCTGCGCAAAAATATGATCGCACCTAATTTTGTACAAAATGGCTGCCAGCGGCCAACTTGAATTTCGGATCGGACCCAAAAACACTCGTTCTCGTCCCACGGTCATAGCAGGTACCCAAGAAGTTTCATAAAGATCGGTTCATAAATACGGCCTCTAGCCCGAGCCGTGTTGACGGACAGACGGACGACGGACAACTGGCTATGGCATAAGCTCAAATTTGGCTTCGCCAAAGTTGAGCTAATAAAATGGTCATGTTGGTAACTCGTAAATTAATAGCAAAGAGCAAATCGCAAAAAGCAAATGAGCAAAAAGCAAATAGCAAATGGCAAATAACAAATGGCAAAAAGCAACTAGCAAATAGCATGTCCCAGCCCGCAAATAGCAAAAAAGCAAATCGCAAAAAGCAAATAGCAAATCGCAAAAAAACAAATTGCAAAAAGCAAATGGCAAATATAGCAAATGGCTAATAGCAAATGGCAAAAAGCAACTAGCAAAGAGCAAACAGCATGTCCCAGTCCGCTTTCCGTAGTCAATATACCCGCGCGTATGAAATTTTAGCCCGATCGGCCCAGCCGAAATAAAACGTCAAGGTAATCAATTTCAAGGTCAAGGTCACCCCCACATGGGCATGGCACCCATCCCATGTTACTCACGGGACGAATTACTCCCCGTGTACAAAAATTTGAGATCGATCGGTCGAAAAACGGAGGAGTTCACCCGGAACAAAGATAAATAGAGAGAGATACATAGATGCAGACATTCAAGGGGTCATTGCTTTTCGGCCTCGCGCTTTTCGGCCCAGCGCTTTCCGGCCTGGCGCATTTCGGCCTCGGGGATTTTCGGTTTTTTTTCAGGTTCTTTCATGGACAGTTTTTCCATGAAATAAGAACACTTTACAAGTTTCATTTTTTATTCTATGTAAAATAGGGTCCTACAAAATACAAAGGGATACCGTGGTATACCGAGGTGGAAAATAAGTAAGTAAGATTTGTTTAAAAGGTTTAAATATATGTGGCGGCATATAATTTCGTCAATTGAAGCAAACTCTGTGATATGACCGTTGATTTATTCCAGTAGATGCAAGATATAGAGACCGAGCTGTCGCCGAAAACTGTCCCTCGGTATTTAGTAGGTAGCTTTGTAATTAATAGGCTACCTCGATGTCTGGATGAAGTGTGTAAGTGCTAATTGGGTATCACAAGACAAATCACTGTAATATTTAATAAAAGTAAAACTCCCATCGACTGTTAACTCGGCTTTGGATAGGCAGGACGTTTGGCACTTGCCACTGTTCGCTTTATGCCGTTATTAGGGTTTTGTGGCGTACCTTGATAAGTATCGTTCGGCTATGCCCGATACAGTCAAAGCTGCAGCTTATATTTAGTGTATGTGTATTTACAGTATATATAAATTTTTTTTTAGCTATTTCGACTCAGTGTCAATGGCTTAACTTTAGCCTTGTTTTTTTTGTTACCACTTTTTGTTTTCGAGATATTCACCCTCTTTACCTGACCATTTTCTTGTAATTGCCGCCATTTTAGGTATAGAATGTTATTAATTCGTCGATCCCGTTGGTCGAGAAGGGTATGGCTGGTGTTGGTCAGCCGTGAGTGCTGACCACGTATCAGGACAATCGTGCCCACGCCAACTCGTACCAGTGAAGTCGTACCCAAAAGTGGACGACTCGTACTCATTTTTGTCTGGACAACTCGAACCCACGAGTGGACAACTCGTACCCACAACTGGACAACTCATTTCTGATATTACTTACAGGGGGAGGGGGGGGGGGGGGCAGATAGTAACAAAAATAACAGACCAATGCTTATATGAGCAGGGCTAGTAGTACAGGGGTCGCGGAGATGGGGGGGGGGGGGCTCTAAAATATCTGACTCCCGGATGTTGCTTATGGGTCTCCCGGATGTTGCTTATGGCGGGTAGCTGATTTTTTCTTTGTCCTGGCTCATCTTGTGTAAATAATGGCGTAATTATGCCTAATTTGAGGATTCTACTAACTATTCTTGGTGATGGGAAGTGGGATTTAATTCTTGCTTTTGTGAATTTCTTTGGGTGAATATATCTTTGTCGTTGATTTGGAAAATCAAAAATATGTCTCACATGTCGCCTATTGTCGATCGACCTTGATTTTAACTGTCAAGTTTGAAAGATCCTTTATTTGACTCACAGCTCGGATTCCTTTTTGTTTCTTTCCATCGTGTTCTAATGGATAAGTTTGTTGAGGTTCGATGGGATCCAGAAGAAACTGATAGAAAAACTAGGTGTCGTGAATCAAATGACAGTGTTTTAGCCGATCACGATTAAAAAAAGCCAAACGTGAAAATAGGAGGCTCCATTTCGGAATCGGACATGTCTCAGACTGAGCTTAGTTTAAACAATATTTATTCATGAGAAAATATGATACATACATATCATTATCTACAAGATGGTTGTTACACAGAATACGTAATACAATGGTATGCATTAAAGTTATGTGTCAAGAACGAGATTTGTTGGAAGGATTCAGCATTAAGCTTTTAGCTTGTATAAGCTGTCTCCTTGGGAAGACTGACGAAGTTTAAAGGTAGCTGGAAACACTAAGTAAAATATTGTTTAAACATGAGAAATAGAGAGAGTAAGGAGAGTAATAGAGAGAATAGAAGAATAAAAAGGGACAAGGAACTTAACCCCTTTCCCAACACGTGTAGAAGACGACACTTGAAGAATAATTTTTGAATAACTAGAAATGTTCAATGTCCGTCTCAAAAGCACACCCCATGACCCCTCACCGGAACGAGCTCATCGAACTCGTTCCATTGAGGGGTCACTACCCATGTTCCCGAGACGAAAACTGAAAATATAAAGGGGATTAAATGGTGATTTTCTTGGATAACACTGGCCGTTACATTGGGTAAAGGGTTAACTAGGGAATGGGGAAACAACCTGAATTCAATGTTGGCTATCACAGAATATTCAATAGGGCAGCCTCAATGAACAAATCGGTAACGGTGGCCCATATGTGTGGCAAATAATACCAAAATGTCTTTGGGCTCACTGTTACGTATTAAAACGTCCACTCACCATGATGAAGTCCTGCACAGCTCTGAAGACAAGAAAGTTTTCATTGTTATTCAAATGTTCGGATCCAAATAAAAGTGTTGAGAGTTCATAAGTAAATGGCAATGTATTGATTGTGGAATCACGAGCATCGTCATAGATTGGGCAGTGCATAAGAAAGTGCTCAGTATTTTCAAGATCCCCACACTGGCAACGTGGAGACGGTGAGAGATGGTTATCGTATAAGTGGGCGTTGATATTACTGCAATGCAGACGTAACCTGCAATGATAAATCTGGGCAGCACGAGATTTGGCGCCATAGTAGAAAATTGGTGGTCGCAGGTTCGCACTATTTATAAACGTCTTGAAGTTTATGAGGGAACAATTTTCTCTTACTGAGGGGGGTATTCCATTCCACTGGTCGGTAACTTGCGGGATAAACGAGGACTTATATAAATTGGTGTGGCAAAAAGGAACACGGTGGTTATTTTCCGATCGCAGATTGTGGTTTTGGGTGATAGATGAGATAATTGGTGGCACCTTGTTGGAGATATATGGAGGCGTTAATTTATGATACATCTTAAAAAATTGGATAAGCTTGTGCTTTCGGCGTCTTTCTTCCAGTGAATCCCATTGAGTTTCTGTGTAGAGAAGTTCTTTTCTGCAGCTCACAGTGGCGCCAGTGACTATTCTTGCTGCAGCTACTTGTATTTTCTCCAGGTCAGCAGCTTGAGTTGCTGAGCATTTGTCCCAGACAGAGTCAGCGTATTCTAAAAGAGGTCGGACAAATGCGAAGTAAATCTTTTCAAGGACTTTCCGGTCAAGTGTAAACTTATGGGCCCTGAGCAAGTCAATACGTGTCCAGGCTTTAGCGCACATATCATTGATATGGTCGTTCCATGTACAACCTTTATTCAAAATTACACCCAGATGCTTGTGGCTACACACCTCCGAGATTTGAGTTCCGCCTAAATATATTGGTGGGTGCACTGGAACGTTACTTTTACGTGATATGATCATGGTTTCCGTTTTATGGGGGTTGAACTCAACGAGCCAAGTTTTAGCCCAATGTTCAATTGTGGCTAAATCACGGTTGAGTATGATGGCACCTTGGTCAGGATTCTCAATTATAAGATAAAGGGATGTATCATCTGCAAATAAACGTATGCTGCTAAGTAGGTTTACAGTAATATCGTTGATGTAAATCAGGAATAACAGGGGACCAAGGATAGAACCCAGTGGAACACCAGACGTTATTGGTTTCCAATGAGATGCCTCAGAGGCTACAAGGACGCGCTGGTACCGATCAGAAAGGTATGATTTTAGGAAACAAAGCAAGTCACCAGATATTCCTATTCTCTCGAGCTTGTGAATAAGACCAACATGCCAAACTTTATCAAATGCCTTACTAACATCACAAAAGACGACCCTTACTTCTTTTCCTTCGTCAAGAGCATGACAGAATTCATCATAGAGGTCTGTCAGTTGTAGAACCGTAGAGTCACCTGGAGTAAAACCAGACTGAAACTGGCTTAGTATGTTGTTATCGCATAAGAAATGCCATAATCGTTTGAAGATACATTTTTCAAGTAGTTTACCAGTACAGCTAAGCAAAGATATTGGCCGATAGTTAGTAACTACATTAGACGGATTCTTTTTCAGCACCGGTGTCACACTGGCTTTTTTCCATAAATTTGGAAAGTAACAGTTATCTAATAACCTATTGAAGAGGACCGTAAGTGGGTCACACAATGAGTCTTTACATTCTTTTAAAAGTCTGGGACTTATTAGATCAGGACCAGACGCCTTCGATACCTTAATACTCTTGATTGCTTCGTACACTTCCTTGCTTTCAAGTGTTATTTTGTCAAGCGATTGTAGGGTAGGCGGGGGTGAATCTGGCAAGGATGCATTAGTGTCATCCAATGTCGAAATGGAACAGAAGTAATCATTGAACACTTCCGCCTTTTCTAGATTGGTTGAATAGAGTTTGTTGAGGTGACTTATAGTCGGGATTCCATGGATATTTTTACAGATAAATGTTTTTAATGTTTTCCACCACACTGACGATGGTGTATCCGGACAACTTAGTTCTGATTGGACTTTTGATATATATGTAGATTTGGCTTTCCTAACAGCTGATACGACTTCATTTCGTTTATGCTTATATCTCGCCCAGTCTTGCAGTTGGCCAGAGCGCTTTGCTCTACGGTATAAACGTGTTCTTTGCCTTATTAATAATCGAATTTGATTATGCATCCATTTAGGCTGGTTAGCCCTAGAGGTTATCAATTTGTTGGGAATAAATTTAGATGCCGTTTCGAGTAATTGATCGGTGAAGGTGGATACTACAGTGTCCAGGCACGAATGAGCAAGCAGTCTTTCCCAGTCTACGTTATTGTATGCAGTGTTCAGACCATCAAAGTTTCCCTCTGCATACAACCATATGCGTCTCTTAAAGTTTTTAGGCTTTTCTTTCTTGAATTCAATGGCAATATAAATTGGACAATGATAGCGAGTCATGTCAGGTACAAGTGGTTCTAGGGCTTCACATTCCAGTACATGTACAGTATTACTAACCGCAAATAGGTCGATCAGAGTTGCAGATGATTCGGTAAAGCATGTTGGTTCTTCCACAAGCTGTCTAAAATTGAAATAATTACTTAGTTCCCGGAAGCAACCATTGGGAGAACCATATTGGTTGTCGTTGAAGTCACCAGTAATAATTATGTCTGAAATTAAGGTATCTTTGGCTTTGTCAATAGATGCCGTAATTTTATCCCAAACATCTGAGGGACTACTGGGTGGGCGGTAAAATACTCCTAGCAGCAGTGACGTACCAAGGGTCATGAACACTTCAGCCCAGATGCAGTCAATGCCATTCACCTCAAGATCAGTTCTATGCCGAAAGCACAAGCCGTCTTTCACGTAGACGGCAACACCCCCTCCCCTCGACAAACGGTTAAATCGTACAGGTTCTTGGAAGCCATGGATCATAATATCTGATGTTGGGTCCGAGCATTGAAGCCATGTCTCAGTAAATGCTAAGATATCATTGGAAGATGATTCATATTGAACAATGTCTACTTTAGGCTTCAGGCTTTGGATGTTCAGGTGAAAGATTTTTAATGCATCATGGTTATTTTCTCTGTACACAGAGTCTGGTCCAGGGTTTGATTCAATGTCTCCGGACAATAACAAGACCACAGCCAATACCAAAGTCATAAAATATATAAAATAACAGATGGCTGAGGAAGTTGGCATTGTATATGGTACATTAAGTGTCGGTGGGAGATTGGGTCTTTCAACATTCGTACAAAGATCATTACTGCATTGGCAGCGTAGGATAAATTTGTTGAATAAAAGATGAAACAGGGCTGATGTTACAGTAATGCTGATCTGGACCTTAATACGAATAGACCACATGTAAAGATACACAAGAGCACAAAGGGACTGGTGTTTTGTTAGTCTTCTTTTCAGGCCGCGAGCATGAACTACAGTACTGAATGTACCAATCCTGGCGCGGTAAGACTCAAGACTATACATTATGTAATCTGTGGGTGGTAATAATACACACAAATGCATGATGCCCGGAGATTGGTAACTTTCAATGACAGGATCATTTCGCAGTGGTGCGAATTGAATTCAGGTTGCTTTATACGAGAGTTTGGATGAAAGTGGAGAAGGTAACTCAGAAGAAACAAGCAAAGAAAATAGTAAAGAAAAATAAGGAAAACAAGCTGGAAAAACAATTCATATTCCGAAGGAATGAACTGCTTATTCAAAGTCAAATGTCAAACTAAATAACAAAATAGTAGTGGATATCATACGTAGAATAATTCGGGAGTGGGTGAATTGTGACGCAAGCGACAAACCAAAGGTGAGGAGACACACACACACACAAACTGAGCTTGATAGTAGCGTGGACACTGCCAATACATTTGCATGTATGAACAAAAAAAGAGCTCATGGGCTTCTTTTTGCATGCATTTACTGATGATTCTGTTCACAGTGTGCAGAAAAAAACTATAAAACCTTAACAAGAAAGAATCGATGTCCTGGAGGTGTCCAATGACAGAACTATATCAGCCCTCACGAACGAATTGTATGGTTTAAAACAGTACGGAATGCGTAATAGTCTACGTATCTGGTATACCTGATCAGTCAGGCGAGGACACGAACAAGCTTGTTCTGGAGCTTTCCGAGAAGATGGAGATTCCAGGTGAAAAATGGGAAATAGAAAGATCCCACAGATCTGGTAGACAAGTGTCAGGTGACACTAGGCCTAGAATAGTTCTAGTTAAACTACATAGCTACAGGGTGCGAGATTGGCTCTACAGGGCGCGTCGCAAACTGAAAGATAAACCAGGGACGTCCAACATCTTCATCAACGAACATCTCACAAACACGGGAGCTAAAATGGCCAAGAGATGTAGGGATCCGATGAAGGAACGTAGAATAAAGGACTCCTGGACTTTCGATGGAGTAATATTTGTCAAGACTAGGGATGAGCTTATTCGGAGGATTACAACTCCATAACATATCGAAAGTTTAGAGCGTGACTTACGAATAACACAGACGCTGCGTAATTCACAGCGATAGTCGCCGAAATGAACTGAAATACACACTTGTGTGCTGTTTTCAAAACTTCATGCATAAAGCGTCAAGAAACTTATCAGGTATTATCTTGCCATAATCACTGCACTAAAAAAACACCACACATGCAACTACTAAGGGATTGGGATTTCGATATTTTAAGACACAGTAACACAGAGTGAGATAACACTAAGTTTAGACTAGATCATAAAATGTGAGAGTATGTTTAATATTATACAAATTGGAAAATCAATGGAGAATTTTGAAATTGCCAGATTTGACTTGACAGACTTGAAGACATTGTTATGGACCAATATCATTACATTGGGAACTGATATTTCCGGAAGTGATTTTTCATTCGCCAACGATGCAAAAAAAAAAAAAAAAAAAAAAAAAACTTGCCGTAAGACAAGAGACGTGGTGGTCAGGACTCACGGCTGACCAATGGGGTTGACGAATTAATGACTGTCTTTACCTAGAACGTCGCCAATTGCAAAAAATGGTCGGGTAAACAAAAAAGTGTTATAAAAAATCAATGTAAACGTCGTTGACACTGAGCCGAAATAGCTAAAAAATATACTGTATATACAGATATACTAAATACAAGGCGCAGCTTTGGGTGTATCAGGCATAGCCGAACAATACTTATCACAGTACGCCACAAAACCATAACAACGGCATAAAACCAACAGTGGCAACTGCCAAAAGTTCTGCCTATTCAAAACCGAGATAAAAGTTGATGGGAGTTTTACTTTTATCAAATATTACAGTGATCTGTCTTGTGATATCCAATTAGCACTTAAGCGCTTCTTCCAGACACCGAGGTAGCCTATTAATTACAAAGCTACCTACTAAATACCGAGGTTGTTCCTTTTTATCTGTCTGTGTGATTATACAATTATCACTTTCAGTAATATATATTGTTTAAACAAAATACCGAGGGGCAGTTTTCGGCGACAGCTAGGTCTGTATATCTTGGATTTACTGGAATAAATCAACGGTCGCATCACATTTTGCTTCAGTGGGCTAAATTATATGTCTGCGCATATATTTAAACCTTTTAAACAACTCTTATAGTATATTTTTTTTTAGCTATTTCGGCTCAGTGTCAACGACGTTTACAGATTTTTTTATAACACTTACTTGTTTTCCTGCACCTGTGTATCCCTCGGTATACGTCGTTATTTATTAGGACCTGTCAGTATGTGTATGTCTTGATTCGAATACTTTGGATTTTAGTTTGGCTAAGATGTCGATGCCAAATATTTAGTCTCCGTAAATTGTCAATACGTCAGTTGAAATTTCTTCGTATATAACTGTGTCCTCAGTCGAGATAAGCAAGGACAACTGTGTCCTCAGTCGAGATAAGCCTTGCATCTATATTTATTTATTTATTGTTTAAGGTCACATATTTATGCACAGTGGCTAATCATGACCGTGACAGTTTTACGGGTGGAGGAAGCCGGAGTACCCGGAGCGAACTACCGAGCAACGACGAGCAGCTGCCAGCTCCCCAACATCGTAACTCCGCACTGCAGCACAGGCAGGGTTAGATTGGTTGAAGACATGCGTATCATCGACGTGCAGTACGCCTTAGTACACGGCGTCATCGTGACCCCCACGCGGGCAATGGAGATGAAGTGTCTTGCCCAAGGACACAACGCGGTTGCCGCAGGTGGGATTCGAACCTAGGGCCTCTCGGCTTGCATCCTGCATCTCTACCTACTGAGCCACCGCGCTCCCAGCCTTGCATCTGAATTAGAGATAATGCTAATCATGTTATTTATGGTTTCTTTGTTACATATCTTATGAAGATTGTGGAGCCATTCTCCTTCAAATGCCCGACACATAATATGTGTGTTGAGTTTGGGAAGCAGGCTTTGATTGCAATTGCCGACAAAGAGAATTTACCAGTCTCAATGTTATTTACAATTCACACTGTCGCTTACCACTGTAAATACTAATTACCAAGCTTCCTACCAAACACCGAGGGGATGATTTTTTTCAGCGAACGCTATTACATTAACGCCCATAATTCTCAAATGTGCCTCACCTCTCATGAATTATTTAACGTAACCAGTCCAGTCAAGCGATTACTCTCTATATATCGTTGGTCCCACATGTGCACGCCCGTCATTCTGGTGTTTTCTTGACTTTCAGTATCCATTGACTACTCTGTTCCAACTCTTCATCTGACACTAACACTTTCAGTACTATTATTAAAGTTGTCTCTGCGTTAAGCTTGGGTGAATACGATCTAATGATTTCGCGCGCCAAAGGCGTGCAGGGACGGTCTGAGGCAAGCCCCATTCGACCCTCATAACAGTTGGATGAAATTTCATGCACCATGTCCGGGCTCGTCAAAAGAGGAGAAGGGTACTCAGCAGGTGTCCGGAATGTTGGTGTTCTTGATTGAATGTTTCGTGGCGTTCTTTGATGTTTTTTTCGTGTTTTCCCTCGGGTGGGGACCGACGGTTAAGTGTTATATATATATATATATATATATATATATATTGATATATATATATATATATTATATATATATATATATATATATTATATATATATATATATATATATATATATATATATATATATATATATATATATATATATAATATATATATATAGAGCTTTCTTTCTGATCACAAAGTGGGAGGGCTATGCAAATTTATTCATCTCGCCACTTCGGTCATGCAAATTTCTCCATCTCTAAACTCAATCTCATTTGCACGACAATCACTCCATCGTGACTCTTTCACTGCTACCTGAGCCATAATGGATGATATCCCCCGCATTGGTACGCTCTGACGTCATCCAACATCAACATCAAAAATGGAGATCACAGCTTTCACTACACTACCCATACATAATCACATTTTCGCAGAGGATATGAGCTTATAATAATGTAATAGTTTGACAGATTAACTTCCACGACAAGACGACGAATGTGCAATCAGTTGTTTTTTTAACAATGTTAAAGATGAATTGCTTTCCAAACACTCTCGGCACCCATTGAATTTCAAACAAGCAAGTGATTAAAACTACAAAGAATACCATCATTGTTTGGAAAACAAATTATCTAATAGACTGTTCAGAAAAGAATTTCTTGTAGCTTGGTAGACGAATTCTAAAGGGATCAGCACTGATGAACTTTTATGACTTACTGGAAATCATTTACTACACATACATTGAAAAACATTTGCACAACGACCAGATCATGTGAAACTATAAAATTATTTTGCTGTCATTCACTTGAAAACACCAATTGATGCTTCACAGTAATTAACTGCAAAATAATTGTCTGGAAAGGCGTGCCTTAAACAGTTCTGAGTACCCCCTCCCCCACCCTTCCAGTACCCTACTGCCAGTGCGCACACTCAAACCAAATAAGATTATTGGTCCTCATTTCCCAGTCTCGTCGATTCATCAGCCAATAAAGTTATTCGGGTCGCAAGGGATTTAAAATCCCACATTGTCCATGTGAGCCTTCGGCGTGCTCAAACTTTTCAATCTTACATTCCTTTCATTCAGAAAACAGTTTAATGAGAAGTGCACGACAGGCAGAAAAAACTGACGACATAAAAAATCATTAAATGCATATATAACGAGCGCCGCCTAGCAGGGCAACATACGCCTGTCAAAATTGGAACATGCACAAGTTTCTATGGGGTAAAGTTTGAATTTTTTGTTGACTCGAGTATGTCTGCACCCCACCCCGCCCGCCCCCTCCAATCATTGCCCATTCCCCTGTCCTGTCTAGGGTAGAGGGTTTCAAATTGTATGCTTGTGTGCACACATTTCACATCGTACTTGTGAAATTTCAGTATGCAGAATGGAAATGGAAACAATTTCTAGGTGTAGAAGATTCTCCTCGCCGTTTACAATGGCAGCGTCCATTCATTGACAGGCTAACTTCATTGATAACGACTGACGATAGGTGGTGCCAAGGAAAAGGACATTTTGAGGATCATAACAGCTATAAACAGCGAGGATTCTCGTCGTTTAAAAATAAAATGGAGTTATCTGCTCCTGTCACATGCACAACGACAATTGATGATTAACATGGGTGCAAAGTTAGAACAATAAAGCAAGAAAAATGTTGAAGGAGTAGGCGGCATAATAGTATAATGTTTCAAATACTAAAAGGGGCATAACTCTGGAAATACAAAACAGTTACCTGCTCTTGTCACATGCACAACGACAATTGGTGATCACCATGTGTGCAAAGTTTGAACAATATAGCATGTAAAATGTTGAAGGAGTAGGCGCCACAATACTGTGATGTTTCAAGTACTAAAAGGGGGCATAACTCTGGAAATACACAACGGAGTTACCTGCTCTTGTCACATGCACAACGGCAATTGGTGATCAACATGTACTAACAGGGGGCATAACTCTGGAAATACAAAGCAGAGTTACCTGCACTTGTTGCATGAACAATGGCAATTGGTGATCAACATGTGTGCAAAGTTTGAATAATGTAGCATGTAAATGTTGAATGAGAAGGTAACACAATACTGTAATGTTTTAAGTACTAAAAAGGGGGGGGAGGGGGAGGGGGTGGCACATAACTCTGGAAATACAAAACAGAGTTATGGTGATCAACATGTGTGCAAAGTTTGAACAATATAGCATGTAAAATGTTGAAGGAAAAGGCGACACAATACTTCAATGTTTTAAGTACTAAAAGGGGCATAACTCTGAAAATACACAATGGATTTACCTGCTCTTGCCACATGCACAACGGCAATTACTGATCAACATATTTGCAAAGTTTGAACAATATAGCATGTAAACCTTTGGAGAAGCAGGTGACATAGAAGGTTTAGGACAGACAGACAGGCAGATGAACAACGCCATAACATAATATGTCCGACAAAAAATGACGGGCGTATAAAAACCAACACCCCCACCCACCCCGCCCCCCCCCCCCCAAAAAAAAAAAAAATGAAAATAATCACTAAATGAAAAAATATCCAAATAATCGTCAAAAAGTAAAATAATTTATTTGGGACGCCATTCTGCCTCGAAAGTTGCGCATTTCGGCCCAAAACGAGACCGAATAGCACACGAAAATTATTTGGGCCGAATCGCGCGAGGCTGGAAAGCAATGGAGCAATATCGGCGATATTTGATTACAATCAAGGCCCACAAAGCCTTCGCAATTGTCGGCTTGAACACTCCACCTGCAAGAGTGTGTGGTACTCTCCCAAAGGGACATTGACAAAGTGATCATCCTCCTCGATTTTAAACCCTCTATAGGCCTATATCCATTCTCGCAGTAGCGACGACTCTGGCATACTACGACCACACCCAATAGTAATAGGTATTTAACAGGTAGAGTGCCAAAGCCACTATCAGGGCTTTCAGAACAATGAGGGTACCAGAGCAAAAGCCGACATTTGCCTTGTTCATGTTTCATATTCAGTCAAACGCAAATAATATTTTTGTTTATATAAATTTGTTCTATTATAAATCACTGGAGACTGCGTGTGGTCACTGTCAAATAATATGTAATGAAACAAATTTTGAATAAATTCAGTCCACCTACAATAATCTAGCCCTCTACCAGTTAACTGCATTCTTGCAATTGGACCAATCTTTCAGTTTCATTGTTGCCATAACACATCCAAACAACATTTAGGCCTATAGTAAGTTGTGCATGTGGTCGATATTGGATTGTTTGTGTCGAGAATAAGTTGACCGTGTCCGGCATTTGTGCTCAATAGCCCAAGAACATTAGGTTTCACTAGGGAAAAAAATCGGAGAAAGCTGATTTTTTCAGGGAATGTCGAGTACATGTCACTGAACGAATAGACAAAAGTCCCCAAAAATCCCAGTTGAGCTTTTTTTTCTACAGCCTTTTTTCGAAAACGCGTTTGAAAAAAATAAAAAAAAATCGCACGAATTTTGTAACCTCGAATTGATCCAACTGTATTTTTTGTTTACGCGTATTTCGAGCTACATAATGTCTAATATACATTTACCTAGAGGAAAATGTGCATTCTGTGACAATTTCTGCGAAAAATTATTGAAAATTCACAAAAAAGTATCGGATTTACGCAAAAAATAACGATTTTCCTAACGGATTTGCCCAAAGGGTCGTAGTACAGAACGGGATGTTAGTTGGACAGACGATAAAAAATCCACCACCATTTAAAGACTTTTATCATTGATTACAAAATAGACATTATGGAAGACCCCCTCTGCTTCTGGCCGAGTTCCCCTTTTGGCATAAAATTTGTCAGCATGAGAACTCAACTATTTTCGGGCTTGGGACCGAACAGACACGTCTGTGTCTGGCAGCATTAGATCAATAAATAATATTTACAGAATGTACAAAAATCAATAAATAATATTTACAGAATGTACAAACCAATCAACATGGATTAAGTTACATTGACTATTATCAACGCTATATACAGAAATGACATGACCTATATACATATTATTCATCGAACTCAGAAATTTCCGACAGGACAGTGTTTCTGTGGTTGTTACAAGAATCCGAACTGCAATTACACAAACCTGAGCAAGAGAGTCCTGCCTTCTTACACCCACACCTTTTTGTACAAGCACTCTTGCAACCACAACTGATCAGATTCAGTAGGTTATCGGGGGCACATGGCTTTGTGGCTGCAGTCGGTACAAGAAGTCCATTGTCTAGCGACCACCCCCAATCCGTCGGAGGAAGCGAAGTGCCCAGCCATTGTTGGACCTGGAGATAACATCTGTAGACATGTTGTTGTGCAGCATCGCTGCTTGGTGGGAGTGAGGCTAGGTCGATGGGTTTATTCAGTTTAGATTTTGCTACATAACGCTTGTAAGTGACATATCTATATTGGTCGAGAGAGGAAACAGTTTTACTCCCGTATAAGATCAGGAAAAATTGTTCCCCGGCAGCGGCTACTGCACTTGGTGTACTGTCATCCGCCAAAATTGTGTTGACATACTGTTGTGAGTCGCTAGTAACATCGGAGACAATTGTACTGAATACTTTCTTCTTACCAACTCGAAAGAGGCAGAAGTAGTGTCACAACCACTTATAGAATGTGCTACAAGGAGGTTGCTTCTATGGTCACCCATTTTGGTTGCTATTTCACTAACTGAAACTAGCAAGTTTGGGGTAATGGAATACATCATGTGAATATTACATCCCGGTTGAACTCGAGAGGTAAGAATGACTAACAAGTCTGTGTCTGTTCCCACAACGACAACATTGTTGTCATCTTGAGCGATGTCAAGTGCAGTTTCGGCTATCAGTACATCAGCATCAGCCTCGGCCTGCTTGGACTGAATATTGATAGCAGATAGCTCCTGCATTAGAAGATCGATCAGTTGGGTTTTGTTCTTGGCATTTGCAAGGAAATCGGATTGGGGTGTGGTGGTTGGTAACTCGGGTGAGATATTGATATCAATGGAATACCTGTCTTTAGATCTACGGGCTTGTTCCATGCCCTTTGTCGACATTGTACAAGCATAACCATCAAAAACAACCATGACGTTCGCCCCAAAATGTCTCACTAGATAATTGGAATATGATGTACATATGTCCTTATATGACGACTGTTTAGGCCATACAACTGCCCTCAATAAAAATCCACCATCTACAACAAACAGAGAATGTTCTGGGATTTTAGTTTGCTCGGAACCGTATGTTTTGAGGATATTACCGAGCGTGCTTTTCTGTGTCTTCCTCATTCCAGCAGAATCAAACAATGCTGGTGGTTTCGGGGCAAGTTCATATTTGAGATACTCTTCCATCTCTGCTTGTGACTGAATAACACATGTGATGCGGTTGAACAGAATTGTGGGGTCAATCACTACCTTACTTCCACGGACTTTGATGCTATTTGCCATCGATGCGAAAGACTTCACAGTGTCAACACGTCGTAGTTTGATGCTGTTGAACGTTTTGCTTACAACATTCGATACGCAACATTCACCAATTTTGCGAACTTGGTCACAGTTCACAGTTTCGTCGGCCACAAGCCCGGTCGCTATAGAGACTAATTGTAGTGGATCTCTATTCTGAAAGGGAGAATGCACTCTGAGCCAGTTCAATAATTTGGTGATATCATTGGCATCAGTCAATTGTGAACTTTGACGGAGATCCCGATGTTGTTCGCCATGACCAGTGTGAACATGAACAAAATTTTCGAGAGCATTACATATCGGAAGGCAAAGAGGTAGTCCATGTACCCATTTCGCAACAGTGCTATCGGTTATTCCCCTGCCATGTGTGAGACCACCAGGGAGCTTGAACATTCTCATTAAACACTGCTCTATGGTCTGATCAGAATATATCCCGTCCCAGAATTTATCTGAGCGCCTTATGGTAAAGTAACCTTTCTCAGTGAACAACTTCAAATCATCCTGTTGCATTATTTCTGTTAGCTCATTCATCTGCTGCAAATAGAGATGAGAACTTTTTGCGTATGCAAAATGACCACCTGCGTGAAATACTGGAATCATATTGCGAACACAATATGTGTGGAGTTCCCAGTCGCCTGTGCGCTCTGCTCTCAAGAACAACTGGAGAAGACCTATTTGCTCGTAGTATTGTACCCAAAGCTTTCCTGTGCGTCCTACGGACGCATTCTGGAGCAGTTCGTGTAATTTTGACAGTAGATGGTTGACACTTTCTTGATTGACAGCGTCAGCTGTTGTACAGTCACCTCTGGCAAGTCCACAGAATATTTCATTGACTTCTGTGCAGTCTATGTTATCTAGTGTTCGGCTTTCTTCAAACACACGTTTTGTAATGGCAATTTGTGTTAGGAAATGGGCACGAACTGCTCTTGAATATGCATGACCACTGATCAAATGATGGATTGACCAACCAGCATAAACAGTCCCCCAAAGTTCATCCAAGCCGCTACCAGCCATGATCGAACCAATTGCCCCTAAATATGACATAATCATATGGAAGCCGCCGAGTCTAACGAAAACTTTTGTCAACTTATCTGACGAAGACACAATCTCCACTGCTTTGATATATACACATCAAGGACGTGCACACATTACATGCCAATGCATCTTGAGTGTAGGCGAACACCACATTATGTGATTTAATCGAACATGGAAATTGAAACAATGATGCTATAATACGGTATTTAAATGAGAAAAGTCGATGCCGTTTGAATTTGAGTTTAGGGGGTATGGTTAATATTTCACACGTTTCACCAGTTCATTATGGAATAAATGGCTATTGTTATATATCATTATAAAGCCACTGCTTTTCTGCAATTTTTGATATATAATTTAACTCCCAAAGTAGTCGTAGATTTGATTTAATGGACGTTGTGTACCGTTGTGTGTATGAAAACAATAAAATTTTTTTCGAAATTTTGTACATTTTCGTGAATATTTCACCATTGAGTGTGAGGATTGGTACAAAGTTGGCATTTTCTGTTGGGGATATGTATTCTCAATATAATTCAGCACGATATTTATGATTCTCACCCTACTAAGGCGAATAAGAATGAGAAATATGGAGCTGGGTCGAATTTAAAAAAAAAAAAAATTTTTCATCCAAAAAACGCTATAACTAAAAAAGCTCAACTCGGATTCGCGGGGACTTTTCACACTTTATCCGCAATGTGTGTCCCGGAAACATATAAAAAAATCAGCTTTCTCCGATTTTTTTCCTTACTTTCTCATTTTTATGTCTAATGTGCCTGGACTACAAATCTATTTGATATTTTAAACTGTTCATGTCCGTGATCAGTGAGACCCGAACAAGCCTAATGTGGCTGGCAATATGTGATCGATATATTTCATCACACACAACAGATTATAACTTTGCGGGCAATTTATTTATTTATTGGTCTTTAAGGTCACATATTTCTGCACAATGGTTAATCATGACTATGACAGTTTTACGGGTGGAAGCCGGAGTACCCCTTGAGAGTACCACCGAGTAACTGTCAGCTCCCCCAACATACTAACTGCACACAAGCAGGGTTAGCATAGGTTGAAGAAAAGTGCATCATCGAATTGCAGTACGCCTTAGTGCGCACCGCCACCGTGCCCATATGTGGGCAACGGGGGTGAAGTGTCTTTCCCATGTTTGTGGGCAATGCATGAGGAGATAATGCCGAATGAAAAAATTGTGAAACTACCCTACAGGGGACATTGTTTAAAATCATAATATGAAAAGAGTACAAACGGAAATCGCCAAAGTGCAAACGATCGTTAATTTATATGACTGCGTTCGTTGCACATAATAGTGATGATACATCGTAACCGTGCAAGACACTTAGTCCCAATTGCCACGTGGGGGCGTTGTGTACTAAGGCGTACGGCACGTCGACGGTGAACCTTTCTTCAACTAATGCTAACCCTGCATGTGTAGAGTTAGTAGGTTGTGGAGTCTGACAGTATACGGTGGCTCGTTGGTGTATTTCGACTTCCTCCACCCGTGAAACTGTCCGACACAAGGAGACCCTGGCTGTCGAAAGTGTCGTTAAACCCCAATAAATCGAAGCTGTGGTGACCCTGCTTATCCGGCCACAAAACCAGGCCTATCAGTTTAAAAGTCACAGGCGCGCGGCATGCCGCGCACCTGAAACAAAGTTTGCGTGTTCGATTTGTTCCCACGGGCTCACATTTGAAGTGAGGGAAGATTGCCATTGATATGAGCAAAGATTTTTCCAACAAGTTTGTAACTTGTAGTTAGGCATGGCTAATTATATTAAAAAAGAGCCTCTCACCTTGAGTGCCATGAATTTGATGAGATCATTGGGTGAATATGTTCTCCTAATTTTTTGAGTATCTTTTTTCTGTTCACTGCTAAGAAAAATGTCAAACAGTCCCACGTTTCCATTTACCTGTTCCTCGCAATGAAATGTCTGACGGGAATATGCTGCGAGTCATGAAAGTGGTGTGGTAAGAAATGATTATATGCCCCATTGACCAAGATCCCTTCGTTGTCCGACATTGACCATTAAAAAACTAATTTTAAAATGGTAGATTTCACCAAAAATTTTTATGACACACCTTCATACTTCTAAACAGTTCAATAAAATCAAAACGTTATTTTTTTCTGAAACACGTTGGAAAAGCAGCAAACAGTCAATTTATTTTGGAAGCACCATAACTCACACCAAGGGATTGTTTTTCAGCATTATAATCTGCAATTAACAACACCTCGTCAAAGAAAAGATTGTCAAATGTGTCTGCAGAAGACTGTGTTACATTGACAGACACTTGCTCACTGGTGCCCACACACAGAAAACAACCTGCAGTGCACTCGACTTTTGTGTCCTTTAGACACTTCATTTCAATTGCCTACTTGGGGGCACGGTGGCATTGTGTACTAAGACATACTGCACGTCGATGGTCCACTTGACTTCAACCAATGCTAACCCTGATTGTGTGGGCTAGTTCGTTGTGGAGTCTAGCAGTTGCTCTGTGGTTCTCTCCCGGGTACTCCACCCTTAACACCCAGGGAGAACCACCGAGCAACTGCCACCTCCCAATATACTAACTCTACAAGGGTTAGCATTGGTTGAAGACAGGTGCACCATCGACGGCTTAGTACACAGCATCGCCATGCCCCCACGTGGGCAATGGGGGTGAAGTGTCTTGCCCAAGGACACAACGCGGTTGCCGCAGGTGGGGTTCCAATCGGGACCCTCTAGGCTTGCAGCCTGCACCTCTACCTCTGAACCACCGCGCACCCAAAGTTGACGCTGGGAAATATCAGTATTGGCAATGACAACGACTAGTCGACTAATTGTTTCAACATTAAAATCGACACTCACCCTGGCCGGGGCAAAAAGGATATAATGCACTTGCTGAATTTCCATTTTCTGCATAAAATCACTCTAAATCCTTCAATAGTCATTTTAAAGCAGAAAAAGTCATCCAAATAGACCTTTCCCAATCTGGTTTAAAGGGTCATAAAGTATTTTTCAAGTGGTTCGACTTTGATGAAAAGGACATACCGGGGGTACGCTAGGCAGATGCCGAAGGCGAGCATACAAGGAGTTGGTGTATATTTAAATTTATTATCAAACAGAGCTCTCTGTTGGCTTTGTGTGGATTCATCAACATTCTACGTTCTTAAAAAAAAAAACTACGTCCCCCAGAAACTTTAGATTAAAATTAGACAGTGGGAGGGGGTGGCATTGAAACTCGCAAGTTTGTGAGGCAGGAAGACGAAGAGGCACTGGATTGGGGCATCCATGCATCGCAGAGGTGGGATGAAGATTGCAAGTCACAAGATGTTTCAAGAATCTTTTTCGTGTGTGTGTGGCGGGGGGGGGGGGGGGGGGTGAAAGTTACACCCCCTCATGTTACCTCTATGTCATCGGTTGTGTGGTGAATTTCACACCCGACTTACTTATACCTACATTTATGAGAAAAAGTAGCATCGCTGGCAATCTTTCAAATCCCGCTGACGCTGCCTTCTACAAATCCCTTAAATCTAAAAATAATTGCTGGGTGGAAAACACCCATGGTTGTTTAGTGTAATCTATGTCTCCTGCAATATGAATTCCAATAGGTAAATTCCATTAACATGCATTGGATTGGCACAGGCCAGTGTTACGAATGTTCTTCCCGTCAGCACAGCGATTGTCTGAGCCAAACTTGATAGGGACATGGACGATTTGTCCACCAATTTATTTATTCATCCATTTATTGTATAACACTTCAACAGCCAGGGTCACCTTGTATCGGCAGTTTGACTTGTGGTGGAAGCCGTAGTACTTGGCGAGAACCACAGAGTAGCAGTGAACAACTGTCAGACTCCCCAACTTTACACAAGCAGGATGAGCATTGGTTGAAGACAGGTGCACCATCGACATGCAATACGCCTCAGTACCACCTTGCCCCCCCCCCCCCCCTACCCCGTAGGCAATCGGAATTGAGTGCCTAGCCCAAGGACACAATGCATTTCATTTGTTGAAAGTGAGTGTTTCTGATGGTTGCGTGCAAAGTACTGGAGGACTGATGTCATAAGTAAAAGTGAGCAATATATTTTTTCACTACCAATATTGCAGCTCCGACATGCTCAGGCCTAATAAATCACTTGTAGTGCCACCCCTGTCGGTTAAGATTTCATTTATTTTTCAGGCTCCTGGGCCCGAAAAAATGGTCGCAGAAAGCCTCGCTGCCACCTCGACCCCGAATCTTGCTATTGGGATTTGGTTGGGACAATCATGGCATAGTGCCCCGCGATGGACCTCTGAGGTCATCTGCTGACTGTTATTCTTCCCCACCTTTCTCTTTTTTGTCTCCAGTGCCTCTGTGGCCCATCTGGCTTCTCTGCTTCTGTCGGGTGAGCTGTACTCTCTCTTGGCTTTTTGACTTGGACCATGGACTACCAATTTAGTAAATACTGCGTAAAGGACGGGTGTAATGGGTTGCATGCCCCAATAAACATGTGCTACACAGCACACCCACAGGAAACGTGTATTTATGACAAATCTGTGAAAATTTCAGGTCATTTGCCCATTCAGACCAGGAGATATTGATCAATGAAAATTGGCATTTTTTCCACGTTTAGCGGCCATTTTGGACTGATTGAGGATAAAATCGAAATTTATTGTGTTTGTGAAAATGATACATTTCATGCTTACTATCAAGTCTGTTACTGGTGTTCTGGTAATTCACAGAGATTGCAGGCCAAAATATCCGATTTTCAGGCCTAGTTTTGATAGTTTGGCAGAAAAAAAAATTTTGGTGAACCTTTGTTACCACCTGGTTATGGAAATATGTATTTATGATGAATGTGGGAAAATGTTTAGGTCTTTAACCACTTTGGAACAGGAGATATTGGTCAATGAAAATTTGGGTGTTTTTTTCCACGTTTGGCTGCCATTTTGGACTCATTGTTGGTAAAAATCAAATTTTTTTTGCATTTATGATAATGATACATTACATTCTTACTATTCAGTCCATTTCAGGTGTTCTGCTAATTCACAGTGCCGATACTGTAGGCCAAAATGTCCGATTTTCTTTCAGGGAGGGGGGGGGGGGGGGAGGGGGGGTAATAAAATGGTATTAAATGAAACTATGCAATCAAAATATTTAACACACAAGTTGAAATTTGGTGTTCTGATGGTGTCAACTGTTGCAACTGTGCAATCAGTGTCAATATGATGAACTATTATTTATACAGTGGAGCCCACTTAATTGGATATCTCCTAATTGTATATCCCTGTTAATTGAATATAATTTCCCAACACAAAACCATTTACCATACCTCCAGTACAAATTTGACCTGTTAATTGAATATAGGTTATAGAGTAAACTCCTGTTAATTGAATAAAAAATCTTGAAACCGGTCGAGAAATTACCCTCACTTTCCCCAGTTTTTCTTTGTTTATAGACCTATTTGGCCTCAGACCATTCAATAAAGCTCTGTCAAACAAGCTATAATAGAATAAATGCTAAGTTTATCTCAAGAATACAGGAAAGTGACAATCTCTGTCAATTGAATACTCCTGTTAAAAGAATAATTTTCATTGGCAAAGAGGCTATTCAGTTAACAGGGTTCCACTGTATAAAAAGCCTACCACCAATGTAAAATGCAGACTACTAGCAGTACAGCACCACAAAGGCAGCCAATGACGATGACTGACACAACACACTGCTTTACTCATTATTTCACTTATTTATTTATTTATTTATTTATTGGTGTTTAAGGGCACATATTTCTGCACAATGGCTAATCATGACCACGACAGTTTTACGGGTGGAGGAAGCCGGAGTACTTGGAGAGAACCACCGAGCAACTGTCAGCTCCCCAACATACCAACTCCACACAAGCAGGGTTAGAATTGGTTAAAGACAGGTGCACCATCGACGTGCAGTATGCCTTAGTACACAGCGTCACCGTGCCCCCACGTGGGCAATGGGGTGAAGTGTCTTGCCCAAGGACACAAGGCAGTTGCCGCAGGTGGGATTCGAACCGAGGACCTCTCAGCTTGCAGCCTGCACCTCTACCAACTGAGCCACTATGCCCCCTTTCACATAGTTAATATAAACATGGAAAAATATACCTCGATTAATTATGTGCAACAATGGCATTGCTATTTCGTGAAATTTCTCCCTGACCCATTTTCAACGATTTCAAGGCTTTGAAAGCTCTTAGTCAAATACAAGGCCATTCCTAACCCTTTACCCAACGAATCGCCTGCATCCGGCTGCATAACATGCAAATTCAGCAGTTGAAAAAATATTATTTTTCCAAAAAATTCAACAAAACCATATCATGTCACGTGATATGGTTTTGTTGAAATTTTTGGAAAAATTTGAAAAAATGATATTTAAAATAATAAATTTTGATATGGTCTGCATTGGGTAAAGGGTTAAATCCATGGCCTCGTTGGAAACCTGATAGTGGAGTCCTCTTAAGTGGTTATTTTTCAACTGAATAACTGTTCACCGCAACAGTGCTAAAGGCCCATATTTGGCTGGATTCTGAAGTACAGGTACCACAAATAAATGGCTCAAACTCATTTATTTATTGGTGTTCAGGTCACTTTCAGCATCTATGGTTAACTCATGACCCTAACATAGGTATGAAGTCAAGTTTAGCCAGTTGTTTATACCTGTACTGCCCTCTTTAGATGACTTTCACCTCAGGCTTTTGCAACAGTAATCTCGAAGAAAAGAGTTTTTAAATACTGGTAGGCTACTAAACATGAACATAACTGGAGGGTACTTATGGCTTTAAGTCTAGCAATTACAACACAAGAGGGAGTCACTAATTTTTTTTACTTATTCCACCAGATGTGAAGAAGGAGAAACTGTACAGGAAGAAATAGGCATTCACATACACATCTGTACAATATTTCCTCACTTCTTGTCTGGAATAAATAATTGAATAGTAAAAATAAAATGTCTATGTTTCAATTTCTAAACACAGAAATGTGTGTGTTTGTGGGGTTGGAAGGGTAAAACATATAATTTCACCCAAAATGAAGGTCCATGGACCCGTTGCTCACAGAGGCATAGAAACAGGGGGGGGGGGGGGGGAGGGGAGGGGGTGGGGAATGTTTTCAAGTCCAATTGGTGACTCTTTCAAATGTTTTATCACTGAGATTTGTCAAACAAGTTATAATAGAATAAATGCTGCATTTACTACTTGAATACAGGAAAATAACCAAATTCCTGTCAATTGAATATGCCTGCTAACTGGATATTTTCCACTTGCAAAGTAGCCATTCAAATTAACCCTTTACCTAAAGTACTGGCAATAACAGACCAGCACTATTCACAATGAAAGTGTCAATGACACTGTAGCTTAACTTGTGTGTTGTGTTTGATGAAAAGGATAATGTTCAATGTTTATGAAAGGATTATGAAATAAGTCAAGAATTATGATAATTGGGAATATCTTCATTTCTGTTCCCTGTACGCTATGTTTTTGATAAAAATAATATGAGGTGTACACTGTACTGAAGAGCTGAGGGGTGGGTTAATATGACCTCACAGTTAACGTATGTGGCCCTAACAGTTAATGTATATAAACGAAAGTTACCAAGTTACTGTGAAATTATTCCAAAACGAGTCATCCTATCAAGTTACATTGAAATCCCTTCATAAATATGGCCTGTAGACTGTGCTAAAGGTTTTTGGGCTTCGGGCCCCTGTAGCTGACAGTTTCCCAATTGCGTCCAAAGGAGACGTTCTCATCTAGACATTATATGAAGTCAACCTACCAAGTTACAATGAAATCCCTTCATAAATATGACCTGAAGACTGTGCTAAAGATGGGCAGCCATCATGGTTGAATGATCGCAACCAAAAGGGAACATTCTCATCTGGGCATCATCTGGAGTGATCCTATGAAGTTACAATGAAATCCCATCATAAATATGACCTGTAGACTGTGCTCAAGGTTTTAGAGCTTCGGGCCCCTGAAGCCGTCACAGTTGACCAATCACAACCAAAAGGGGATGTCATCATCTAGGCATTATATGGAGTCAAACTAACAGGTTACAATGAAATCCTTCCATAAATATGACCTATAGACTATGCTAAAGGTTTTGGGGTTTTGGGCCTGGGCAGCCATCAAGGCTGAATGATCGCGACCAAAAGGGGATGCTCTCATCTAGACATTATTTGGAGTCACCCTACAAAGGTACAATGAAATCCCTTCATAAATATCACCTGTAGACTGTGCTAAAGGTTTTCGGGCTTCAGGCCCTTGTAGCCGTCACAGTTGCCTAATGGTGTCCAAAAGGGGTTGTTCTCATCTAGACATTATATGAAGTCAACCTACCAAGTTACAATGAAAACCCTTCATACATATGAACTGAAGACTGTGCTAAAGGTTTTCAGGCTTTGGGTTCGGGCAGCCATCATGGTTGAATGATCGCAACCAAAAGGGGACATTCTCATCTGGAGTGATCCTACGAAGTTACACTGAAATCCCTTCATAAATATGACCTGTAGACTGTGCTCAAGATTTTCGGGCTTCGGACACTTGTAGCCATCATAGCTGACCAGTCACCACCAAAAGGGGATGTCATCATCTAGGCATTATATGGAGTCATCCTAACAAGTTACAATGAACTCCTTCCATAAATATAACCTATAGACTATGCTAAAGGTTTTTGGGCTCGGGCAGCCATCAAGGCTGAATGATCGCGACCAAAAGGGGACGTTCTCATCTAGACATTATTTGGAGTCATCCTACCAAGCTACAATGAAATCCCTTCATAATTATGACCTGTAGACTGTTCTAAAGGTTTTCGGGTTTCGGGCCCCTGTAGCTGTCACAGTTGCCCAATCGTGTCCAAAAGGGGACGTTCTCATCTAGACATTACATGAAGTCAAACCGACCAAATTACAATGAAATCCCTTCCTAAATATAACCTGTAGACTGTGCTAAAGGTATTCAAGCTTTGGGCTCGAGCAGCCATAATGGGTGAATGATCGCAACCAAAAGGGGACATTCTCATCTGGGCATCATCTGGAGTGATCCTATGAAGTTACAATGAAATCCCTTCATAAATATGACCTGTAGACTGTGCTCAAGATTTTCTGGCTTCAGGCAACTGTAGCCATCACAGATGACCAATCATGACCAAAAGGGGATGTCATCATCTAGGCATTATATGGAGTCAACCTAACAAGTTACAATGAAATCCTTCCATAAATATGACCTATAGACTATGCTAAAGGTCTTTGGATTCGGGCAGCCATAAAGGCTGAATGATCGTGACCAAAAGGAGATGTTCTCATCTAGGCATTATTTGGAGTCATCCTACCACGCTACAATGAAATCCCTTCATAATTATGACCTGTAGACTTCTAAAGGTTTTCCAGGCTTTGGACCCCTGTAGCCATCACAGTTGCCCAATCAGGTCCAAAAGGGGGCGTTCTCATCTAGACATTATATGAAGTCAATCTACCAAGTTACAATGAAATCCCTTCATAAATATGACCTGTAGACTGTGCTAAAGGTTTTCGGGCTTTGGGCTCGGGCAGCCATCATGGTTGAATGATTGCAACCAAAGGGGACAATCTCATCTGGGCATCATCTGGAGTGATCCTACAAAGTTACAATGAAATCCCTTTATAAATATGACCTGTAGACTGTGCTCAAGGGTTTCGGGCTTCGGACACCCATCAAGGCTGAATGATCGGGACCAAAAGAAGACGTTCTCATCTTGACATTATTTGGAGTAATCCTACCAAGCTACAATGAAATCCCTTCATAATTATTACTTGTAGATAGACTGTTCTAAAGGTTTTTGGCTTCGGGCCCCTGTAGCTGTCACAGTTGCCCAATTGTGTCCAAAAGGGGTGTTCTCATCTAAACATTATATGAAGTCAAACCTACCAAGTTACAATGAAATCCCTTCATAAATATGACCTGCAGACTGTGCTAAAGGTATTCAGGCTTCGGGCTCGGGCATCCATAATGGTAGAATGATCGCAACCAAAATGGGACATTCTCATCTGGGTATCATCTCGCATGATTCTACTAAGTTACAATGAAATCCCTTCATAAATATGACCTGTAGACTGTGCTCAAGATTTTTGGGCTTCAGGCACCTGTAGCCATCACAGTTGCCCAATCACGTCCAAAAGGTGACTTTCTCATCTAGACATTATATGAAGTCAACCCACCGAGTTACAATGAAATTCCTCAATAAATATGACCTGTAGACTGTGCTAAAGGTTTTCAGGATTTAGGCTCGGGCAGTCGTCACGGTTGGCAGATCACGCCCAAATGGTGAAATTCTCATCTAGACATCATAAGGAGTCACCAGGTTACAATGAAATCCCTCCATATTAAATATGACCGGCAGACTGTGCTAAAAGTTTTTGGGTTTCAGGCTTGGGCTGCCATCACGGTTGACAGATCATGCCCAAAAGGGGACGTTCTCATCTAGGCATTACACAGAGGCATCCTACCAAGTTACAAAGAAATCCCTTCTTAAATACGACCTGTAGACTGTACTAATGGTTTTGGGCTCGGCCAGCCATACCGGTTGACCGATCGTGAAAGGGGACGTTCTCATCTAGACATGACCCCAAACCCGCATATGAAATTTCATGATGATCAGACAAGAACTGCAAGATGTAGCCCGTGCTAAAGGAAAATGTGAACAGACTAACAGATTTCCATACGCGTGATGGCTATAGCTTATCTTTACTTTGTCAAGTTAAGCTAAAAATCACCAGTTAAAAAAAAGTTTGTTTTTTTTAAAAATTTTTCCTAACAAAACATAATTTATGACCCCTTGATGAACTTGTTCCAATGAGGAGTCATAAGTTTGTGGAAAAAAACGATCAGTTCTTTTAATTCAATAATTTGTTTTCCAAGTGTTGTTTACTATTCATGTAAACAAGGGTTAACAACACACTGTATTAACCCTTTACCAAACATGAAAAGCAGACGATACTTGCAAAAAAAAATTCTTGAATAACTAATGTTTTTCATTTTTTGTCTCAAAACCATAGGTTATGTCCCCTCATTGGAAAGAGCCCAATGAGATTGTTCCAATGAGGGGTCATAACCTATGGTTTTGAGACAAAAAATGAAAAAAATAATGAAAATTAATTATCGATTTTTTAGAATAGTGCTGGCTGGTTTTGGACGTTACGTTGGGTAAAGGGTTAATTGGTTGAGGACTAGATTTTTTTGGTGATCTGAATCTCTAATTTAAATTTTGTGTTATTACAAATTATTGGAGAGTGCCCACTCTCCAATAACTTGTAATAAAACAAATTTTTAAAACAAAATATTATTTGCATTTGACTGAATACGAAACACGCTCAAGAAAAATGTTGGCTTTTGCTTTGGTACCATTGGTTTTTTGAAAGCCCTTATAGTGGCCTCTAGCACTCAACCAGTTAAAATGGATAAAACACCAAACAGCAGGTCACAAACCTATGATGTTAACAGTGTAGAGGATGATATAAACTTGTAAGGCCTCCTTCTTTGAGTGGCCGCATAATATAATATAATCTTGCAAAGAAACCTATTCAAACAGTCATCATATTTCAAATGACTCACTACTAGAAACAACTATTAAGGCCTAAAAAAATAAAAAAATCTGTTTCTCAGGCCCTCCCGCATGGCCCTTTTGGCTGCCGCATGCTCTCTTTTTATAACCAATTTAAACTTAAAAAAAATAAAAATTAAATGGTTTATGTCTGATATTTTACCCAAGTTAAAAAAATTGATGAATTTGTCCCTTGAGTGCAAGAAGGCTTTGCAATGCTTTAGCATTGCAAAGTCTTCTTGCACTCAAGGGTGGAAATACACCACCACCCATGCTATTCTGTAGATTATGAGGTCTAAAACTTGAACCAAGAACTTGAACTTTTGATGGCAAAAAAGTAATTACTGACATAAAAAATAAAATAAAAAAACGCTCGCCCGCATGCAATTTCACAAATAATGGCCCGAGAAACAGAAGATCTACTTTGTGTGGCCTAATTGATGTTCATAAAAAATGTTGAAATCCTGTACAAAGTTGTTTTTTTATTTCTAAGATGCAGTTGGTGCTTTCAGAGTTGACAATACAGTTTTACATGAAATGTACATAAGAGAATGAATTTATAATTAATGAAGTGGAATTCAAAACAATGAAACAGTTCACTAAAAGAAGTGTTGTTCCTGCAGAAAAATATAAAACATCCTTGTTTTTCAACATGTTCCAAGAGCTCTAAAAGCAGAATAAAATTTCTGGTTTGAATTATTAGCAGCAAAAGTACTACATTCAAAATTACATGTGCATGTAAGAGCAGAGAGAATGGTATCAAATCAGTTTTGTCAATGCAAATTGGGAATGGGCCTTTTTGGGTGGGCTCAAGTTCAGTTCAAATGAACTACGTCATAATTCCAGGGACCTCATCACATCTGACAATATGTCAGTCACCGCAGATCTATTGCTCTGGATTTGCCCCAATATTAAATTCTTCTGAAAACAATTCAGGGTTCCTGTGGGCAAGAACTGATAAAATTTCAAGGCCATTTCTCGACAAGGCCCTAAATATCTGACAATATGTCAGTCACCACAGATCGATCTATTGCTCTGAATTTACCCCAATATTAAATCCTTTTGAAAACAATTCACGGTTCCTGTGGTCAAGAACTGATAAAATTTCAAGGCCATTTCTTGACAAGG
>CM062295.1:552148753-552377643 GCA_031216915.1 Pictodentalium vernedei | reverse complement strand
CAGCCCATAAACATGAAAAAATTTAAAGTAATTTATATATTTTTTATACTTACCAACGGCCCAGACTTAGCTGGTGCTAACTCAAAATTATCTAGGGCCAAACACAAATTCTGCCCCACAATCCCCAAAATTTGCATGCAAAACCGAAAATTAGAAAGTCCTATCTGGCCCTCCATACATTTACTCTCCGTGCATGCGCAGATGCCAGGAAGTCACCGAAACTTGCGCCAACATCATTCTTTGTAAAAAAGATTATAATATAATAATTCAGAGGGGAGGTATGTGTGCCCAGTACTGCCCACTCATGGGAGGGCCATTCCCGTCTGGGCCATTGGTAAGTATAAAAAATATATAAATTACTATAAATTTTTTCATGTTTTTATACTGTATACCAATGGCCCAGACTTAGCTGAATCGTAAAAAGGTGGAGGGTCCGAAATAGCTGATCAACATAGATCAAATCCTTCAATCCATGATGAAGGAATTTAGAATAATTAGAATTTACATGTTTGCCTCTCTATACCAAAATAGAGGAGACATATCCTAATATGGATCCCAATTATGTAAATCCTAAATGTGAGCATGAAACCATGCTAATTAGGATGTAACGAGTTCCTAATTTTTAAGACTAGTCTGGACTTAGGCCCCAAAATTAGGATGGCATATTTGAGAATGAGAGAAAAATTGCCCAGAAACCTACGTCATACAATAACACTACAGCTGAATGCCGAATATAGTTACGGATAAAACAGCTTCCTTCATAGTTACATACCCAATAAGCCAGAGAAGTGGTGAAAATGCCCCCCCCCCCCCCCACACACTTTTTTTGACCATATCTTCAAAAGAAAGAGGAGAGAGCTCTGGAATCAATAAAAGCGGTACCCGAGAAACAATATAAATAAATATCAATCAGGCACTCAGGAATTAGTTCAGGAATAATAAATGGTGCTTAACGCCACTTCACAGGCCAAGGCTATAGCGACGATTTTGGTAAATAATATTGTCCCGCTACAAAATATGCACAACAGACGGCATACACAGGTATGATGAAATCAGTGATATAAAATATAACATACACATATTAAAATGAGATACACTGAACAATATCTGCAGAGAAAACACACTTCAAAGATCATCCAGCTCTGTACAATAAAATCCAGTAAGAACACTCTCCAATGTGTAGTATCTGATATCTACAACCATAAATACGTGAGAATATGCGATTTGTGAACCGACAAAATAGAGACAGGATCTAGAAATGGAGGTAGGTATGATTAACAGGCTCTAACACGGACCGCCCGCCGAAATATATAATAACTTCAAGGTCCACCAAAGCGATAGCCTAATAAAATATTGCATGAGTGCATAAAAATCCAGCATGTAATCATCTAAAAACCATTAACTGGTTATGCAGTCACCTATGAACTCAAATAGCAGCAATTATGATGATTTTAATAAGTGCTTGTATATCAGAAATCAGAAAATAAACACCGGAAACTAATGCATACAAAAACTACGTATATGCCTATGAGGGCGCCATTCAACATGACCCCAAAAGCATAATATGTATGTATAAAGATATATATACACGACAGAGTGTGAGTGTGGGGGGGGAGGGAAATTCGAAGTCATGTAGAAACCTCCTCACCCACATTACTTAATCATTGCTGGTACAGACAGCAAAAATATAGGAACCCCAAAGGCTCCCTCACATCTAACAGACTCCCTTATGCCACTGAGATTATTAAATCTTAACGTAATCTACTGAATCAAATGAATTGAAGGATACACTTATCCTACCCATTCATTCCCCCTGCAATATGGCTTAACGTCAACTGTATGCGCCCAAAAAGTCTAACACTGGTGACACAAATGAAAGAAACTTATTGTTCCTATGCATCGCAAACTTAACTATCCTGGAGAGATCCCACATGCATGTTTTCTAATAATATAATCCAATGATGTAGCGTAAACAACAAGACATCATTCTTGGTGAATATGTGATCTCCAAGAACTGAGGGTCCCAAGAACCCTGCATATAGAGTCCGTCTGATTCAGGGTTGTAACCCAATTATGAACTCACGTCCGTCATAATTGAGAAAACCGAATCTGGCAGCTGTTAAACCACTGAATATCTGCCCAAACTTGACCTTATGTTTACTAGATCCGTTAAAACAATACAGGTCTTGAGCGAAAAACCTCTTCCCACTCCAGTTAAGAATAACTGGAAGTGACATGTGCGTACATTCAAACGCTCGCTTTTTTGACTGAATGATTATTCTAAATAACCATAGAGCCATGATAAACACGTTATGCAGTTCCAGTTAATTATCGGTCGGACCGAGCTCTAGACGAGCCTCAAGCCACCAGCTCAGGGGTGTCTGATCAGTAAACTCAAACAGACCTAAACCCCCTATCCCAAGTGGGCTGTATAGTCAATCCCTAAAGTAATATATAGGAGGGATGCCTATACATTCGCTATGAGTCCCTATAGACGATCTGAGTCTAGGAAACCTCTCCTACTCTTTCTGCTGGTGTTAGTCGATTAGTCCCAAACTTAAAGAGCCGAGTATTGATACTTTCTTGTAGCTTAATCCTACATTAATGGAAGCTTATCGTCAAAGACTTAGTGTCTGGAAAACTAAAGCGACCTGTAGCAAGTTTTCCACCAAGTCAAATATTAAAGATGATGACGCAATGCTTCGTCACATCAGAATAGCTCCCACTTAACAACTGTTAAGATCAGAGATATATGTGATAAATAGGCCCTGGAAAGAATTTTTAAAAAGGTACAAACGTCCACAAAATTCCTTTCCATATAGGCGTTGTGTCACAGTACTTAAAAGTGAAGTATATAAGACAGTGAGTCCTAAATTCGCTCTGAATAAGAAATTATCTTCTCAATTGTGTCCGAGCGAACAGCGAAATGATGAAGGTAAGGGCTACAACTAAGACCTTAGCCTGCTCATTCAATGCAGAGAAACTCTCAACACATCATCCTGGTCGTTTTTAAATGTATGTGGTAAAAAAAACGGTTAAAAATACAGAAGATGATGATAAGAAACTGTATTACTTCTTCCCACAGGGTGCCGTCTACATAATCGAAGACCTGTGACACCTGTGTAGACTTAACCGGAAAAGAGATATCCTCCTCTTTGTCCGGATGAAGTCAGCGTCTAACAATGCTAGCAGTTTCTCACAATTACTCGCAGTATTGTAATTCACTGGAACAAGTTCAAGGAAACTATAATGGATAGTATCCATATCATCCATGAGTAGTTCCGAAAGGGGAAGGTTATCCTCCTCCGTATGCCTTTCATCATCCATCTAAATCAGTTTTAAAATCATGGTCACTGGCATCTGAAAAGGCAGATGACTGGACAGACCAAGCACCATCCAACAGTTCAAGTTTTGAGACTGACGTTGAGTGTTTCTGCATAAGCAGGAATACTGCGATGAAGCTGCGCAATCTGCGACAGCAAGTCCGTTACGGAGGCCTGAGGAGCAGCTGTCATGTATTGCTTATCTGCCGGCTGCTCCTGGGACAGTGTGTCCGTGATGGCTCTTAACTGCGGACTTCCCGATGAATGAGGCCTCGTCTCCTTGGCCACTATATGGTGCGACCTATTGACGATGCAGACTAAATATCCGAAGTCACATAGCCAAGGTGCAGTCATGAGTGCTTAGTAGACGCTGAAGAAGCCGAATTGTAGCCGACCCTGGCTGATAATTAAACGGAGAATCCGGGATGAAAGGCATGTACGAAAGCTCTGAATGATGCAAGTTCCTACCAATAGCATCTGGCCCCAGATGTTGTTAAAAGAGAGAGGGGTCTCCGCTAGGTCTCCCTCTTGCTCGTGGTCCAGGGAGACCTAGCCGAGCGTACCTCAGAACTTGCCGGCTTCCTCCTTCCAACGTCGCAGGGTGAGCATGATTGGATTTTATAGTGCTTGCTACACCCTTGTTTCTCTCATTGACCGCTATGGACATACCCGGCGTCACACTACCCATATTCTGAGTAACGATCCGCCGGGTGAGCTAGCTTGAGACAAGGTCGTAAACCCTATATTCTAAGGTTTTGGCTCTTGTCTATCATTGAGCACTTTTACCGTTAGCTCTGATTTACTATGTAAATGCGACACACCTGGTGTCACAGTCCTCATATTCAAGAGTAACCGTTTCACCGGAGACAGGGAACTGAAATCACTCATTGCGGTTTATAGCCCTGTGCAATATAAAGCTGTTATGTAGAGGAAGCCGAAAGACTAGCCGACACCGGCTGCCTATTAAATGGGACGTCCTGGACAGGAGGCATGGACGTAAACTCTGACTGATGCAAGTTCCTACCAACAACATCTGGCCCCAGATGGTGCTGTAAGAGAGAGAGACCTCTCTCTTGCTCGCGGTCCTGGCCGACCTGGACAAGCGTACCTCAGAACTTGCCGGCTTCCTCTTGCCGGCTTCCTCTTTCCGTCGTCGCTGGGTGAGCATGATTTTATATTATAGTGCTCGCTCCACCCTTTCCTTTCCTCGACTGCTACAGACTTACCCAGCGTCATAACACCCATATTCTGAGTGATAGAGCGCCGGTTGAGCTAGCTGGTGACAAGGACGAGGATCATGTGATGTGATGTGATCAGGGGCCTTGTCTTATTTCATTGAGTACTTTTGCCGCTAGCTCTAATTGTATATTGCGATATTGTATACTGTTCTCTGTTGAGCTAGCTGGTGACAAGGATGTAAATCACCTGATCTGTGATCTAGGCCCTTGTCTTATATCCTTGAGCACTTTTGCCGCTAGCTCCAATTTGTATATTGCGGCATTGCAAATTCCTAGCTCAGCAGCGTCGCAGTTCTCAGCGGTCATGTGTGCTTTTCAGACGCAGAGGAAGCCATAAGATTAGCCAACCCAGGCAGCCTATTAGAAGGAGCTAATAACAAAGGTACATATAAAGTATTGTAATGGTCTGTACATAAATACTGACCGTTGCCTGTAACAAATGTATAGGTAAAGTATTGTAAAGGTGGGTGACAGTCAGATGCTAAACTAGAAAAGAAAACTTTGAGTCCCAGAGTGGGTCTGACTGAACCCCAAAATATTTGTTCTCATAGCACAGTGATAACAAAGGCACCCCAAAACACACTCGTTCCTGTCCCAAGGTGAAAACAAAGGTACCAAAGAAGTTTTGTGAAGATCAATTCATAAATACGAGCTGTATCATGGTTCCTGCAGCTTTTTAAGGGAAGAATCCAAGGGTTTTCAAGGGTATTCAAGGACACTTTAAGGAAAATTCAAGGGCATTTTCGGACTTTTAAATAAAAAATTCCAGGGTTTTCAAGGACAAAATTTGGGAATGACATAACAGTCACAATAAATTGTGATTATACGAGACAAAATTTGTTAACAAGGTTATCCTTCAGCAGTAGGTAAGGACTCACCTTTCAGTTAACTATAGTGTACAGTGACACATTTTAGGGCCAAAATTATTTCGGCTTTAAACACCTGTTCTTGCGACACTGAATTCACAAAATCAGTCATCGACACGCTTGTGTTGCCGTTATTAGCAGTCGTTTTTGTAAGAAAATCTTTTATTGATGAAGTTGTATCCGAATCTCACACCGCTTTCGTGTGCTTTTCACTTTTCATATGCGAACAAAGTGATGCTTTGCCCATATTCCCAACAGAAAATTCTTTTTGGCACAAATCACAACGTGAATAGTGTGGATTTTTCACCGCTTTGATCCAACCTTTATAGCTTTCATGGGCCATCCAGCTTTCTTGAAATCTGCACTGTCGAGATTTTGAAAACATTTTATTATTCCAAGTGACGAATCACTGAATCTTTTGTCTAATATCAATGTCTATTCAAAACGTGTGTACAAAACAAGGTCATTCACATTGTACATTGATTGTATGTGTCAGTGAGTGTGACTGGATAACAGCTAATTCAACAGCAGCGAACAACCAATGAGAAAAATCAATACAGAATAGAGGCAAGTTCCCTGGTAGAGGTTACTGCCCGCAAACTGAGCTACCAGTTAAATGTTACATATTCCATAATACACGGTTTCACCACTGTAAATAGAACACTAATATTGAATAAATCACTACGTTATACTGAAGCTGCAAACTCAGCTACCAGTGTTTTAGTTACTTTTTCCAATTTACACTAGTTTGACTTGGCTTTTTGCAATTGGTTTTTCGTGCGTAAATTCAAGGGCCCGCAGTCGTTTTTCCAGGGTTTTCTGGGGGTGCAGGGTTTTTCAAGGGTTTTCCAGGCCTGGAAATTTAATTTTGAAATTCAAGGGTTTTCCAGGAATTCAAGGACGCGCGGGAACCCTGTGTATAGAACTTGTGACAAAAAACTGATTGGACCTAATTTTGGTACAAAATGGCCACTGGCAGCCATCTTGAATTTTGGACCATACCCAGAAACACTCATTCTCATCTCAAGGTGATAACAAAGGTACCCAAGAAGTTTTGTGAAGATCGGTTCATAAATACAGCCTCTACCCTGAGCCGTATTGACATGTGTGCTCACATTGTGCAAGTAGCACTGAATAAGTCAAAGTTCATCTAATTTGCATAATTTCTGCACGAAAAAAAAAACCCTTAGAATATGTGATGTATTCCATGTTACTAAACATTCATACAAAAATTTATTCAAATCAGAACTTTCATACAGAAGTTCTGTACAAAAGATTGATTGCACTAATTTTGGTACAAAATGGCTGCTGGTGGCCATCTTGAATTTCGGACCACACCCAAAAACACTCGCTCTCATCCCACGGTGATAACAAAGGTACCCAACAAGGTTCGTAAAGATTGGTTCATAAATATGGCCTCTAGTCTGAGCTGTATAGAAGTTGTGTACAAAAAACTGATTAGACCTAATTTCGGTATAAAATGGCCACTGGCAGCCATCTTGAATTTTAGACCGCACCCAGAAACACTCGTTCTCGTCCCAAGGTGATAACAAAGGTACCCAAGACATTTCGTGAAGATCAGATCATAAATACAGACTCAAGTCTGAGCGTATTGACATGTGTACTTAATGTGTGTAAGTCGCACTGAAATATCAAAGTTCATCTAATTTGCATAATTTCTGCACGAGAAAAAAACCCGTATTATATGTGATGTATCCCATGGTACTAAACATTCACACAAAAAATTATTCAAATCAGCGCTTTCATATGGAAGTTCTGTGCAAAAATCTGATTGAACCTAATTTTGTACAAAATGGCTGCCATCGGCCATCTTGAATTTCGGACCGGACCCCAAAACACTCGTTCTCGTCCCACGGTCATACCAAAGGTACCCAAGAAGTTTCGTAAAGATCGGTTCATAAATACGGCCTCTAGCCCGAGCCGTATTGGCATTTGCACTTACAGTGCTGAAATTAACACCAAAAAACATCAATATTAGTCTAATTTGCACAATTTACGCACGAGAAAAAAACCCGTATTATATGTGATGTACCCCATGGTACTAAACATTCATACAAAAACTTATTCAAATCAGAGCTTTCATATGGAAGTTCTGTACAAAAAACAGATTTCTGCATCATCGGTACAAAATGGCGGCTGGCAGCCATCTTGAATTTCGGACCGCACCCAAAAACACTCGTTCTCGTCCCACGGTCATAACAAAGGTACCCAAGAAGTTTCGTAAAGATCGGTTCATAAATACGACCTCTAGCCCGAGCCATAGCCAATTGTTGACGTACGGAAAGACGGAAGATGGGCCATGACAATAGCTCAAATTTGACTTCGTCAAAGTTGAGCTAAAAATATAAATTACTATAAATTTTTTCATATTTTTATACTGTAACCAATGACCCAGACTTAGCTGAATCGTAAAAAGGCGGAGGGCCTAGAACTTCCAAAATAGTAGATCAACATCAGGGTTTCCGCTATACCAGCAGCAGGTCCGTCAACCGGACCCATTCCCCCCGGCGATTATACTATGATCAGTCAGAAAAGCTGGTGGTTAAAATGTCGAGTACAATGCTGTATCGTAACGACACTCGGGATCCTTTGTTTCCATGTATTATAGGCACAATTATGTTGTATACTATGCCTACTATTACTGGCGACAACCTGATACCTTATAATCCCCAGACAAGAGGGGGAAACAAAGTTCAAATCCTAAACGTCGCCTATAAAATTTCGGACTCAAATTGTCGTGTTTGGTCCGAAATCACTGGCTTTTATTTTGAGCGACAAATGATGTACTCGTTTTGGAAGCTGTCACTTGTTTCAAATGAGTGTGCAGGCTGCTGTCAGGAGTTGTCTGAAACACGCCCACAACATATAGTTTTCACAGTGGTTGAATATCATCAGAAAGATACTTATTGAACACTGCCACTTTCGAGCGGTGCACAACTCATTGTGAAAGAACACTGCCACTTTTGAGCATGCACAACTCATTGTGAAAAGCGGGTGTTCAGAAATTAATGAGAAAGTGGTAATTAAAAATAAAAAATAATTACAACTCTGGTATTTGAGAATTATATAACAATATAACCAGGGAATGATTTATGACTTATTGGTTCAATAAAACATGCTCATTTATCATTTCATCATGCCCTGCAACATGTGAAGTTATGACTTTCAGTGTAAAATCAATTTTTCGAATGGTGCCAAGGGAGGCAACTATTTTGTTATTCATATTTCGCTGTGTAAAATTTATCTGTTCTTCATATTATGATTCTTTTATTGAGTTTGTGTGAAGCTATATTTTGTTTTATTCGTAAAATTTTTTAAAAATGTACATATTTAAAAAAACCTCTATTTTTAAACAGACAATGTTTGTCTGTTTTCAAGGGGGTGGTTTGCAGTGCTGATTGACATACTTAACGTCCATTTCTGGCTTCGACTTTCGAGAGTAGCCTGTACAAAAAGAAATGAAAACAACACCGCATGATTTTCTGTTTGTTTTATTCATTAAATTGAGGATTAAAACCGGAAATCTGAAAATGAAACATATGTACAACTACAAGATAATTATGAGAATTTTTAAAGCAAATTCTATAAAATTGGTAGACGGTTTCCAAAGAAACGTAACATACCCAGTGAATATTTACTTGCCTTATATTGCCAATTTCAGACGCATGCCAATGCGTCTTGCAAGCACTATTACTCGTCCCGAAGCCCCCCCCCCCCCCCCCCACACACACACTTTGCAATTTATCCACTACAAGCACCCCCTGGGCGTCTACACGAGTCAGTAGGTAATTGCACGTGCATGACGTCACACGTCCGCATCATGGTTCTTTTCGAATATTACAGCGAGCGGTTGTAAACAAAGCTCAGTCACTGTTAGGATTCGTGGATTTTGTGTTGTTTTGGGTTTGTATTTTTATGAAACCTCCAACCAGATGTAGTATTGTGTGTCCCGTGGGAATTTAGAGAATTGTAGGATGAAAAAATACATATTTTCCACATCAATTATTCAGCATTTTAGCGACCAGAATGTCCCCAAAGGCCACCAGAGAGTACCTAAAAATAAAAATTTTCCTGGGGGGAGAACCCCCCCCCCCCCCCCCCCAGGACCCCCTCTATACGCACATGCCTTCGGCGTGTGAATGTCACTTTCTTTAAACTACCGGACCCACAAATTTTCCCCTAGCGGAAACCCTGAACATAGATCAAATCCTTCAATACATGATGAAGAAATTAGAATTTACATGTATGTCTCTTAATAGCATACTAGAAGAAACATATCCTAATATGGATCCCAATTATGTAAATCCTAAATCTAAGCATAAAATCATGTTAATTAGGATGTAACAAATAAACAATTTTTAAGACTAGTCTGGACTAGGCCCTAAAAATTTGAATGGCATATTGAGAATGAGAGAAAATTGCCCATAAACCTACGCCACACAATAATACTGCAGCTGATCGCCAAACATAGTACGGACAAGACAGCTTCCTTAATACTTACATACCCCATAACACAGAGAAGTGGACAAAATGACCCCCCCCCCCCCCCACACTTTTTTTGAACATATCTTCAAAAGAGGGGAGAGCTCTGGAATCAATAAGCAGAACCTGGAAATGATATAAATAAATATCGATCAGGCACTCAAAAATTAATTTACAAATAATAAATGGTGCTTAATGCCACTTCACAAGCCAAGGCTATAGTGATGATTTTGGTAAATAACATTATCCGCTACAAAATATGCACTGCAGACGCCATATACAGGTACAACAAAATCAGTGAAAAGTTAAAAAATTTATAGTAATTTATATATTTTTTATACTTACCAATGACCCAGACATAGCTGGTGCTAACTCTTAAAAATCTAGGGCCAAACACAAATTTTGCCCCCCAATCCCCAAAATTTGCATCTAAAACCAAAGAAATCATGTCCTGAATGGCCCTCCATACTTCGCCTCTACTGCGCATGCGCAGTGTCAAGGACGTCCCGAAATTGGCGCCATTTATCATTCTTACAATCAGTGCCTGGTCAGCGCTATGTACTCAGCGGGGAGGTATGAGTTCCCAAATCCTGGGAGGGCCATCCCCGTCTGGGTCATTGGTAAGTATAAAAAATATATAAATTACTATAAATTTTTTAACATTTTTATACTGTACCAATGACCCAGACATAGCTGAATAGTAAAAAGGCTGGAGGGCCTAGGACATAGAGGAAAATCCAATAAGCTCAACTATATATAATAGAGTTATCCCCTCGAGGAAAGGAGTATTAGGCTTTATATGTATCTTTCTTATTTATGATAAATTAGAAAGACACAACACCCTCCATAATTGAGCATCATAACATTCATGTTCTCTATTTACATCCAGTATAATCCTTATACTAATTATTTTTAAAGTAAGTCAATAAATAAAGTTAGTCCAGAGAATTGAGACTCTTTATACTCTTTTAAAAGTGTCTGAGGATTGTATATTAATGCCCGTTTGACACGTGAGATATTCAAATGCCAAACTTTAAAACTATGACATGAATGAATTTTTAAAACATAAACTTTTCACTTTAAAACCATCCCAGTAACAGCTCAGAATTACTGACTCCGGAGGAAGTATCCCCTTGTTTTCATTATAAAACAGGTGACCCAAGGGAACACCCTCCCCCCCCCCCCCCCCCCCCTTGCCTTGGGTCAAATAGCCCAGAGCGAAGAGGGCAACAGGACGGAGTCACTGCCGGAACAGAAAGCATACATAACTATAGTTGCAACTGTTAAGTGAATGACATTCTGAGCAGCAGATAATGGACCTAAACAATGCAGGCCTCCAGAAATGGACTCAATATTTCTGAGATAAAAATTTGTGAATGTGGATGGCTGAGACCAATATGCAGCCTTCATTAAATCTGTAATAGCAACAATATTAGCAGAAGCCCAAGATGCTTCTAGAAAGAGCTATTACTTTATGAGCCGAAATCTTAAGCACAGACTGCTGAGTTAAAGATAGATTATCATAAGCAGTACCGATAGTTAATTGAATCCATCTAGCAATAGAATGGACCGTAATGTCCTTTCTATTAGGCATCAGAGACAGAAGAAGCTTCACGTCCTTACTGATAAACTGAGATCTGTTTATAAATACATAAAGCTCTAACCGGACAGAGTAAAGGCCTATGCCCGTTCGAAGACGGAAGGGCCTTAATAACAACAGGTTCCGGATATTTATTAGGAGCCTAATTCTTAACCAAAAATCCAACATTAGTAGTAAAGGTAATAGTGTTCCCGATACTACGAAAGTGAGAATAATCCACCGATAGTGAATGAAGCTAACTGACTCTTCAGCAGAAGAGAAAGCTAAGAGAATTGCTGTCTTAAAAGGCCAGAATTTGAAATCTACTGTCTCAAGAGGCTCAAATGGTTTTCTTTTAGTTAATAAGAACCCAAGCTAAATTCCATTTAGGAATTAATCTAAGGATTCTAGGTCTATTTATCGAAAAGTTTCTAACTAACTTAGATAAAGAGACATTAGACTCAATTGTAAACTATCATGGTGTGCATAGGTATCAGATAACATAGACCTATAACCTTTAATAGTAACAGGCTGCAGTTGATCTCGTCAAACAAGTATACTAGAAAGTTTGCAATGTCTGGTATGGAGGGATCAAAAATATCAACATAATGATCCCTACACCAACGACGGAAGACCTTCCACTTTAGTCGCATAGTATAGCGAAGAGGAGGTCCTCCTACAGTTAGAAATCACGTCCACTGCTCGCCCTGTACAATGCTTGCCGTGCAAGAAGGACCGCACAACGGAATACGTGAAGGTTGAGACCTTGCGGGTTGTGATGAAGTTGACACGATTTCCCCAGCGAAAGAAGATCCTCTCGTGGAGGAAGTTTTCGCGGTAAGTCCCACAGCAGACACCTGAGTAAATTTATCCACGGTCACTGTGGAGACAGAGATGCTACCAACAGAATTGTATTGTGAATGTTTTATCTTAGCAATATTTGCTGAATCAACAGCGCTGGAGGATACGCATATCCTATCATTCCGTCCTACGAGATCGATAGAGCATTAACTATATATGCTTGGGGATCTGGACATGGTGACGCATACGTCTGCAATTGATTGTTGAGTTGTGTCGCAAATAAGTCTACCATTGACCGCTCCCATTGGTAGCAAATCTGATTGAATACCTGTTTGTTGCGAGTCCATTCTGACGGCAACAAGCGACCCTTCTGTGAAAGGGAGTCTGCTAATACAATCAGACGACCCGGAATATGACGGACCGAAGTAGAACTTGGTGTTCTAGAACAAACAGAAGGATTCTTTCCATTAAATTGAATAACGGAACAGAATGAGTGCCTCCCTGGTTCCGGATATACGCAACTACTGTCGTATTATCGGACAGGATTTGGACATGCTTTTCTGAATAATGTTCATCCAATGACGTAGTGCAAGCCAAAATAACATCATTTCTTGGAAGTTTAAGTGCTTGCCTAGAAAACTACGGAACCCAAAGACCCTGGCACTTCAAATCCTGTTGGAATCAATGTTGTACCCCAACCTGTTTGACTGGCATCCGTCATAATCGTAAAACTCGGATCCGGCAACTGCAGTGGAACTCTCCGAGTCAACCACCGAATGTTTGCCCAAGTCTGAATCTCTTGTTACACTTGATTGACAAGAGAATGTGTATATTGAGCAATTCATAGATTGCCGAAAGGTTGCCGTCGAAGAGAAGCTTCTCCGAGACCGAAGCGACTCTGAGAGAGTTCTTCACCTTACTATCCACACGCGTGGATGTAGCTAGGGCTGCGTCACGTCTAACCAACTCCAGGTTGCCACTGAAGGGCGGAGTTATACGTGGAAAAACTACTGCCCTTGAAAGAAATCTCATTGAGGATCATATCCTGGAATTCTTTCCCTTGAAGACGTAATGATAACGCCTCAGTAAGGTGGTCTACGTATGATAAAGCGTTTAAGTTAAGTCTGTTAGACATCATTGTCGTTTCCAACGTCGTGGTTGGAACTGACATAGACGGCGATAAAGACAATACCCAGTCTTCAGCCTCGTCGTCAAGACGCAGAGGAACTCTCGGTATGCCCTGTCCTGCCATTTCAAATTTATTCCTAGAATTGATGAAAGGCAGATTTAGAGCATTTGCGGACAAGAAACTAGACTAGCCTGTGTTGGTAGCAAGCTTACAAATAGCGTCGTTCAATAATTCGAATGTTCTAGTGACATTATTGGACTGTGTCGGCAACTCAGGGACGATGTCCCTGAACCGATCAAAAACTCTGTGTCCAATGACGCTATTAGTCTCTTATCCAGCATCGCAGCATTTTAGTCCGACGGAACAACCTCTGGAAGATAATGCCGGAAGAAATGTATGGCTGCTTCTGTTGTTCCGAAAGGGAAAGCTCGAAATCGTCCGAATCCCTTTCGCCATCCTGTCGGACCCTATGAAGTGCTCGGTCGTCCGTACCTGATGCTTCAGCGGAGCGAACCGACCCAGCGTCGTCGGATTATTCCTGATCCGACAGAGATTCTGTCGTTTGCTGGGATGCTGCGATAAGTTGTGCTATTTTGGATAGCACGTCCGTCACTGAGGCCTGTGGAGTAGCGGTCTTACGTTGCTTTGCCGCTGGAAGCTCCGTGTACGTTAGCCCGTGCATACTTCTATTATGCGAGCGACCGGAGTGTACAGGCCTCATGTCCCTTGGCTACCGGATGGCGTGACCTATTCGCCGTGGAATACCTGAATGACGAAGCTGGCCGGATACTCGAGGTCACGTAGCCAAGGTGTGGTCGTGTGCGCTGCCGTGAGGATGAGGAAGCCTTTTCGACAGTCTCTCGGACTGTCTATATAACGGAGCGTCCCGAGCAGCGGACATATGCTCCGAATGCGAAACGTTTGTACCACAACATCCGGTCCCATATGTTGTTGTACAAGAGAAGGACCTCTCTCGCTCGCAGCCTGGACGGACCTGGACGAGCTAGGAACCGGACTAACAGGCTTCCTCCGATCTCTCCTCTGATCCGTCGTCACTGGGTGTGTACTATTGTCTATTATAGTGCTCGCATCACCCAAATCTCCTTCCTGGACCGCAACGGATGAACCCGGCTGCCAAACCATTCGATGAATGGACGCTACACCGGGTGAGCTAGCGAATGTCAACGCCGTCGACCCTACTAGGGACCTCTTAGACGATTGACGTATTTCCATGAGCACTTATTGCCGCTAGCTCTTCATTTAACTATGACGACAGAGGCACACTTTTGAAAGACATCACGGTAACTTTTGAGAACAAGAAACCAGACTTGCTTGTTTAATAGCAAGCATAAATATATATAGCGTCGTTCAATAATTCGAAAGTTCCTGTGACATTATTGGACTGTGTCAGAAACTGAGGGACGATGTCCCTGAACCGATCAAAAAATTCTTGTGTCCACCGACGCTATCAGTCTCTTATCCGGCATCGCAGCATTCTGGTCCGACGAAACAACCTCTAGAAGACAAAGCCGGATGACATGTACAGTAGCTTATGTTGTTCGGAAAGGGAAAGCTCGAAATCCTCCGAATCCCTTTCGCCATCCTGTCGGACCCTATGAAGTTTTCGGACGTCCGTACCTGATGCTTCAGCGGAGCGTACCGACCCAGCGTTGTCGGATATTACATGATGCGACAGAGATTCTGTAGTCGCTGGGATGCTGCGATAAGTTGTGCTATTCGGGATAGCACGTCCGTCACTTAGGCCTGTGGAGTAGCGGTCTTACGATGCTTTGCCGCTGGAAGCTCCGTGTACGTTGACTCCTGCATACTTTTCTTATGCGAACGTCCGGAGTCTACAGGCCTCGTGTCCCTGGCTACCGGATGGCATGACCTGGTCGCCGTGGATTCTCTGATTGGCGAAGTTGGCTGGATATCCGAGGTCACGTAGCCAAGGTGTGGTCGTGTGTGCTGCCATGAGGATGAGGAAGCCTTATTGACAGTCTCTCCGGACTGTCTATATAACGGAGCGTCCCGAGCGGCGGACGTATGCTCTGAATGCGGAACATTTTGTACTACAACATCTGGGGCCAGATGTTGTTGTACGAGAGAGGGGCCTCTCTCGCTCGCAGCCCGGATGGACCTGGACGAGCTAGGAACCGGACTACGGTCTAATAGGCTTCCTCCGTTCTCTCCTCTGATCCTCCGTCACTGGGTGTGCACTTGGTTCATTTATAGTGCTCGCATCACCCAAAACTCCTTTCTGGACCGCAACGGATGAACCCGGCTGCCGAACCATTCGATGAATGGACGCTACACCGGGCGAGCTAGCGGACATCAAAGGCCGTCGATCCTACTAGGGACCTCTTAGGCAATTGACGTATTTCCATGAGCACTTTGTCGCTAGCTCTTCATTAATTGTGATGACGGAGGCACACATTTGGAAGACATCACGGATACATCACCCTGTTCTTGTTCGTCTGAAATAGAGATTGATAAACTAGAGTGACCCTGCGGACCGGCATGGCCATTTCCCCACTAACATACCGTGACACACGCTTCCCATGTTGTCATCGAAATTAACACATACTGAACAGGAGTTAGTGAGAGCACACTGACTACATTTGTACAATGATTATGAAAGTCAGAGGAAGATTTCCTCTTATTACAATTGAACAATATCCTTTCATTGTGAAAAGAATACAAAGTCCTAGTACTCGCACCAACCCCTGAAAACAAAACTACATAATAACATGATCCATTAACATAGAAAAAATAATTGAAATCAAAAAATTTTTTGAAAAAATATTTTTTCAGAAAAGCCCAAGTTTCTGAAAAGTAACGTTAAGCACTAATGAATCCCAAACCTAAGTGTGGACAAAAATTTTTTAAATATTTAAAAAAAAAAATGCAACACTTACGAATAATAATAATGTATCCAGTTATGATTAAACTAACACAAAGACAAGAAATCCCCCTCCACAGAGGCTGTTGTCAATGTAAACAAGAAGTGTAAAAACACCAGAAACATGACTTCAGGCACTGATAACCCTGGCCCGAAATCAGTTACCAATAATACACTATCTGATGCAAAACAGAGACTTCCAGGGAAGAAACTGCAGAACATCAGATGGTAGATGCAGAACACTATGCCTAAACACCCATGGGTGTGGACGTAAACATGGGGAAAAGAACAGAATTCATTCTGTTATCCAGCTAAAACTCCCAAGAAATTTTAGTAATAATATTACAGAAAATATGCCAAAAGCATGGGAGAATAGCAAGGGGGGACTTAAGGAAAGGGAGAGAGGAAAACACTGAACAAGCAGTGTAACTTTATAGCAAGAATGACCACAACAGGCCCATGCCTCGAAAATAGGTAACTTAACATAATTTCATTAAAAAATTTTAAGTTACAGCCCTGATTATTATCTGTCACTCATTTTTCATCTCCTCCTTCTATTTCCTCCTTAGATCCACCATTTCTCTAATATTTATGTGTCTGGCATCATTTAAACTGAGATTTACAAGCACAAAGATCAGTGAGATGTTAACTGATGAAGGGCCAAACAAAGAATGATAAATGGCGCCAATTTCGGGACGTCCTTGACACTGTGCATGCGCAGTAGAGGCGAAGTATGGAGGGCCATTCAGGACATGATTTCTTTGGTTTTAGATGCAAATTTTGGGGATTGGGGGGCAAAATTTGTGTTTGGCCCTGGATTTTTAAGAGTTAGCACCAGCTATGTCTGGGTCATTGGTACAGTATAAAAATATCAAATTTAACATATACATACAAAAGCGGGATAAAATGAACAATCTCTACAGAGAAAACACGCTTCAAGATCATTCACAGGAGGCCTCTGTAATATTAAATCCGGTAAAAACACTCTCCAACGTGTACTATTTGGTATTACAACTATAAACATGTGAGAATATGCGATTGAGAACCGACAAAATAGAGACCAGGATCTAGAAATGGAGGTAGGTATGATTAACCGGCTCCAACACTGACCGCCCTCGAAATATATAAGAATTTCAAGGTCCACCAAAGAGATAGCGTAATCACACATTGCACGAGTGCATAAAAATCCAGCCTATTAATCATCTAAAAACCACTAAATAGCTATGCCATAACCTATGAGCTCAAATAGTGGCCATTATGATGATAAAATAAGTGCCTGTATATTAGAAATCAGAAAATAAACACCGGAAACAAATGCAACAGAACTGCATATATGCCTATGAGGGCGCCATCCAACACGACTCAAATGCAAAGTATGTATGTATTAAAATATATATACACGACAGTGTGAGTGTGTGTTGGGGGGGGGGGGGGGGGGTGATTGATCATTCAAATATATGTCGAAACCTCCTCACCCACATTACTTAATCATTGCTGGTCCAGACAGCAATAATATAGTGACCACAAAGCTCTTTCACATCTGACATACCTGTAATGCCACCGAGAGCGGAGAATGACATGAAGAATAAAACTTCCCTTAAAGAAGAAAATCCTCTTGTGGGGAAGCTTCTGGTGAATGCGCAATAACAGACCCCATAACCTCAATGAAATCAATAGAAACAAATGAAATGAAGGATACACATATCCAATCATTCATTCCCATGAAAACGGCTGAGCGTCAAATGTATGCGCTCAAATGCCTTATACAAGTGACACAAATAATGGAAACTATTATTCCTGTGCACCGTAAACTTAACTATCCTGAAGTGATCCCACATAAGATCATGAAATCGCCATAAAGTTAGAATAAGGGCAAGATGTAGCCAGCGCTTACTTATGCGCTGAAATCTTATGCACAGACTGCTGATTGGAAGATAAAATAACCAAAGCAGTATGAATAGTTAACTGACTTATTTACACAATAGAATGAACATAAACGTCCCTTCTATTGGAAAATAATGACAAAAGAAGCGATACATCTCTTCTGATGAACTCTGATCTGCGTCTATGAATACATTAACAGAAATAATTCAATGATGTAATGTAAACAAGAGGCCCCACAGGGCCTGAAGCGCTCATCTTGTACAGAACAGAGTCCAAGAATGAGTCTACATTAAGCAAGCCATCTCCATAGGCTACACTGTCAATCCTTGAGTCCCTCAGGAGTGACAAACATAATCTGGGCAGCATGCCTTTTCTTCAGTTGATCATAAGTAAAATGTAGAGCTCCCCTATGAAGCCCCTTGATACAACCTATGTGGATTAATCTTAGTACCTCTAGAGGGTACTGAATACAAAATTTTTAATTCTTCAGCAAAATGGCCAATTCCGGCTCCCATAGAGAGCCCAAATATTAACCCAGGCCTTGAATTGAACACAGTTAAATCTGACTTCCCTAGAGATGTTGTGTACCGAATATGAAAGCATTCTGACTGTTGGATCTGAAGAAGAGAAATTGTAAAGAAATTTCTTCGAATTGCACTAAGTTCAAATTTGGGCTACCATAGCGAGCCTAAATATTAACCTATGGATCCGATTTGAACAAACTTGAATCTGACCCCCTTAGAGATGTTGTATACCAAATGTGAAAGCAATCTGACAAGTGAATCTGAAGAAGAAGATTTTTGAAGAAATTCCCTCTTAGGCCAAAAAAAAAAATCAATTGATTCTCAGGCAATTTTTTTTTCAAATCAATGAGGGAGGGAGGATTTTATTTTTATTTTTTATTTTTATTTCTTCCAGATGGTGAGAAAGGATTGAGAGGCAAAAGTCACTTTCTGATGTCTGTTTTTACCTGAAAAGCATGGAAAGTGCATATTGTAAAATGATATACAAATAAAACTAATTTTATTGAAAACTAAAACTGTTTTTCTTTATTTTCTGATATCACCACTTTTTGTATTTAGAAACAGAACTCTGACTTCACTTTTAAACTTTTACAAAGCAGAACTATTTTATGAATACTAGATATTATTGACCACCCTCGTATTATTTTGGTATCATTGTGAGTTATTTTGATTTTTAGTATGACCCATGGTGAGAGTGTTCTTCTCTGTAACAGAAGGTATATTCTTTTTAAAAAAATATTTAAAGTGTTTAAAATAAATTTCAAGTTCATATAAGAAGCTGGGTCATTCATGGTTTCCGAATACCCTAACTGAGTTGAAAAGCGTAGTTAAAAAAGTTTTCGATATCCTTTGTAAATTAAGCGTTATTAACAATTTGAGTTAATTTCTTTGGTAAATGACAATACATTTCAGTTGTCTCCCTTTCCGGCTGCGCTGGGTAATAATACACTGTTCAGAAAACTGACAATTTCTGCCAACCATCTTTCACTGACACGTGCGATTGGTGCTTTGAAGGTCTGCCATTCTTATCCATCCAAATACCTCTGATTTCTATTGTAGCCTTATTACATTTAACCCCCTTCCAACAAACTTCACAAGTTTTCAAAGAAAAACATTCAATGCAAATTGCGGGGCGAATTTCAATGCAGCCAATTTTTCAGTGGAACAGAGCGTAACCGCAAGCAATTTCGATATGGACGAACTGTCTCCAATACATTTTTTTTGTTTTGAAACGGTGGTTAACTTTTAATAAATTCTAATTAACTCGATGCGTGTCTTTTGTGATTCGTTGTTTTGTCTGGTACTTTGTTTTTAAATAGCCATTTTGTGCTGGTTGCTATCAGTTGGGGCGAATTGTTCGAACGACTACGCCATTGCAATTCTTTTCAGAAATATAAAATTGGGCTAGTTTAGGCTATTTTCATAGCCGTGTGACGGACTTTAACAGCAACCGTGTTTACTGTTTTTTGCGGAAGCGTGTGTTTTTAAAAAATAAAACATAAGAAAATACAGTAAACTGCCATGTCTCCCAAGGAAGTTTAGAAGGGCGACTTGAATTTCGCCCCCAATGTAAGCCAAGGCCAGAGGCTCTCACACTTAACACACGCCTGTGTATATTTACCTGTTTATTCGTTGGTTTTGGGCCTTAAAACCAATAGTCCCTTTTCAATTTCCCTGTTTCCTATTTTCTTGCAATGACGGTCCAAATAAAAAGGCCCAACGCGGGCCATTTTTTTCAACGCGGTGGTGCCTGAGAATCAATTCCTTTTTTTTTTTTGGCCTTATTGTACTAAGTTAAATTTCATGTTCCCATATGGAGCCCAAATATTAACCTAGGCACTCGAATTGAACAACCTGGAATCTGACCCCCATAGAGATGTTGTATACCAAATATAAAAGCATTCCGACTGGTGGATCTGAAGAAGAAGATTTTTAAAGAAATTTCCTCATATTGCACTAAGTAAAAATTTGGGCTACCATAGTGAGCCCAAATATATACCTAGGGATCCGATTTGAATAAACTTGAATCTGACCCCCATAGAGATGTTGCATACCAAATATCAAAGCATTCTGACTGATGGATCTGAAGAAGAAGATTTTTTTAAATTACCCTCCATATTGAACAAAGATAAAATTTGGGCTTCCGTATTACCACAAACCACAAACCAAATTTGGTTCATACCGGACCATCAGATCAGAAAGTTAAAAAATTTATAGTAATTTATATATTTTTTATACTTACCAATGACCCAGACTTAGCTGGTGCTAACTCCACAAAAACCAGGGCCAAACACAAATTTTGCCCCCCAATCCCCAAAATTTGCATCCAAAACAAAAAGAAATCATGTCCTAAAGGACCTCCATAGTACGACTCTACTGCGCATGCGCAGTGACGCAGTCGTCCCGAAATTGGCGCCAAATATCATTCTTACTGGCAGTGCCTGGTCAGCGCTATGTACTCAGCGGGGAGGCAAGAGTTCCCAACTCAGGGAGGGCCATCCCCGTCTGGGTCATTGGTAAGTATAAAAAATATATAAATTACTATAAATTTTTTAACATTTTTATACTGTACCAATGACCCAGACTTAGCTGAATAGTAAACAGGCTGGAGGGCCTAGGACATAGAGGAAAATCCAATAAGCTCAATTATAAAATAAAGAGGTAACCCCTTAAGGAGAAAAGGAGTATTAGGCTTTACATGTATCTTTCTTATTTAATATTTAAATTAGAAAGATACACTACCCTTAATAATTGAGCACAATAACATTCATGTTCTCTATTAACATCCAGTATAACCTTTATACTAATTATTTTTAAAACAAGCCAATAAATAAAGTAGTCCAGAGAATTGAGACTCTTTATAATCATTTAAAAGTGTCCGAGTATTGTATATTAAAGCCCGTTTGACACTTGACATATACAAATGCTTCACACCGAGCTACACTTTAAAAATAAGACATGAATGAAATTAAACATTAATATTACACTTTAAAACCATCCCGGAAGCGACTCAGAAATACTGTCTTGGAGGAGGCATTCCCTTGCTTTTCACTATAAAGCAGGTGACCTAAGGGAACACCCGCCCCCCCCCTTCCCCTTGCCCTGGGTCAAATAGCCCAGAGCGAAGAGGGCAGCCGGACGGAGTCACTGCCGGAACAGAAAGCCTGCATAACTATAGTTGCAACTGTTTAGTGGACGACATTCTGAGCAACAGATAACGGACCTAAACAATGCAGGTCTCCAGAAATGGACTCAATATTTCTGAGATAAAAATTAGTAAATGTGGATGGCTGAGACCAATAAGCAGCCTTCATTAAATCTGTAATAGCAACAATATTAGCATAAGCCCAGGAAGTAGAAAGAGCTCTTACTTCATGAGCAGAAATCTTAAGCACAGACTGCTGAGAAGAAGATAAATCTTCATACGCAGTACGGATAGTTAACTGAATCCATCTAGCAATAGAATGGACTGAAATGTCCTTTCTATTAGGCATCAAAGACAGAAAGAAACGTTTCCGTCCCTTTCTGATGAACTGAGATCTCTGTTTATAGATACGTAGTGCTCTAACAGGACAGAGTAAAGGCCTACGCCCGTCTGAAGACGGAAGAGCCTTAATAACAATAGGTTCCGGATATTTATTAGGAGCCTGATTCTTAGCTAAAAAACCGACGTTAGTAGTGAAGGTGATAGTGTTCCCAACACTACGATAATGAGAATCATCCACCGATAGTGCATGAAGCTCACTGACTCTTCTGGCAGAAGAGAAAGCTAAGAGAAAAGCTGTCTTATAAGATAAGAATTTGAAATCTACTGTCCCAAGAGGTTCAAATGGCTTTTCCTTCAATTTAAGGAGAACCCAAGCTAAATTCCACTTAGGAATTAATCTAAGAGTTCTGGGTCTATTTATCGAAAAGTTTCTAACCAATTTCGATAAAGAGACATTAGATCCAATTTGTAAACTATCATGATGTGCATAGGTATCAGATAACATAGATCTATAACCCTTTATAGTAACCGGTTGCAGTTTGATTTCGTCAAACAAGTATACTAGAAAGTTAGCAATGTCTGGTATAGAGGGATCAAATATATCAACAGAATGATCCCTACACCAACGACGGAAAACCTTCCACTTAGCCGCATAGTTTAGCGAAGAGGAGGTCCTCCTACAGTTAGAAATCGCGTCCACTGCTCGTCCTGTAAAGTGCTTGCCATGCAAGAAGGACCGCACAACGGAAAAACGTGAAGGTTGAGACCTTGCGGGTTGTGATGCAGTTGGCGCGATTTCCCCTGCCAAAGAAGATCCTCTCGTGGAGGGAGCTTCCGCGGTAGGTCCCACAACAGACACCTGAGTAGATTTATCCACGGTCTCTGTGGAGACAGAGATGCTACCAACAGAATCTTGCATTGAGATTGTTTTATCTTTAGCAATACTTGTTGAATTAACGGCGCTGGAGGATACGCATATCCTATCATTCCGTCCCAAAGGATCGATAGAGCGTCTACAGCAAATGCTCTTGGATCCGGACACGGGGACACATACGTCTGCAACTGATTGTTGAGATGTGTCGCAAATAAGTCTATCATTGGCCGTTCCCATTGGTAGCAAATCTGATTGAATACTTGTTTGTTGAGAGTCCACTCCGACGGCAACAAGCGACCCTTTCGAGAAAGGGAGTCTGCTAGCACATTCAGACGACCCGGTATGTGACGGACCGAAAGAAGAACGTGATGTTCCAACGCAAACAGAAGGATTCTTTCCGTTAGATTGAACAACGGAACTGAATGAGTGCCTCCCTGATTCCGTATATACGCCACTACTGTCGTATTGTCGGATAGGATTTGGACATGAGCATCGTGAATAATGTCCATCCAGTGACGTAACGCAAGCCAAATTGACATCATTTCCTTGATGTTTATGTGCTTGCACAGGAATTGCGGATCCCAAAGACCCTGGCATCTCGAATCCGTTGGGATTAATGATGCACCCCAACCTGTTTGACTGGCATCCGTCATAATGGTAAAACTCGGATCCGGCAACTGCAGCGGAACTCCTTGAGTTAACCACTGAATGTTTGCCCAAGTCTGAATCTCTTGTTTCACTTGATCTGACAAGAGAACGTCTACATCGAGCAAATGAATTTTCACACTCCAATTCTGAGTCAAGAAAATTTGAAGAGGCCGTGTGCGTAGCCGTCCCATCGGAATGAGATCCGCAGCGGCTCCGCACAGACCTATCAGTCTCATAAATTGTCTCGCTGTGACTTTGTCTGTATTTAGACAATAGCGAGCGTAACAACTGACTAATTTCGCTCTGGTTAACGGCAGACGAACGAGATTGTTGTGCGTCTCGAAGCTCATTCCCAGATGAGTGAATGACTTGGACGGCACCAGATCCGACTTCTCCTCGTTTACTATGAAACCGAGACGTCGGAGCAATAGAAGAAGATTCTGAACATCGTTCTGAAGCGTTAACTCGTTGCCGTACCTCTGAAGAATGTCGTCCAGGTAGGCCGACGTTACCGCAGACGAATGAGCTCGGAAGTAGATCATTACCGAGTTCATTACCCGAGTGAAAGCCCAGGGTGCTAGATTCAATCCAAAGCACATGGCCCGGAACTGATACACCACTCCTAGGACTGCGAAGCGTAGATACTTTCGGAATGTCGGATGTACCATGACGTGAAAGTACGCATCTTTGAGATCTATGCTCGTTGCATAATCGTTCACCCGAATACTCGCTCTGACCGATCGAATCGTCTCCATATAAAACTTCGGAGCGATGATCAGCTTGTTTATCCAGCTCAAATCTATGACTGGACGGAACGAGCCGTCTGGTTTCGGAACCAGAAACAGATGGCTGTAGAATCCCAGCGATTCCTGGTTTTCTACGACCTCTACCGCGTTCTTCATTAAAAGAGACTGCACCTCTGATAGCAGAGCGTCTCTTTTCTGAGGGTTTGACGGAAGATGAGTCCACTTTGGACTTCGAGTTAATGGAGGCTTTCGTTTGAAGGATATCTTTAGACCTTCCAAAGTCACTCCTCTCACCCACGGATCGTCCGTAATCGACGCCCACTCTTGAGAAAAACTCGACAACCTTCCGCCAACCGGAACGCGATAGAGGTTTGAGCCATCACCTCCTGGATCTGCGAGGCCTGCGGTAGGAGAAACCACGTCTTCCACGACCCGCACCTCGCCTCGTCGACCTCGGGGCGTCCGACCGATTGTCCCGGCCTGAAGGACGTCCCGAACGAGAGTCGCTATCCTGACGGTCTCTCGAATAAGAGCTAGAGGACGCACCGGAACCTCTATAGGAACCTCTCTTGGGCGGATAAGACCCAGAAGTGCCCGCCTTATTCGTGTCTGCTGAATCCGACCTTTTAGGAGCGGATCTAAACAACAGAGAATCACTAGCTTTCTTTTTAATATTATCATAAATAGCGGAAAGCTTGCCGTCAAAGAGAAGATCTCCTGAGACCGAAGCGACTCTAAGAGAGTTCTTCACCTTAGGATCCACTAGTGTGGATGTAGACAGGGCTGCGTCACGTCTAACCAACTCCAGATTTGCCACTGAAAGGGCGGAGTTACACGTGGAATAAGCTACTGCCCTTGAAAGAAGTCTTAAGGAGGATTGTATATCCTGAAACTCTTCCCCTTGAAGACGCAGTGATAACGCCTTCGTAAGGTGATCTGCGTAAGATAAGGCGTCTAAATTGGCTCTGTTAGACGCAATAGCTGTTTCCAACACTGCGGTTGGAATAGAAGCTGACGACGGTAATGATAGCTCTAAGTCTTCCGCCTCGTCGTCCATACGCAGAGGAACTCTCGGTATACCCTGACCTGCCGTGTCAAATTTATTCCTTGCATTAATGAAAGGCAGGTTGAGAGTATTTGCGGACAAGAAGCCTGCTTTCCCTGTCCTGGAAGCAAGTTTAAAAATAGCGTCGTTCAATAATTCAAATGTTCTTGCAACATTATTGGACTGCGACGGAAACTCGGGAGCGATGTCCCTGAACCGCTCGAAAAAATCAGAGTCCAATGACGCTATAATTCTCCTGTCCGGAAGCGCAGCAGTCTGGCCCGACGGAACAACTTGAGGAAGAAAGTGCCGGATGAAGTCTACGGCAGCTTTGTGTTGTTCCGAAAGGGATAGCTCCAATTCATCCGTATCCCTTTCACCATCCGGTCGGACCTCCCGATGTTCCCGGTCGTCCGCCCCCGATGCTTCGGCGGAGCGTACCGACCCAGCGCCGTCGGATAATTCTCGATCCGACACCGTCTCTGTCGGCTGCTGGGATGCTGCGATAAGCTGTGCTATCTGCACTAGAATGTCCGACGTCGAGACCTGCGGAGGAGCGGTCTTTCGCTGCTTTGCCGAGGGCAGCTCCGCATCAGATGGCTCCCGCATACTTTTCCTATGCGAACGTCCGGAGTCCATCGGTCTCGAATCCCTGGCTGCCGGATGGTGTGACCTGGTCGCCGAATAATCCTTCATCGGCGAAGCTGGCAAGATATCGGAGGTCACGCAGCCAAGGTGCGGTCGTGTGCGCCGGCGAGAAGAGGAAGCCTTAACAGTCTCTGCGGACTGCTTATACAACGGAGCGTCCCGAGCGACGGACGTATGCTCCGCTAAAGACACATTTTGTACCACAACATCTGGTCCCAGATGTTGTTGTACGAGAGAGGGGCCTCTCTCGCTCGCGGCCCGGCTGGACCTGGACGAGCTAGGAACCGGACTAAAAGGCTTCCTCCGTTCTCGTTCACTATCCGCCGTCACTGGGTGTGCATCTATTATTTTTATAGTGCTCGCATCACCCAAAATTTCCTCTTGGACCGCATCGGACGAACCCGGCTGCCGAACCATTCGGTGAATGGACGCTACACCGGGCGAGCTAGCGGACGACATTTGTCTAATCTCCATGAGCACTTTTGCCGCTAGCTCTGTATTTAATTGTGACGACGGACGCACACTTGAAGAAGATAACATGGAAACATCACCCTGTTCTGGTTCCTCTGAAATAGAAACTGAGAGAGTAGAGTGACCTTGTGGAGAAAGAGCCGGCATCGCTCTTTCTCCAGAAACAACATATCGTGACACACGTTTCCAATGTTTCTCATCCCAATGTTCACATACAGGACAGGGATTAATGCGAGAACACTGACTACAATTTATGCAATAATCATGAAAGTCAGAGGAAGATTTCTTCCTATTACAATTTGAACAAGTTCCCTTCATTGTGAAAGAACAACAATAAGTCCTAGTTACTCGCAAAAACCCCTGACACAAAGATACATAATAACATGATCCATTAATAAATGAAAAAACAATTGCAAAACAAAATAATTTTGAAAAAATATTTTTTCAGAGAAGCCCAAGTTGCTGAAAAGTAACGTTGAGCCCCGATGGATCCGATGGCAAAGTGTGGTCAAAAATTTTAAAATTATATAAAATAATTAATGAGACACTTTCGGATAATATAAATGTATCTTATAATGAGATAAACTACCTCAAAGGCAAACAGCCCCCCTCAAAAAAGGCTGTTGCCAATGAAAACAAACAGTGTAAACACAGAAGAAAACATGACTCCAGGCACTGAAAAAACTGGCCCGGAATCAGTCCTCAATTACACTCTATCTGATGCAAAACAGAGACTCCCAGGGGAGAATCTGCAGAACATCAGATGGAAGATGCAGAACACAAACGTTATACACCCATGGGTGAAAACGTAACTATGGGGAAAATAACAGAAAACATTCTGTAACCAAGCAACTCTCCCAGGGAATTTTTAGAAATGAAACTTCTCAAAAATATGCCAAAAGCATGGGAGAATTGCAAGGGGGGACTTTAGAAGGTTAGGGGAGAGGAAACACTGAATAAGCAGTGCAACAATTAGCAAGAATGACAACAAGAGGCGTTTGCCTCGAAAATAGGCAACTTAACATAATTTTAACAAAAAATTTTAAGTACAGCCCTGATTATTTTTTGCCACTTCTTTTTTCCTCTCCTCCTTCTATCCTCCTTAGAATCACATTTTCTCCAAGAATTACGTGTCTGGCATCCTTTAAACTGAGATTTACAAGCACAAAGATCAGTGAGATGTTGACTGATGAAGGGCCAAACAGAGAATGATATTTGGCGCCAATTTCGGGACGACTGCGTCACTGCGCATGCGCAGTAGAGTCGTACTATGGAGGTCCTTTAGGACATGATTTCTTTTTGTTTTGGATGCAAATTTTGGGGATTGGGGGGCAAAATTTGTGTTTGGCCCTGGTTTTTGTGGAGTTAGCACCAGCTAAGTCTGGGTCATTGGTACAGTATAAAAATATAGAAATTTTGGGCGGGGCCAAAAATCTTACCCCTCCTATTACAAAGCCAAATATTTTTTCTTTCCCTTGAAGACGTAATGATAACGCCTCAGTAAGGTGGTCTACGTATGATAAAGCGTTTAAGTTAAGTCTGTTAGACATCATTGTCGTTTCCAACGTCGTGGTTGGAACTGACATAGACGGCGATAAAGACAATACCCAGTCTTCAGCCTCGTCGTCTAGACGCAGAGGAACTCTCGGTATGCCCTGTCCTGCCATTTCAAATTTATTCCTAGAATTGATGAAAGGCAGATTTAGAGCATTTGCGGACAAGAAACTAGACTAGCCTGTGTTGGTAGCAAGCTTACAAATAGCGTCGTTCAATAATTCGAATGTTCTAGTGACATTATTGGACTGTGTCGGCTACTCAGGGACGATGTCCCTGAACCGATCAAAAACTCTGTGTCCAATGACGCTATTAGTCTCTTATCCAGCATCGCAGCATTTTAGTCCGACGGAACAACCTCTGGAAGATAATGCCGGAAGAAATGTATGGCTGCTTAGGTTGTTCCGAAAGGGAAAGCTCGAAATCGTCCGAATCCCTTTCGCCATCCTGTCGGACCCTATGAAGTGCTCGGTCGTCCGTACCTGATGCTTCAGCGGAGCGAACCGACCCAGCGTCGTCGGATTATTCCTGATCCGACAGAGATTCTGTCGTTTGCTGGGATGCTGCGATAAGTTGTGCTATTTTGGATAGCACGTCCGTCACTGAGGCCTGTGGAGTAGCGGTCTTACGTTGCTTTGCCGCTGGAAGCTCCGTGTACGTTAGCCCGTGCATACTTCTATTATGCGAGCGACCGGAGTGTACAGGCCTCATGTCCCTTGGCTACCGGATGGCGTGACCTATTCGCCGTGGAATACCTGAATGACGAAGCTGGCCGGATACTCGAGGTCACGTAGCCAAGGTGTGGTCGTGTGCGCTGCCGTGAGGATGAGGAAGCCTTTTCGACAGTCTCTCGGACTGTCTATATAACGGAGCGTCCCGAGCAGCGGACATATGCTCCGAATGCGAAACGTTTGTACCACAACATCCGGTCCCATATGTTGTTGTACAAGAGAAGGACCTCTCTCGCTCGCAGCCTGGACGGACCTGGACGAGCTAGGAACCGGACTAACAGGCTTCCTCCGATCTCTCCTCTGATCCGTCGTCACTGGGTGTGTACTATTGTCTATTATAGTGCTCGCATCACCCAAATCTCCTTCCTGGACCGCAACGGATGAACCCGGCTGCCAAACCATTCGATGAATGGACGCTACACCGGGTGAGCTAGCGAATGTCAACACCGTCGACCCTACTAGGGACCTCTTAGACGATTGACGTATTTCCATGAGCACTTATTGCCGCTAGCTCTTCATTTAACTATGACGACAGAGGCACACTTTTGAAAGACATCATGGTAACTTTTGAGAACAAGAAACCAGACTTGCTTGTTTAACAGCAAGCATAAATATATATAGCGTCGTTCAATAATTCGAAAGTTCCTGTGACATTATTGGACTGTGTCAGAAACTGAGGGACGATGTCCCTGAACCGATCAAAAAATTCTTGTGTCCACCGACGCTATCAGTCTCTTATCCGGCATCGCAGCATTCTGGTCCGAAGAAACAACCTCTAGAAGACAAAGCCAGATGACATGTACAGTAGCTTATGTTGTTCGGAAAGGGAAAGCTCGGAATCCTCCGAATCCCTTTCGCCATCCTGTCGGACCCTATGAAGTTTTCGGACGTCCGTACCTGATGCTTCAGCGGAGCGTACCGACCCAGCGTTGTCGGATATTACATGATGCGACAGAGATTCTGTAGTCGCTGGGATGCTGCGATAAGTTGTGCTATTCGGGATAGCACGTCCGTCACTTAGGCCTGTGGAGTAGCGGTCTTACGATGCTTTGCCGCTGGAAGCTCCGTGTACGTTGACTCCTGCATACTTTTCTTATGCGAACGTCCGGAGTCTACAGGCCTCGTGTCCCTGGCTACCGGATGGCATGACCTGGTCGCCGTGGATTCTCTGATTGGCGAAGTTGGCTGGATATCCGAGGTCACGTAGCCAAGGTGTGGTCGTGTGTGCTGCCATGAGGATGAGGAAGCCTTATTGACAGTCTCTCCGGACTGTCTATATAACGGAGCGTCCCGAGCGGCGGACGTATGCTCTGAATGCGGAACATTTTGTACTACAACATCTGGGGCCAGATGTTGTTGTACGAGAGAGGGGCCTCTCTCGCTCGCAGCCCGGATGGACCTGGACGAGCTAGGAACCGGACTATGGTCTAATAGGCTTCCTCCGTTCTCTCCTCTGATCCTCCGTCACTGGGTGTGCACTTGGTTCATTTATAGTGCTCGCATCACCCAAAACTCCTTTCTGGACCGCAACGGATGAACCCGGCTGCCGAACCATTCGATGAATGGACGCTACACCGGGCGAGCTAGCGGACATCAAAGGCCGTCGATCCTACTAGGGACCTCTTAGGCAATTGACGTATTTCCATGAGCACTTTGTCGCTAGCTCTTCATTAATTGTGACGACGGAGGCACACATTTGGAAGACATCACGGATACATCACCCTGTTCTTGTTCGTCTGAAATAGAGATTGATAAACTAGAGTGACCCTGCGGACCGGCATGGCCATTTCCCCACTAACATACCGTGACACACGCTTCCCATGTTGTCATCGAAATTAACACATACTGAACAGGAGTTAGTGAGAGCACACTGACTACATTTGTACAATGATTATGAAAGTCAGAGGAAGATTTCCTCTTATTACAATTGAACAATATCCTTTCATTGTGAAAAGAATACAAAGTCCTAGTACTCGCACCAACCCCTGAAAACAAAACTACATAATAACATGATCCATTAACATAGAAAAAATAATTGAAATCAAAAAATTTTTTGAAAAAATATTTTTTCAGAAAAGCCCAAGTTTCTGAAAAGTAACGTTAAGCCCTAATGAATCCCAAACCTAAGTGTGGACAAAAATTTTTTAAATATTTAAAAAAATTAATGCAACACTTACGAATAATAATAATGTATCCAGTTATGATTAAACTAACACAAAGACAAGAAATCCCCCTCCACAGAGGCTGTTGTCAATGTAAACAAGAAGTGTAAAAACACCAGAAACATGACTTCAGGCACTGATAACCCTGGCCCGAAATCAGTTACCAATAATACACTATCTGATGCAAAACAGAGACTTCCAGGGAAGAAACTGCAGAACATCAGATGGTAGATGCAGAACACTATGCCTAAACACCCATGGGTGTGGACGTAAACATGGGGAAAAGAACAGAATTCATTCTGTTATCCAGCTAAAACTCCCAAGAAATTTTAGTAATAATATTACAGAAAATATGCCAAAAGCATGGGAGAATAGCAAGGGGGGACTTAAGGAAAGGGAGAGAGGAAAACACTGAACAAGCAGTGTAACTTTATAGCAAGAATGACCACAACAGGCCCATGCCTCGAAAATAGGTAACTTAACATAATTTCATTAAAAAATTTTAAGTTACAGCCCTGATTATTATCTGTCACTCATTTTTCATCTCCTCCTTCTATTTCCTCCTTAGATCCACCATTTCTCTAATATTTATGTGTCTGGCATCATTTAAACTGAGATTTACAAGCACAAAGATCAGTGAGATGTTAACTGATGAAGGGCCAAACAAAGAATGATAAATGGCGCCAATTTCGGGACGTCCTTGACACTGTGCATGCGCAGTAGAGGCGAAGTATGGAGGGCCATTCAGGACATGATTTCTTTGGTTTTAGATGCAAATTTTGGGGATGGGGGGGCAAAATTTGTGTTTGGCCCTGGATTTTTAAGAGTTAGCACCAGCTATGTCTGGGTCATTGGTACAGTATAAAAATATCAAATTTAACATATACATACAAAAGCGGGATAAAATGAACAATCTCTACAGAGAAAACACGCTTCAAGATCATTCACAGGAGGCCTCTGTAATATTAAATCCGGTAAAAACACTCTCCAACGTGTACTATTTGGTATTACAACTATAAACACGTGAGAATATGCGATTGAGAACCGACAAAATAGAGACCAGGATCTAGAAATGGAGGTAGGTATGATTAACCGGCTCCAACACTGACCGCCCTCGAAATATATAAGAATTTCAAGGTCCACCAAAGAGATAGCGTAATCACACATTGCACGAGTGCATAAAAATCCAGCCTATTAATCATCTAAAAACCACTAAATAGCTATGCCATAACCTATGAGCTCAAATAGTGGCCATTATGATGATAAAATAAGTGCCTGTATATTAGAAATCAGAAAATAAACACCGGAAACAAATGCAACAGAACTGCATATATGCCTATGAGGGCGCCATCCAACACGACTCAAATGCAAAGTATGTATGTATTAAAATATATATACACGACAGTGTGAGTGTGTGTTGGGGGGGGGGGGGGGGATTGATCATTCAAATATATGTCGAAACCTCCTCACCCACATTACTTAATCATTGCTGGTCCAGACAGCAATAATATAGTGACCACAAAGCTCTTTCACATCTGACATACCTGTAATGCCACCGAGAGCGGAGAATGACATGAAGAATAAAACTTCCCTTAAAGAAGAAAATCCTCTTGTGGGGAAGCTTCTGGTGAATGCTCAATAACAGACCCCATAACCTCAATGAAATCAATAGAAACAAATGAAATGAAGGATACACATATCCAATCATTCATTCCCATGAAAACGGCTGAGCGTCAAATGTATGCGCTCAAATGCCTTATACAAGTGACACAAATAATGGAAACTATTATTCCTGTGCACCGTAAACTTAACTATCCTGAAGTGATCCCACATAAGATCATGAAATAGCCATAAAGTTAGAATAAGGGCAAGATGTAGCCAGCGCTTACTTATGCGCTGAAATCTTATGCACAGACTGCTGATTGGAAGATAAAATAACCAAAGCAGTATGAATAGTTAACTGACTTATTTACACAATAGAATGAACATAAACGTCCCTTCTATTGGAAAATAATGACAAAAGAAGCGATACATCTCTTCTGATGAACTCTGATCTGCGTCTATAAATACATTAACAGAAATAATTCAATGATGTAATGTAAACAAGAGGCCCCACAGGGCCTGAAGCGCTCATCTTGTACAGAACAGAGTCCAAGAATGAGTCTACATTAAGCAAGCCATCTCCATAGGCTACACTGTCAATCCTTGAGTCCCTCAGGAGTGACAAACATAATCTGGGCAGCATGCTTTTTCTTCAGTTGATCATAAGTAAAATGTAGAGCTCCCCTATGAAGCCCCTTGATACAACCTATGTGGATTAATCTTAGTACCTCTAGAGGGTACTGAATACAAAATTTTTAATTCTTCAGCAAAATGGCCAATTCCGGCTCCCATAGAGAGCCCAAATATTAACCCAGGCTCTTGAATTGAACACAGTTAAATCTGACTTCCCTAGAGATGTTGTGTACCGAATATGAAAGCATTCTGACTGTTGGATCTGAAGAAGAGAAATTGTAAAGAAATTTCTTCGAATTGCACTAAGTTCAAATTTGGGCTACCATAGCAAGCCTAAATATTAACCTATGGATCTGATTTGAACAAACTTGAATCTGACCCCCTTAGAGATGTTGTATACCAAATGTGAAAGCAATCTGACAAGTGAATCTGAAGAAGAAGATTTTTGAAGAAATTCCCTCTTAGGCCAAAAAAAAAAAATCAATTGATTCTCAGGCAATTTTTTTTTCAAATCAATGAGGGAGGGAGGATTTTATTTTTATTTTTTATTTTTATTTCTTCCAGATGGTGAGAAAGGATTGAGAGGCAAAAGTCACTTTCTGATGTCTGTTTTTACCTGAAAAGCATGGAAAGTGCATATTGTAAAATGATATACAAATAAAACTAATTTTATTGAAAACTAAAACTGTTTTTCTTTATTTTCTGATATCACCACTTTTTGTATTTAGAAACAGAACTCTGACTTCACTTTTAAACTTTTACAAAGCAGAACTATTTTATGAATACTAGATATTATTGACCACCCTCGTATTATTTTGGTATCATTGTGAGTTATTTTGATTTTTAGTATGACCCATGGTGAGAGTGTTCTTCTCTGTAACAGAAGGTATATTCTTTTTAAAAAAATATTTAAAGTGTTTAAAATAAATTTCAAGTTCATATAAGAAGCTGGGTCATTCATGGTTTCCGAATACCCTAACTGAGTTGAAAAGCGTAGTTAAAAAAGTTTTCGATATCCTTTGTAAATTAAGCGTTATTAACAATTTGAGTTAATTTCTTTGGTAAATGACAATACATTTCAGTTGTCTCCCTTTCCGGCTGCGCTGGGTAATAATACACTGTTCAGAAAACTGACAATTTCTGCCAACCATCTTTCACTGACACGTGCGATTGGTGCTTTGAAGGTCTGCCATTCTTATCCATCCAAATACCTCTGATTTCTATTGTAGCCTTATTACATTTAACCCCCTTCCAACAAACTTCACAAGTTTTCAAAGAAAAACATTCAATGCAAATTGCGGGGTGAATTTCAATGCAGCCAATTTTTCAGTGGAACAGAGCGTAACTGCAAGCAATTTCGATATGGACGAACTGTCTCCAATACATTTTTTTTGTTTTGAAACGGTGGTTAACTTTTAATAAATTCTAATTAACTCGATGCGTGTCTTGTGTGATTCGTTGTTTTGTCTGGTACTTTGTTTTTAAATAGCCATTTTGTGCTGGTTGCTATCAGTTGGGGCGAATTGTTCGAACGACTACGCCATTGCAATTCTTTTCAGAAATATAAAATTGGGCTAGTTTAGGCTATTTTCATAGCCGTGTGACGGACTTTAACAGCAACCGTGTTTACTGTTTTTTGCGGAAGCGTGTGTTTTTAAAAAATAAAACATAAGAAAATACAGTAAACTGCCATGTCTCCCAAGGAAGTTTAGAAGGGCGACTTGAATTTCGCCCCCAATGTAAGCCAAGGCCAGAGGCTCTCACACTTAACACACGCCTGTGTATATTTACCTGTTTATTCGTTGGTTTTGGGCCTTAAAACCAATAGTCCCTTTTCAATTTCCCTGTTTCCTATTTTCTTGCAATGACGGTCCAAATAAAAAGGCCCAACGCGGGCCATTTTTTTCAACGCGGCGGTGCCTGAGAATCAATTCCTTTTTTTTTTTTGGCCTTATTGTACTAAGTTAAATTTCATGTTCCCATATGGAGCCCAAATATTAACCTAGGCACTCGAATTGAACAACCTGGAATCTGACCCCCATAGAGATGTTGTATACCAAATATAAAAGCATTCCGACTGGTGGATCTGAAGAAGAAGATTTTTAAAGAAATTTCCTCATATTGCACTAAGTAAAAATTTGGGCTACCATAGTGAGCCCAAATATATACCTAGGGATCCGATTTGAATAAACTTGAATCTGACCCCCATAGAGATGTTGCATAACAAATATCAAAGCATTCTGACTGATGGATCTGAAGAAGAAGATTTTTTTAAATTACCCTCCATATTGAACAAAGATAAAATTTGGGCTTCCGTATTACCACAAACCACAAACCAAATTTGGTTCATACCGGACCATCAGATCAGAAAATAGAAATTTTGGGCGGGGCCAAAAATCTTACCCCTCCTATTACAAAGCCAAATATTACATCACGAACTTCGTTTGAACAAACTTGATTCTACACCTCATATGGAAGCTCCATAGCAAATATCAAGTCATTGTACACACTGGTTCTTCAGAAGAAGATTTTTAAAATATTTTGGAGCATTTTCCCCCACTCCCTCCCTATGGGGCTGGGCCCGATGAGTTGAACAAAAATGAATTGCCCCTTTGGGACCATCACTCACACAAACTTTCACTTGAATTGGCCCAGTGGGTTTGGAGGAGAAGACCAAAACATGGTGTTGAGCTAACAATGAGACATCATTGAATATGTGGTTTCCAAGAACCGAGGGTCCCAAGATCCCTGCATAGAGACCCTTGGACTCAGGACTTAACGCAATATATGAACTCATGTCCAAAATAATTGAGAAAACCGTTAATATATGCCCAAATTTGGCCTTATGTTAAAAGATTCTCTAAAACAAAACAGGTCTAGAGGGAAAAACGTCTACCATTACAGTAAATAACTGGAATAGACGTGTGAGTAAGCGACCTATCGAAATAACATTCAAACCGCTCCACACAACTCCATACGGCACAAAAAACTTTCGCTGTTAATGCGTCAGATAACAGATAAAAGTGAGCCATACAGCTGGCTAATTCGCTCTGTGAAACAACAGATGAACCAGCCAAATGAATAATGGAATATGTGTATCCTATCATAAATCCCATGAGACATTATCTAGTTCACAATACAAGTGATCTAAAAAACTATACTCGCTACAATTGCCGAACGTTCGCTTTTCGACTGAAAGATAATCATAAACAACCTAATTATCCACTTCCAGTCAAAATCGAATGGACCGAGCTCTATAAAAGCCTCGAGCCACCGGCTCAGGGGAGTCTGATCAGTAACTCAGACAGACGAGAAACCCCTATCCAAGTGGCTGTATAGACAATCCTAAAGAAATATATAGGAGAGATACCTACACCTTCGCTATGAGCCCTTATAGGCGAATTGAGTCTAGGTCAACCTCTCCTACTCTTTCTGTTGGTGTGGTCGATTAGATCCCAACTTAAAGAGTCGAGTATTGATGCTTTCTTGTAGTTTAATCCTACAATAATGAAAGCTTACCATCAAGACTTAGGTATACCTATACCTTCGCTATGAGTCCTTATAGACGATCTGAGTCTAGGACAACCTCTCCTACTTTTTTTGCTGGTCCATTAGACCCCAACTTAAAGAGTCGGGTATTGATGCTTCTTACCATAATAAAAGACTAGAGTTGGAAGAATAAAGCGACCTATAGCAAGTTTTCCACCTAGTCAAATGCAAAGATGAAGACACAAGGCTTCGTCACATCAGAATAACTCCCACTTAACATTAGTTAAGACCGAGATATATATAATAGGTTTGTAAGAATTTTAAAAAGTACAAATGACCACAAATTCCTTTCCATATAGATGTTGTGTCACAGTACTTAAAATTGAAGTACATAAGACCATGAGACTAAATTCGCTCTGAAAAAGAAATTATCTTCTCAACTGTGTCAGAGCGAACAGCTAAATGATGAAGGTAAGGCTACAACTAAGATCTTAGCCTGCTCAATCAACGCAGAGAAACTCTCAACACATCTTCCCCTGTTGTTTTTAAAAGTATGTGAACAAACACAAACGATTAAAAATACAGAGGAAGAAGATAAGAAACTGAATTACTTTTTCCCGCAGGAAGTTAAATACGGTGTCGTCTACACAATCGAAGACCTGTGACACCCGTGTAGACTTAACCGGAAAGAGATCTTATTACCCTGCTCTTTATCCAGATGAAGTCAGTGTCAAACTGTGCTAGCGGTTTCTCATAACTGCTCGCAGCATTGTGATTCACTGGAACAAGTTCAAGGAAACGATAATGTATGGTATCTATATCATCCAAGAGTTGTTCCAGAAGAGAAAGTTATCCTTTCCATCATTCGTCTAAATCAGATAGAATCACAATCACCAGCATCTGAACAGACAGGTGACTGGACCAATTAAGCATGCAACAGCTCAAGTTTTGAGACTGACGTTGAGTGCTTCTGCCTTAACAGGAATACTGCGAATAGCTGCGCAACTGCGACAGCAAGTCCGTTACGGCGGCCTGAGGAGCAGTGGTCATTAATAGCCTGTCCACCAGCTGCTCCTAGGACAGGGTGTCCAATATTGTTATAACTGCAGACGACACGATGAATGAAGCCTCATCTCCTTGGCTACTAGATGGTGCGACTTTCTTCACAAAAGATGGACCTTTTGATGATGCAGACTGGAAATCCTGAGTTACTTAGCCAAGGTGCGGTCGGGAGTGCTTGGTAGACGCTAAAGAAGCAAAACTGTAGCCGTCGCCAGCTAAGATTTGAACTAAGAGTACCAGATAATAGCTACGTACGTAAGCTTTGACTGATGCAAGGTCCTGCCAACAACACCCAGCTCCAGATGTTGTTAAAAGAGAGAGAGAGGGGTCTCCCTCTTGCTTGAGGTCCGGGGAGACCTGGACAAGCGTACCTCAGAACTTGCCGTCTACTTCCTTCCATCAACACTGGGTGAGCATGATTCGATTAAACAGTGCTCGCTACACCCTTATTCTCTCTCGACACCTACAGACATACCCGGCGTCACATCACGAGTCTATGTGATAAATCTGCCGGATGAGCTAGCTGGAGACAAAGGACGTAAACCTCTTTTGAAGCCTAGCCCTTGTCTTAAATCAGTGAGCACTTTTCCACTAGCTCTGAATACAATGTATATGTGACACATTCAGAGTCACAGTCCTCATATTCAATCTTAACCGTTTCACCGGCGTCAGGGAACTGAAACCACTCATTGGGTTTATAGCCCTGTGAAATATAAAGATCACTTTGTCCGTTATGTAGAGGAAACCATAAGACTAGCCGACCCCGGCTGCCTATTAGATGGGACCGGACAGGAGGCATGGACGTATACTCAAACTGACGCAAGTTCCTACCAACAACATCTGTCCCCAGATGATGCTGTAAGAGAGAGAGGCCTCTCTCTTGCTCGCGGTCCTGGATGACCTGGATGAGCGTACCTCAGAACTTGCCGGTTTCCTCCTTCCGTCGTCGCTGGGTGAGCATGGTTGCGTATCATAGTGTTCGCTCCACCCTATATCATCTAGCCCGGATCGTATGCACCCGACATCACAGTTCTCAGAGGCCTGAGTAACCACTTCACTGGTCAAGCTAGCTGGCGACAATGGACTTGTGCGGTCGTGTGTGCTTTTCGAACACAGAGGAAGCTATAAGACTAGCCGACCCCGGCAGTCTATGGAAGGAGCGTCCCGTGGACGTAAGTTCCAACTGACACAAGTTCCTACCAACAACCTCTGACCCCCAATGTTGTTATAAGAGAGAGGGGTCTCTCTCTTGCTCGCGATCACAGAAGACCTGGACAAGCATACCTCAGAACTTGTCTACTTCCTCCTTTCCGTGCTTCCTCCTTTCCGTCGTCGCAGGGTGAGCATGTTCGTATCTTTATAGTGCTCGTTACACCCTTATTCCTCTACTCGACCGCTATGGACATACCCAGCATCACACCACCCATATATTATGTCGTGATAGATCTGCCGGCTCAGCTAGCTGTAGACAAGGGACGTAAACTCGCTTTTGTAGCCTAGCCCTTGTCTAATATCATTGAGCACTTTCCAGCTAGCTCTTATAGTATAATACGATGACAGAAGCACACTCCCTGATGGCGTCACGAAACCACACCAAGTTCTTGTTCCTCTGTAAATAGAAACTAAAAAACTATAGTGACAATTTGACGAGAGGACCAGCAGAGTCCCCTCGCCGCGTTATGACCGATAGTGTCCACTCGCCTAACACAAACCATGACTCCTGTCATCCAGATTGTCAAATCTGATACATGGAGTAGAATTAGTGTAGTACATCAACTAAACTCATCACAACAACCAAGTAAATAGAGGAAAGGCTTCCTCTATTTGCCATACTGTTAGATCAATATAATTACCTAAATTCTAATACATGTCATTGTACCACCACCAAATCTACATATAATATAACATAAAAATATAATCAACGAAATAAATATATCCAAAAGAAAAACTCTTTCCAAAATAAAATAAAAATTTTTGAAAATTTTTTCCTAATATAAGAGCCCAAGTTCCCAAAGGGAACGATGAGCCCAAAAAAGCCTAAGTGTGGACAAAATTATAAAATCAGTGTAAAATTAACTACCACACTATCAGAATATTTAATGTTACTTAAAACTGTTGTTCCTAAACAAAAATAGGAAACTACCTAGTGTAACAGGGTTCATACAGAATTATCATTTTGAAATTCAAGGACTTTTCAGGGCTTTTTAGGGCCAAAAAATGATATTCAGGGCAACTCTTTAACTAATAAAACCCTCCTAAATTTTATAATTAAATCTTCACAAAAACACTCTGAACATAAAAAATGGATTCTTGACTGTTTGTTGTTTGCAGTACTTTGTTTTAATCATCCTGTGTAACATTAAATACAATTTCGACAATATAATTTGTCCCTCTAGTCCAACAATGCTCCATCTGCAATGCTTTAGTATTGCAGATGGTGCCTTGTGGTGCTCTAGTGATGATGTAGTTTTTTTTTAATTGCAGGTGCGAAAATGTTTTGAATTTCTTAAACTACACACCGATTGCATTGACACATCTATTAGTGGCATCTGATTATTAGCGATGGTAGAGACAGAGGACAGCAATGTTTTGTCGTTTAAATGAACCTAATTTGTGGAATTTATTTCAACACATACCTAACTGATGCTTAATAATCACTTCACTAATGCTTTTAGTGAATAAAACAGGGATGAAGCGCACTTAACTGGTGCCCACACTGCAGATACCATAAAATTTAAGGACTTTTTAAGGGAGTTGAACAATTTTCAAGGGCTTTTCAAGAAAATTAAATGTTTTAGGGCCTTTTAGGGCCAACAGTGAAAATTCAAGGACTTTTCAAGCCTCTATGAACCCTGAGTAATGTAAATGTAAACAAAAAAACGGAATCAAGACCCCAGGCAACACGGCCTGAAGTCAGTAACAGAAACAAGATCTTCCTCAGAATAAAAAACGATACATGGTTGTATGATGCATGACCAAAATGCCCAAACACCCTAAGGATGAGGATGTAACCCTGGGGATGTACAGAATAATTTTTTGTTTAATACGTTAAACTCCCAAGAAATTTTATAAAAAAAATTTCATTAAAACAAGCCAAAAAGCTTGGGAGCTTAACTGGGGGATCAAGGGAAGGCAGGGAAGGAATACTAAATAAACAGCGGATAGATCATAATCAATCAGTGATAACGTCAGGCTCAAGTCCCGAAATTAGGGAACATGAACTAATTTTAATAAATATTATAAAATTACAGCCCTGAACGTTTCAAACCACCTTTTCTTCCTTCCTTCATCCAGTTCTGTCCTTGGATCCACCAATTTAACCATTGATTTGTGTCTGGCATCATTATTAATTGAGATTTAAAAGCACAAATGTCAGTTTGTTCTTATCTGACAAGGGCCAAACAAAGAATGATTTATTGACACCAGATTTGGTGTCTTCCTGGCATCTGCGCAGGGTAAAATGTATGGAGGGCCAGATAGGACTTCTAATTTTCGGTTTTGCATGCAAATTTTGGGGATTGGGGGGCAAAATTTGTGTTTGGCCCTAGATATTTTTGGGTTAGCACCAGCAAAGTCTGGGTCATTGGTTACAGTATAAAAATATGAAGAGTCAGAAGTCAAAGGCAAGTGCACTGTCGACAAGTCGACAAGTCTTAATATAGAGGAACCCAGTTAATTGAATAGCCACTTTGCAAGTGAAAATTATTCAATTAACAGGAACATTTAATTAACAGGGATCGTGTCATTTTCCTGTATTCTAGAGATAAACTTAAGCACTTATTCTACTATATAATAATATTTACCTTTGCACTAGGTTCTTCAATACTCTCTTTGATTGGAATTGGAACCCTCTCCAACAATTTTAGTAACTCTAACTTTTCTTCCTAAAAAAAGCATTGTCATTAAGATTGAAATTACTGATTGAATCATCATAGTATGTTTTTTTTTGTTGCTTGAAAGTTATCACAATAAAATCATAACAAGTGAGTAATGCCACCCATACAGACTGTTTCAGCATCAAAAAGGAATAAAATTACATAAAAATGAGTACTGTTTATAATGCAATTATGATATAATCCCAGATGCTCAAAATGATTATGAAAAACCACTAAAGGAATAAATGTGATCTCAAACACTGCATATGATATAACCCTATATGGTCAAAATGATCATGAAAATCACTATATGAATAACGGTAACTCAGCATATGAGAGTTTCACACTATTTCATTAGATGGTATTGGGAGCAGGCTTGAAAAATGCTAATCATCTAAGGCCACACAAAGTAGATTTTCTGTTTCTCAGGCCATTATTTGTAAAATTGCATGCAGGGCTAGCAGTTGTTTATTTTATTTTTTATTTTTGTAATTATTCCTTTGGCATCAAAAGTTCATGTTCTTGGTTTATGTTTTAGGCCTCATAATCTACAGAATAGCATGACTGGTGGTGTATTTTGTCCCTTAAGAGCATGAAGGCTTTGCAATGCAAAAGCATTGCAAAGCCTTCTTGCACTCAAGGGACAAATTTATGATTTTTTTTTAACTTGGGTAAAATATCAGACATAAACCATTTAATTTTTATTTTTTAAAGTTTACAATGGTTGTAAAAAGAGAGCATGTGGCAGCCAAAAGGTCCATGCAGGAGGGCCTGAGAAACAGATTTTCATTTTTTTTTAGGCCTAATCTTAACAACATATGCTTAACAAGAGGCCCCAGGGGGCCTGAGGGCACTCACCTGACATGGTAGTCTAAATATCAAACCAGGGACTTGACTTGAATAAGCTGCATACGCCCCTCCTAAGAAAAGCATATAACAACTAGATGAAGCGATTGTGCCCACACAATACACAGGATTTTCCTTCTATTTTCAGTTCCTGCACTTTTACGTCCCAAAACTGAGATAAAAGCATAAAACAGATTTTTTTTTCGGAAATTTTTGAAGTCCCAAACAAAATATTTTCAGCATGAAATTTTTTTTCTTCTTAAAATTGACCGAAACGCATAAAAAAACAAAAAAAAATTTCAGATTTTGGTCCAAAATTTCTAAGTCCGGAACGGGACTCCAAATTTTCAGTCTAAATATGAACCCAGGGACTTGGCTTGAACAAACTTGAATCTCACCCCCCTAAGGATGCTGCATACCAAATATCAAAAGATTCTTATTGGTAGATCTGAAGAAGATTTTTAAAGAAAATTCCTCATACTGCACTAATTTAAACACTTGGGCTCCCATATAGAGCCCAAATATGGACCCAGGGAATTGATTTCAATCAACATGTGAAACAATCTTCCAAAGATGTTATATGTGAAATCTGAAAGCTTTTGGAGCAGTGGTTTGGGAGAAAAGTAGTCTTAAATGTTTTTCCCATTACCCACAGTGTTAAAAAATGCTGACTCAGCACTTTTTCAAAGTCCCCAAAAAGTACCCCATGATAAAACCGATAGCAATTTTTTTTTACCATTCCATTCTGTTGGTCCTAAGGAAGCATCACACCAAATAAGAATTCTCAGTGCCGTGTAGTTTTGGAGATATGGGTGTTTTAATTTGTTTCTATTTTTAGCTCCTGCGATTCCCATGGGGCGACAGGAAAAAAAATTTGGCATAAATTAAGTACTTATGACCCAAAAAGCCTTCATATCAAATTTGGTTCAAATCTGCCTCTCGGTTTGGAAAGTTAAAAAATTTATAGTAATTTATATATTTTTTACACTTACCAATGACCCAGACATAGCTGGTGCTAATTCTCAAAAATCTAGGGCCAAACACAAATTTTGCCCCCCAATCCCCATAATTTGCATCTAAAACCGAAAAAATCATGACCTAAATGGTCCTCCATACTTTTCCTCCACTGCGCATGCCCAGTGTCAAGGAGGCCTCGAAATTGGCGCCAATTATCATTCTTACAAGCGGTGCCTGGTCAGCGCTATGTACTCAGCGGGGAGGTATGAGTTCCCAACTCCTGGGAGGGCCATCCCCGTCTGGGTCATTGGTAAGTATAAAAAATATATAAATTACTATAAATTTTTTAACATTTTTATACTGTACCAATGACCCAGACATAGCTGAATAGTAAAAAGGCTGGAGGGCCTAGGACATAGAGAAAAATCCAATAAGCTCAACTATATATAATAGAGTTATCCCCTCGAGGAGAAAAGGAGTATTAGGCTTTATATGTATCTTTCTTATTTATGATAAATTAGAAAGACACAACACCCTCCATAATTGAGCATAATAACATTCATGTTCTCTATTAACATCCAGTATAACCCTTTATACTAATTATTTTTAAAGTAAGCCAATAAATAAAGTCAGTCCAGAGAATTGAGACTCTTTATACTCTTTAAAAGTGTCCGAGGATTGTATATTAACGCCTGTTTGACACGTGACATATACAAATGCTTCACACCGAGCTACACTTTAAAAATATGACATGAATGAATTTTAAACATTAACTTTACACTTTAAAACCATCCCGGTACCGACTCAGAATTACTGACTCCGGAGGAGGTATCCCCTTGCTTTTCACTATAAAGCAGGTGACCTAAGGGAACACCCCCCCCCCCCCCCTTCCCCTTGCCCTAGTACATACATACCAGTACAAATAGCCCAGAGCAAAGAGGGCAGCAGGACAGAGTCACCGCCGGAACAGAAAGCCTGCATAACTATAGTTGCAACTGTTTAGTGGATGACATTCTGAGCAACAGATAACTGACCTAAACAATGCAGGTCTCCAGAAATGGACTCAATATTTAATAGATATAGATAAAAATTTGTGAATGTGGATGGCTGATACCAATATGCAGCCTTCATTAAATCTGTAATAGCAACACTATTTGCGTAAGCCCAAGATGTAGAAAGAGCTCCTACTTCATGAGCCGAAATCTTAAGCACAGGCTGCTGAGTTGAAGATAGATTATCATAAGCAGTACGGATAGTTAATTGAATCCATCTAGCAATAGAATGGACCGTAATGTCCTTTCTATTAGGCATCAGAGACAGAAAGAAGCGTTTTTGTCCCTTTCTGATAAACTGAGATCTCTGTTTATAGATACGTAACGCTCTAACAGGACAGAGTAAAGGCCTACGCCCGTCTGAAGACGGAAGAGCCTTAATAACAATAGGTTCCGGATATTTATTAGGAGCCTGATTCTTAGCCAAAAATCCAACATTAGTAGTAAAGGTAATAGTGTTCCCGACACTACGATAGTGAGAATCGTCCACAGATCGTGCATGAAGCTCACTGACTCTTCTAGCAGAAGAGAAAGCTAAGAGAAATGCTGTCTTATAAGACAAGAATTTGAAATCTACTGTCTCAAGAGGCTCAAATGGCTTTTCTTTTAGTTTAAGAAGAACCTAAGCTAAATTCCATTTAGGAATTAATCTAAGGGTTCTAGGTCTATTTATCGAGAAGTTTCTAACTAATTTAGATAAAGAGACATTAGATCCAATTTGTAAACTATCATGGTGTGCATAGGTATCAGATAACATAGACCTATAAACTTTAATAGTAACAGGCTGCAGTTTGATCTCATCAAACAAGTATACTAGAAAGTTTGCAATGTCTGGAATGGAGGGATCAAAAATATCAACAGAATGATCCCTACACCAATGACAAAAGACCTTCCACTTAGCCGCATAGTTTAGTGAAGAGGAGGTCCTCCTACAGTTAGAAATTGCGTCCACTGCTCGTCCTGTAAAATGCTTGCCGTGCAAGAAGGGCCGCACAACGGAAATACGTGAAGGTTGAGACCTTGCGGGTTGTGATGTAGTTGACGCGATTTCCCCTGCAAAAGAAGATCCTCTCGTAGAGGAAGCTTCCGCGGTAAGTCCCACAGCAGACACCTCAGTAGATTTATCCACAGTCTCTGTGGAGACAGAGATGCTACCAATAGAATTTTGCATTGAGATTGTTTTATCTTTAGCAATATCTGCTGAATCAACGGCGCTGGAGGATACGCATATCCTATCATTCCATCCCACGAGATCGATAGAGCGTCTACTGCATATGCTCGGGGATCCGGACATGGAGACACATATGTCTGCAACTGATTGTTGAGCTGTGTCGCAAATAAGTCTAACATTGGCCGCTCCCATTGGTAGCAAATCTGATTGAATACCTGTTTGTTGAGAGTCCATTCTGACGGCAACAAGCGACCCTTCCGTGAAAGGGAGTCTGCTAATACATTCAGACGACCTGGAATATGACAGACCGAAAGTAGAACCTGGTGTTCTAGAACAAACAGAAGGATTCTTTCCGTTAAATTGAATAACGGAACAGAATGAGCGCCTCCCTAGTTCCGAATATACGCTACTACTGTCGTATTGTCGGACAGGATTTGGACATGTGCTTTCTGAATAATGTTCATCCAATGACGTAGTGCAAGCCAAATTGACATCATTTCCTTGATGTTTATGTGCTTGCCTAGAAACTGCGGATCCCAAAGACCCTGGCACTTCGAATCCGTTGGGATCAATGTTGCACCCCAACCTGTTTGACTGGCATCCATCATAATTGTAAAACTCGGATCCGGCAACTGCAGTGGGACTCCCTGAGTCAACCACTGAATGTTTGCCCAAGTCTGAATCTCGTTTCACTTGATTTGACAAGAGAACGTCTATATCGAGCGAATGAATCTTTACACTCCAATTCTGAGTAAAGAAAATTTAGAGAGGACGAGTGCGTAACCGCCCCATCGGAATGAGATCCACAGCGGCTCGGCACAGACCTATCAGTCTCATGAACTCTCTCCCTGTGACTTTGTCTGAGTGAAGACAATAGCGAGTGTAACAACTGATTAATTTCGCTCTGGTTAACGGCAGACGAACGAGATTGTTGTGCGTCTCGAAGCTCATTCCCAGATGAGTGAATGACTTGGACGGCACCAGATCCGACTTCTCATTTATTATAAAACCGAGACGTCGGAGTAATAGAAGCAGATTCTGCACATCGTTCTGAAGCGTTAACTCATTGCCGTGCCTCTGAAGAATGTCGTCCAGGTAGGCCGACGTTACCGCAGACGAATGAGCTCGGAAATATATCATTACCGAGTTCATTATTCGAGTGAAAGCCCAGGGCGCTAGGTTCAAACCGAAGCACATCGCTCGGAACTGATATACAACTCCTAGGACTGCGAAGCGTAGATACTTTCTGAATGTCGGATGTACCATGACGTGAAAGTACGCATCCTTGACATCTATGCTTGTAGCATAGTCGTTCACCCGAATACTCGCTCTGACTGATCGAATTGTCTCCATATAGAACTTCGGAGCGACGATCAGCTTGTTTATCCAGCTCAGATCTATGACTGGACAGAACCAGCCGTCTGGTTTCGGAACAGGAAACAGATGGCTGTAGAAACCCGGTGATTCCTGGTCTTCTACGACCTCTACCATGTTCTTCTTCAGAAGAGACTGTACTTCTGATAAAAGAGCGTCTCTTTTCTGCGGATTTGACGGAAGCTGAGTCCATTTTGGACTTCGAGTTAATGGAGGCTTTCGTTTGAAGGATATTCTTAGTCCTTCCGAAATTACCCCTCGAACCCAGGGGTCGTCCGTAATTGACGCCCAATCGTTTATAAAACTCGATAATCTTCCGCCTACCGGATAGAGGTTCAAACCATCACCTCCTGGACCTGCGAGGCTTGCGGAAGGAGAAACTACGTCCTCCGTGACCCGCACCTCGCCCCGTCGACCTAGGGACGTCTGACCAGTAATCTCGGCCAGAATAACGTCCCCCACGAGAGTCGCTGCCTTGACAGTCTCTAGAATAAGACCTAGAGGACGCATAGGAACCTCTATAGGAACTTCTCTTGGGCGTACTTGTCCCAGAAGTGCCTGTCTTACTCTTTTCTGCTGTATCCGGCTTTTTGGAAGAGGATTTGAATAGCAGAGAATCCGAAGCTTTCTTAGTTATCTTATCATAGATTGCTGAAAGCTTGCCGTCGAAGAGAAGCTCTCCAGAGACCGAAGCGACTCTGAGAGAGTTCTTCACCTTACCATCCACACGCGTGGATGTAGCTAGGGCTGCGTCACGTCTAACCAACTCCAGGTTTGCCACTGAAAGGGCGGAGTTATACGTGGAATAAGCTACTGCCCTTGAAAGAAGTCTTAATGAGGATTGTATATCCTGGAATTCTTTCCCTTGAAGACGTAATGATAACGCCTTAGTAAGGTGATCTGCGTATGATAAAGTGTTTAAGTTAACTCTGTTAGACATTATTGTCGTTTCCAACGTTGTGGTTGGAATTGACATAGATGACGGTATAGACAATTCCAAGTCGCAGAGGAACTCTCGGTATGCCCTGTCCTGCCGTTTCGAATTTATTCCTTGAATTCATGAAAGGCAGATTTAGGGCATTTGCAGCATAGAAACCAGACTTGCCCGTTTTGGTAGCAAGCTTATAAATAGCGTCGTTCAATAATTCGAATGTTCGTGACCTTATTGGACTGTGTCGGAAACTCGGGGACGATGTCCCTGAACCGATCAAAAAATTCTGTGTCCAATGACGCTATCAGTCTCTTATCCGGCATCGCAGCATTCTGGTCCGACAGAACAACCTCTGGAAGATAATGCCGGATAAAATCTATGGCAGCTTTATGTTGTTCCGAAAGGGAAAGCTCCAAATCCTCCGAATCCCTTTCGCCATCCTGTCGGACCCTATGAAGTTCTCGGTCGTCCGTACCCGATGCTTCGGCGGAGCGTACCGACCCAGCGTCGTCGGATAATTCCTGATCCGACAGAGATTCTGTCGTTTGCTGGGATGCTGCGATAAGTTGTGCTATTTGGGATAGCACGTCCGTCACTGAGGCCTGTGGAGTAGTGGTCTTACGCTGCTTTGCCGCTAGAAGCTCCATGTACGTTGACTCCTGCATACTTCTTTTATGCAAACGTCCAGAGTCTACAGGCCTCGTGTCCCTGGCTACCGGATGGCGTGACCTGGTCACCGTGGAATCCCTGATCAGCGAAGCTGGCTGGATATCCGTGGTCACGTAGCCAAGGTGCGGTCGTGTGCGCTGGCGTGAGGATGAGGAAGCCTTATCGACAGTCTCTCCGGACTGTCTATATAACGGAGCGTCCCGAGAGGCGGACGTATGCTCCGAATGCGAAACGTTTTGTACCACAACATCTGGTCCCAGATGTTGTTGTACGAGAGAGGGACCTCTCTCGCTTGCAGCCCGGATGGACCTGGATGAGCTAGGAACCGGACTAATAGGCTTCCTCCATTCTCTCCTCTGATCCGTCGTCACTGGGTGTGCACTTTGTCTTATTATAGTGCTCGCATCACCCAAATCTCCTTCTTGGACCGCAACGGACGAACCCGGCTGCCGAGCCATTCGATAAATGGTCACTACACTGGGCGAGCTAGCGGATGCCAATGCCGTCGATCCTACTAGGGACCTCTTAGGCAATTGATGTATTTCCATGAGCACTTTTGCCGCTAGCTCTTCATTTAACTGTGACGACGGAGGCACACTTTTGGAAGACATCACGGAAACATCACCCTGTTCTTGTTCCTCTGAAATAGAGATTGATAAACTAGAGTGACCCTGCGGAGAAAGGACCGGCATGGCCTTTTCCCCGCTAACAACATACCGTGACACACGTTTCCAATGTTTGTCATCCCAATTGACACATACTGAACAGGAGTTAGTGCGAGTACACTGACTACAATTAATACAATGATTATGAAAGTCAGAGGAAGATTTCCTCTTATTACAATTTGAACAATATCCTTTCATTGTGAAAAGAACACAAAAAGTCCTAGTACCCGCACCAACCCCTGAAAACAAAGATACATAATAACATGATCCATTAACATAGAAAAAATAATTGAAATCAAAAAAATTTTTTTTTAAAATATTTTTTCAGAAAAGCCCAAGTTTCTGAAAGTAACGTTGAGCCCCAATGGATCCCAAAAAAGCCTAAGTGTGGACAAAATTTTTTAAAATATTACAAAAAAATTAATGCAACACTTACGTATAATAATAATGTATCTTGTTATGATTAAGCTAATACAAAGACAAGAAATCCCTCACAACAGAAACCGTTGTCAATGTAAACAAGAAGTGTATAAACACCAGAAACATGACTCCAGGCATTGATAAACATGGCCCGAAATCAGTTACCAATAACAACACTATCTGATGCAAAACAGAGACTTCCAGGGAAGAAACTTCAGAACATCAGATGGTAGATGCAGAACACTATGCCTAAACACCCATGGGTGAGGACGTAAACATGGGAAAAAGAACAGAATTCATTCTGTTACCCAGCTAAAACTCCCAAAAAATTTTAGTAATAGTATTACAAAAAATATGCCAAAAGCATGGGAGAATAGCAAGGGGGGACTTAAAGGAAAGGGAGAGAGGAAACACTGAACAAGCAGTGTAACTTTATAGCAAGAATGACAACAACAGGCCCATGCCTCGAAATTAGGCAACATAACATAATTTCGTAAAACAATTTTAAGTTACAGCCCTGATTATTTCCTGCCACTCATTTTTCCTCTCCTCCTTCTATTTCCTCTTTAGATCCACCATTTCTCTAATATTTATGTGTCTGGCATCATTTAAACTGAGATTCACAAGCACAAATATCAGATGTGAACTGATGAAGGGCCAAACAAAGAATGATAATTGGCGCCAATTTCGAGAACTCCTTGACACTGCGCATGCGCAGTCGAGGAAAAGTATGGAGAACCATTTAGGACATGATTTTTTCAGTTTAAGATGCAAATTTTGGGGATTGGGGGGCAAAATTTGTATTTGGCCCTAGATTTTTGAGAATTAGCACCAGCTATGTCTGGGTCATTGGTACAGTATAAAAATATATAATTTTTGAGGGGGGCGAAAATTCTTGCCCCTCCCGTAACGAAGGCAAATATAGCTACTCGAACTTCTCTTGAACAAATCTGAGTCTATACCTCAAAAGCAAGCTGCACACCAAATATCAAGACTCTGCTACTGCTGGTTCACGAGTAGAATTTTTAAGATTTAAGCACACTTTTTGGGCGTGGCCCTACCGAGGGGCAAGGCAAATTGATTTGAACAAAATCAAATTGCGATGTCATAACAAACTATTATCTCAAATATCAATTAAATTGGTTCAGTGGTTTGGGAGGAGAAGACACAAACACCATGTTCACAGACGACAGACAGTGAGTGATCACTATAGCTCTAATGACTGAAAGTCAGGGGAGCTAAAAAAAGACTCCCGCCTACATGCAATTTTACAAAAAATGACATGAGAAACAAAAGGTCTACTTTGTGGGGGTTCAGTTTACTGTAATTATTTGTATCTTTCAAGAAACTTGCAACACATCAAATATTTTGTTCTTCATCAATACCATTTGGCATTAAAATAAAAAATTTGTCATCTCATCTGGTACAATAGAGCACTCTCAAGATCTAAATATATCAACAGAAAGCTGATAGTTAATAAATGTAACGATGAAGGTAATTTATCATCAGTATCACTGCAGTTTGCTCATCAATTCTGGTTTGCTGGAAAACAATCTCAACTTTTCCCAGTCTTCCAATAAGACCAAAATCCTCACCTCTGATTGGATAAGAGCTCGCTTATTTTTTTCTAAATTCACAGCTCCAGTGGCATATGTTATCTCTGATATCACCAAGAGAAATATTTGAAAAGACAATAACAATGGGAGACGATTCAAATTGCCTACTGCCCATAAAATTGTATTTTTCAAAAGCCAGTGATCATTGTATGAATGTGAACTCTCAACGCCACTTATAAAAAAGTTGAGGTTACTTCATCTCAGTTCAAATTATGAACTTGTCCATGATTTGAACTGAGACAGAGTAACCTCGACCTTTATCTGTGATGTTGGGTTAAAAGGTTTATTTACTAAATTTGTTAGCATTAAATTTGCCTTGTTAATTTATGCTACCATTTCACAATGTGGGATTTGAGCTTTGGGAAGAATCTTATTGGAACATAATCATTTTTGTGATGAAGCAACGGTAACATCTGTCTGAGGTTTGGAGTTTCGGAGCGTATATGTTCAACCTTCAAGCTTTGCATCTTGGTTGATCATAAGCTCTGAGCAACAAATCTCACTCAGACCATGTTACCATCATTTAATCACAATAATTTATAATCCATATCATGCAGGTCAAGTGTTGTCACAGACATACCAATGTTTTGAGGTGACAATTTTCTTAGATCAAATAGGCATTTTAATAATCTGTATTTATAATAATCCTATCATTGTACATATTTTTTTGACTTTCAAATCCTGTTATTTGAATATTTTTTGTTGACAAATTGATAGGTAAATCATGAATCTTAGAGCATAAGGCCAACTCACCTCTCTCACTGTCAGATATTTAAATTCTGACGACAAGGAGAAAACTCTGAACAATTCTATTTCACTGAGAGTTGGCTTTAATAGCTGATTGTAAGTTGCCATTGTTTCATTAGTACAATAATAATGGCTGGCAATTCTTCCAAGCTCTGTAACCTGAAATGTTAAACAAAGTATTAATCATCAAACCAAATTCTGAGCAGTGGTTCTTGATAAGATTTTTAAAATTTTTGCAAATGTACTTATTCTGCACTTTTTTCATCCCCCTTACAGTACAGTATGACACAACGATGGCAATTCTATTTTCCATTATATTCTATTGGTCCAAAAAATGCTACATACCAAACAGCTGTTCTCTGTTTTGTCTGGTTTGAGAAAGGCGGGAGTTTGAAAACATTTCCATTTTTAGCTTCTGCAGTTCCCACAATGATGCATAAATTTATTTTTTTTTGGCATGAATTAGGTACTAATGACTCTATAATACCACATACCAAATTTTAGTTCAAATTGGCTAATCAGTTCATAAAATATAAATTTTGAGTAGGGCTCCCTCCCATTACAAAGGCAAATATTGCCTTACAAACGTTGTTTGAACAAACTTGATTCGTCACCTCAAAAGGAAGCTCAGTAACAAATATCAAGTGATTGTACTCCTCAGTTCATGAGATTTTTTTTAAAATTTGGGAGCATTTTTCTCACCCGCTGTCAATGGTGTGAGGCAAGTTGATTTGAAGAAAATCATAATGTGGATAGCAGTTTTGGAGAAGTCACAAACACCATGTTCACAACTTACAAACAACGACGACAGATGACGGACAACAGGCAGTGAGTTACCACTACAGAACACCTTGACTTTCAGTCAGGTGAGCCAATAACAAAAGAGAATATGCCCCATATTGCTAAAAAGTTAAATTCCCTGTTCCTAAAGGGAGCCTCGAAAGTCAATCCAGGGACTTGATTTGAACAAATTTTGAATCTTCCTCCCGCCACAAAGATACTGCATACCGAACATCAGAACATTCTAACTGGTGGACCTAAAGAAAATTATGAAAGCCAAGTTACAACTTGCGCTCCCACAGAGAGCCCAAATATTAACAAAGGGACTTGTTTTGAACAAACTTGAATATGACCCCTGTAAGGATGCTGTATACGAATGCTAACTTTGAGAATATCCCAAATCTTTTATGTGACATGTGCCGTAGGAAAAATATATTTGATGTCGTGGAACTTACTGAAATATTTGATGTCAAAAAAGATATATGTTTTGAACTCGAAGGCTACCACCTTTTTAATTCATCAAACATGACCAACAGACGATGATGGCAGAGGAGGTGTTGGATTAATTATTAATGACAACATTAGCTTAAAAGAACGAAGTGATTTGTCAGTTTTCATACAACACATATTTGAATCCCTTTTCATTGAAACTACCCCTAAAAATAAATGCATAATTGGAAACATTTATAGACCCAACACTGCACCAAAAGCTGACCTTGACCTTTTCTTGTCACAATATTAGAACTATTGAATAAAATCAACCTTGAGAATAAACAAGAGGCCCCAGGGGGCCTGAGGGCGCTCAACTGACATGGTAGCCTAAATATCAACAAAGAGAATTGATTTCAACAAGTTGCATCTGCTCCTCCTAAGAAAAGCTTATACCAAATATAGTTTCTGACCAGTGGATCAAAAAAAAAGAAGATTTTTAAAGAATATTCCTCATATTGAATCCCACAGGGAGCCCATATATGAACCCAGGGACTTGGCTTTAACAAACTAGAATATCACCCCCCCCCCCCCCCCCCCCCCCCTAAGGATGCTGCACACCAAATATCAAAACATTCCGACTGCTGGATCTGAAAAAGAAGATTTTTAAAGAAAACTCCTCATTTTGAACTAAGTTACAATTCGAGCTCCCACAGTGAGTCCAAATATGGACCTAGGGGCATGGCTTGAAAAAACTTGAATCTCACCCTCCTAAGGATGCTGCATACCAAATATCAAAACATTCCGACTGCTGGATCTGAAGAAGATTTTTAAAGAAAATTCCTCATTTTGAATTAAGTTATAATTCTGGCTACCACAGTGAGCCCAAATATGAACCCAGGGACTTGGCTTGAACAAACTTGAATCTCCCCCCCCCCCCCCCCCCCCCCCCCCCCCCCCCCCCACCTCCGAAGCATGGTGCATACCCAATATCAAAAGATTCTGCCTGCTGGATCTTGAGAAGAAGATTTTCAAAGAAATTTGCCTGAAATGTACTAAGTTCAAATTTGGGCTCCTATACCGAGTTCAAATATAAACCCAGGGAGCCGATATGAACAAACTTGAATCAGATCCACCCCACAATGATGAATACCAAATATCAAAAGATTCTGCCTGCTGGATCTGGAAAAGATTTTTTTTAAGAAATTTGCCTGAAATGCACTAAGTTCGAATTCAAGCTTCTATAGTGAGCCCAAATATGAATCTAGGGAGCCGATTTGAACAAACTTGAATCAGATCCACCCCACAATGTTGCATACCAAATATCAAAAGATTCTGCCTGCTGGATCTGGAGAAGAAGATTTTTTAAGAAATTTGCCTGAAATGCACTAAGTTCGAATTCAAGCTTCTATAGTGAGCCCAAATATGAATCTAGGGAGCCGATTTGAACAAACTTGAATTAGATCCACCCCACAATGTTGCATACCAAATATCAAAAGATTCTGCCTGCTGGATCTGGAGAATAAGATTTTTTAAGAAATTTGCCTGAAATGCACTAAGTTCAAATTCGAGCTTCTATAGTGAGCCCAAATATGAATCTAGGGAGCCGATTTGAACATACTTGAATCAGATCCACCCCACAATGTTGCATACCAAATATCAAAAGATTCTGCCTGCTGGATCTGGAGAAGAAGATTTTTTAAGAAATTTGCCTGAAATGCATTAAGTTCGAATTCGGGCTTCTATAGTGAGCCCAAATATGAATCCAGGGGACCCATTTGAACAGACTTGAATCAGATCCACCCCACAATGTTGCATACCAAATATCAAAAGATTCTGCCTGCTCGATCTGCAGAAGAAGATTTTTAAGAAATTTGCCTGAAATGCACTAAGTTCGAATTCGGGCTTCTATAGTGAACCCAAATATGAATCCAGGGCGCCGATTTGAACAAACTTCAATCTTTTTCCCATTGCCAACAGTGTTAAAAAGTGCTGACTCAGCACTTTTTCAAAGTCCTGAAAAAAGTACCTTGTGATCAAACCGATAGGGATTTTTTTTAACCATTCTATTCTACTGTGTAAAAGTAAGCTTTATACAAAATAAGAATTCTCTGTGCCGTGTAGTTTTGGAGGTATGGCAGTTTTAAGGTTTTTCCTATTTTTAGCTCCCGAGGTTCCCACAGGGCAATGAGAACATTTTTTTTGGCATCAATCAACTACTTATGACCCATTATCATCTTATATCAAATTTGGTTCAAATCGATCTCACGGTTCTGAAAATAGAAATTTTAGGCGTGGCCAAAATTTTTGCCCCTCCCATAACGAAGGCAAATAATGCCCGACAAACTTCTCTTGAACAAACTTGATTCTAAACGTCAAAAGGACTCTGTATACCACATATCATGTCTCTGCTACTGGTGGTTCATTAGAAGAAGATTTTCAAAAAATTTGGCCATTTTTCCCTCACACCTCTGCTCAAGATGAGCCGAAACCTATTTTGGATAAAAATCAAAATGCCCCTATATAACCACTACTTACATGAAATTTAATTAAAATGTGGCCAGTGGTTTAGGAGAAAGAGGCTCAAACACCACCTTCACGCAGGACGACGAACGACAGATGATGGACGACTGACGGATGCACGACGGACGAAGAGTGATAAGAAAAGCTCACCCTGACTTTCAGTCAGGTGAGCTAAGAACAACATGCACGCCCGACACAGTCATAAATGCACCTTCAAGAAAAAGAACATTGACCACTTCAAGAGGCTCCTATTAGGTAGTTATTTTTCAGACGTCTTCGACACATACAATGTCACCTAGCATATGACCTGTTTATCGATACCTTTTACAAAGTATTTAATGAAGCTTTCCCACTGGAAGTAACATCAGTACCTTCTAAATATATTAGATGCACACCCAGGATGACAGCCAGACTATTAGGGTCTTCCCTACACAAACAAATGCTGTACACAAACAAGAGGCCCCACGTGGCCTTAATCGCTCACCTGACAAAGTGACTCTAAGAAGTATTTTAGGTCACCTTCACCATGTCATGCCTCATCAACATTAACTGGTTGAGTGATAGATTTTGTTTGAAGTTCAACATTTGTTACCTAAAATTAGTTTTATTTAAAATCGTTGGTGTGTGGCCTATCTCCAATGATTTTTAATAAAGAAAATTTATCTCTGCAGACAAACTGGTTTAGCATGAAGCACAAACAAGGAATGTGAAGAGATAGCCTTGGACATCTCTCCCCAACTGTGGATATCTTCCATGTGCTACATGTATATATTTGCATGCAAGAAAACAAAAATTTTCACAAATTTTCCAAAATATTAGTTTTTTTTATCATCATTGGAACAAGCTCAAACAGCTTATTCCAATAGGGGTATGGGAAGATCAGGTATATTTTTGAGACAGAAATGTGAATATATAAATAATGGTGTTTTTTTGTGAATGATGCTGGAGAATTTTGCGTAAAGATATGGTAAATGGTTTGTTCTAGATACAGAATGATGCAAAAGTATTTAAATTTGATTAGGCAAGTTGTTCCTATAATGCATTTAAAAATTGAAGTAACTGTTTTTTTGCTGACAAACTTTTAGATGTGTGTGTCTGTGTTTGTGTGTGTGTGTGTGTGTGTGTGTGTGTGTTTGTGTGTGTGTGTGTGGGGGGGGGGGGGGTAAGAGTGTTCTTGCAAACAAAATTTCTGAATAAATGGAAAATTTTATTTTTTGTGTGAAAGACATAGTGCGTGAATGTTGATTGGAACAAGCTTAGAGAGCTCATTTTAATGTGAAGTCATAAAGCTGTGTTTTACGTACGAAATTCTGGAATAACTAAAAAAATTGCTTTTTTGACTCAAAAAGCATGGTGTGCGACCTCTCATTGGAATGAGCTCAAAAAGCTCATTCCAATGGGGTATTTACAAGCGATAAGTACATGTATGTTTAAGAGACAAAAATTAAAATTTGAATAGCGATTTTTGCGAAGAATGCTGACAAGTTTTGGCAGTGATGCTGGTAAAAAGGTGAAATATGCAAAGTGGTTGTTTTTTAGAGGCGACATTTAATTAAGGGGAATTAACCCTTGATTACTGAGGTAACTTCTAAAAGTACTGAAATTTCATGAAGCAATGTGAATAACAGACAACAGTTGCCTAAAAATTTCATGAATAACTAAAATTTTTATTCCTTTGTCTCGAAAACATGGCATATGACCTTTGTTGCAATGAGCTGAATGCATGTGTTCCAATGAGGGGTCATAAAATTTGAACGGAGATTTGTGTGAATAATGCATTAGTACTGCTAGATTTGGGTAAACGGTTCACCCTGGATACCACCCCTTCTATAGTAGATCTTTTCTGCAAATTTTGTCTAAGATTCTATCAACTTTACAAATAAATACGTTCATGAATCACAATCAGATCCACCCCACAATGTTGCATACCAAATATCAAAAGATTCTGCCTGCTGGATCTGGAGAAGAAGATTTTTTAAGAAATATGCCTGAAATGCACTAAGTTAAAATTTGGGCTCCTATACGTAGCTCAAATATAAACCCAGGGGGCCGATTTGAACAAACTTGAATCAGATCCACCCCACAATGTTGCTTACCAAATATGAAAAGATTCTGAAGCTGGATCTGGAGAAGAAGATTTTTTAAGAAATTTGCCTGAAATGCACTAAGTTCGAATTCGAGCTTCTATAGTGAGCCCAAATATGAAACTAGGAAGCCGATTTGAACAAACTTGAATCAAATCCACCCCACAATGTTGCATACCAAATATCAAAAGATTCTGCCTGCTGGATCTGGAGAAGAAGATTTTTTAATAAATTTGCCCGAAATGCACTAAGTGCGAATTCGGGCTTCTATATTAAGCCCAAATATGAATCCAGGGGGGCCGATTTGAACAAACTTGAATCAGATCCACCCCGCAATGTTGCATACCAAATATCAAAAGATTCTGCCTGCTGGATCTGGAGAAGATGATTTTTTAAGAAATTTGCCCGAAATGCACTAAGTCCGAATTCGGGCTTCTATAGTGAGCCCAAATATGAATCTAGGGAGCCGATTTGAACAAACTTGAATCAGATCCACCCCGCAATGTTGCATACCAAATATCAAAAGATTCTGCCTGCTGGATCTGGAGAAGAAGATTTTTGAAGAAATTTGCCCGAAATGCACTAAGTTTGAATTCAAGCTTCTATAGTGAGCCCAAATATGAATCCAGGGGGCCGATTTGAACAAACTTGAATCAGATCCACCCCGCAATGTTGCATACCAAATATCAAAAGATTCTGCCTGCTGGATCTGGAGAAGATGATTTTTTAAGAAATTTGCCTGAAATGCACTAAGTTCGAATTCGAGCTTCTATAGTAAGCTCAAATATGAATCTAGGGAGCCGATTTAAACAAATTTGCATCAGATCCATCCCACAATGTTGCATACCAAATATCAAAAGATTCTGCCTGCTGGATCTGGAGAAGAAAATTTTTTAAGAAATTTGCCTGAAATGCACTAAGTTCGAATTCGAGCTTCTATAGTGAGCCCAAATATGAATCTAGGAAGCCGATTTGAACAAACTTGAATCAGATCCACCCCACAATGTTGCATACCAAATATCAAAAGATTCTGCCTGCTGGATCTGGAGAAGAAGATTTTTTAAGAAATTTGCCTGAAATGCACTAAGTTCGAAATTGGGCTCCTATACTGAGCCCAAATATTAACCCAGGGGGCCGATTTGAACAAACTTGAATCAGATCCACCCCACAATGTTGCATACCAAATATCAAAAATTATTGTTGACTCGACTATGTCTGTTCTCACCCCCCCCCCCCCCCCCCCCCCCCCCCCCCCACAATCATTGCCAATTCCCTGTCTGGGGTAAAGGTTTTCAAATTGTATGGTAGTGTGCACACATTTCATATTGTTTCTGTGAAATTTTAGTATGCAGAATGGAAATGCAAACAGTTTTTAGGTGTAGAAGATTCTCCTCACCATTTACAATGGTAGGTCTCGTTTCCTATTAAAAGGTCATTTCCGAGGTTATTGGATATCCTCAGCCAAATGGCTATTTTGGGCTATAGTTTTAGTTTATGGTGGTGTGGATTTAGTAAATAATTCTCATTAATGGTGATATGATCAAAATAATCTGTTGATGGTCTTGATTCAAACTGTGTATTGTCAAGTGCATTTCAATTGGGGGGTCAAGGTCACATGGAAGTGTTAAATGACTAACCCAGACCTGTTTGGGACCTGACAATTTGCAGTTTACAAATGGGACAATTTTTGTGTAAAGTTGCTTTGAGAAAGCCTTCTGAAAAAATGAATAAGAAACCCATATGTTTTTTATTTGTCAGAATGATCATGTTATGCTATAAAAATCCTCAGTGGAGGAATGAGGAATTCCTATAACACAGTTTTATCACTATCGATGTACGAAAATTAGAGATTTATCCCCAAAATGAGAAAATTTTGACCATTTTGAGCCATTTTTTTAACCATCAACTGTGTCATTCGGCTGAGTGTATTTGAGTGATATTGTAAGATTTTTGGTGTGTACAGTTGTCTCCAGAAAGGGCCATATTCAGACCTTCCCAGAAACTATATACATTGTGAGTATTGTGAATAGGGGAGGTAATTTAAATGCGAAATATCCTCGGCCGTGTTAATCAGAAGCTGAACATTTCTTGTAAAGCCGACATTTTCACCTGAATAACTGTAACGAGACCTTAAGTAGAAAACAGTGTTTGCTTTCATTGCAATTTCTGGCCTCCAATCTCCATAGCAACCAACTGTATTAGTGGGAATATGTTGTAGGATAACTAAAAGAAATATTAAAACATATTTTTCTTTTTTCAGTGGTACCCTGTTCAGATATAATTTTCTGGAAAGTTCTCCCTCTTGAGGTATTTCAAGTCCAGTAATGGTGTTATCAAGAGAATTATGTAGGTTTTTTAACACAATTTTATTTGAAAATGCCGTTTACTGGTACAGTCATATGGAGAACTCTTTCTAAGAACTTTCCAGGGAATTATCAGAGTGTGGTCTGATTAGTAGAGATAATTTGGGACTGAATATTCTTAATCGTTACATTTACACAGCTCTTTTCAAATAGCATATACTTCAAATGTCAGTCTTTTGGATCAGGTCAGGAACTGAAATGGGTCTATTTTTAACCCTTTAGTAAACACAATGTATGCTATGCAGGAAAATGAGTTTACAAGAGATTTATAGATTTTTTTCTTTTATGATCACATTATATTATAATTGATAGAATCAGTGAATGATGCTTAGCCAAATGAGGAAAGTGAATTGAGAATGCTGTGGAAAAGAGTGGGTGGGTGGGGACTGAAATATGCATTTTGAGGGAGGATGCAGTTTACAAATGAATATAATTTCTGGTTTTGTTTTAATTTTATCAGTAATGTGTGATCCTGATGTAACTTTTGGTGCTGAAAGTGACTGTGCACATCAAAAATAAATAATCCATCACCATTGGTTTAGTCTGATGATTGGCCAATATACCAACACAGCTGCCTTGATAGCTATTGTTCATGGTGAGACAGCTGTGCATTCATCTAAATTGAAATCTAACTTCCTCCTCTCAGGTTAAAGCATACTGCTTTGGTAGAATAGGGGAACCACTGGTGTTACATGCTTTCACCTGATGCAAACTTTACTCTACAGAACTTTCATCAGAGTCAGAAATGTGAAAGAACAGGCCTTCTCTCACTGAGCATTACTGCGTAAAAAAACGTAAAGAAACTGGCTGTCAGAGTGCTCGGTCTGCCGCTATCCATGGGGCTTAAGGGCACTAAGTTAACATTTTTTTCATATGTGCCATACATCATTTTTCTCAGAATTAAATACAGATGCACCTTTACTATTTCTGAGAATGTGAAGAATTTTTTATTTTTCACTTAAGGTCTCGTTTCCTATTAAAAGGTCATTTCCGAGGTTATTGGATATCCTCAGCCAAATGGCTATTTTGGGCTATAGTTTTAGTTTATGGTGGTGTGGATTTAGTAAATAATTCTCATTAATGGTGATATGATCCAAATAATCTGTTGATGGTCTTGATTCAAACTGTGTATTGTCAAGTGCATTTCAATTGGGGGTCAAGGTCACATGGAAGTGTTAAATGACTAACCCAGACCTGTTTGGGACCTGACAATTTGCAGTTTACAAATGGGACAATTTTTGTGTAAAGTTGCTTTGAGAAAGCCTTCTGAAAAAATGAATAAGAAACCCATATGTTTTTTATTTGTCAGAATGATCATGTTATGCTGTAAAATCCTCAGTGGAGGAATGAGGAATTCCTATAACACAGTTTTATCACTATCGATGTACGAAAATTAGAGATTTATCCCCAAAATGAGAAAATTTTGACCATTTTGAGCCATTTTTTTAACCATCAACTGTGTCATTCGGCTGAGTGTATTTGAGTGATATTGTAAGATTTTTGGTGTGTACAGTTGTCTCCAGAAAAGGCCATATTCAGACCTTCCAGAAACTATATACATTGTGAGTATTGTGAATAGGGGAGGTAATTTAAATGCGAAATATCCTCGGCCGTGTCAATCAGAAGCTGAACATTTCTTGTAAAGCCGACATTTTCACCTGAATAACTGTAACGAGACCGTAGTGTCCATTCACTGACAGGTTAACTTCATTGATAGCGATTGCAGATAGGTGGCACCAAGGAAAAGGACATTTTGAGGATCATAACAGCCATAAACGGCAAGGATTCTCGTCATTTAAAAATAAAATGGATCCATCTGCTCCTGTCACATGCACAACGACAATTGATGATCAACATGGGTGCAAAGTTTGAACAATAAAGCAGTAAAATGTTGAAGGAGTAGGCGACACAATAGTGTAATGTTTCAAGTACTAAATGGGGGCATAACTCTGGAAATACAAAACAGAGTTACCTGCTCTTGTCACATGCACAAGGCAATTGGTGATCAACATATGTGTGCAAAGTTTGAACAATATAGCATGTAAAATGTTGAAGGAGAAGGCGACACAATACTGTAATGTTTTAAGTACTAAAAGGGGCATAACTCTGGAAATACAAAATGGAGTTACCTGCTCTTGTCACATGCACAACAGCAAATGGTGATCAACATTTGTGCAAAGTTTGAACAATATAGCATATAAAAAGTTGAAGGAGTAGGCGACACAATAATGTGATATTTCAAGTACTAAAACAGGGGGCTTAATTCTGGAAATACAAAATGGAGTTACCTGCTCTTGGCACATGCACAACGACAATTGGTGATCAACTTTTGTGAAAAGTTTGAACAATATAGCATGTAAAATGTTGAAGGAGTAGGCGACACAATACTGTAATGTTTTAAGTACTAAAAGGGGGGGGGGGGGGGGAGGGGGGCATAACTCTGGAAATACAAAACAGATTTACCTGCTCTTGTCACATGCACAACAGCAATTGGTGATCAACATGTGTGTAAAGTTTGAACAATATAGCATGTAAAATGTTGAAGGAGTAGGCAACTCAATACTGTGATGTTTCAAGTACTAAAGGGGGCATAACTCTGGAATTACAAAACAGTTACCTGCTCTTGTCACATGCACAACGGCAATTACTGATCAACATGTTTGTAAAGTTTGAACGATATAGCATGTAAATCTTTGGAGGAGTAGGCGACACAAAAATTGTTTACAGACAAACAGACAACACCATAACATAATATGTCCGTCAAAAAATGACGGGCATATAAAAATTAGAATTAGAATTATTGCAGATCTAATGAAGCATTCCTGTGTGATTCAGCGTCTGAAGCCATCAAAACTTGAAAATTTTACAGTGCAAGTAAACAATCAACTGTTAATATTAAAGCCAAACAAAAGAATAGTTGCTGGAGGAAATGCACAGAATTTCCTGGATCTCTGTATATATGCAGACATTATGTATAGAGAACCATGCAGGACTCTTTATTTCTTACTATTTGGCTTAATTTTGGGAGGTCCAGTGAATTCAAAATGAAGTGTCTGGCCTGAATTAATCAAATAAAAACTGTACTTGATAATGAACTAAAAATGAGGAAGAACAACCATAGCTAACAAAACATTTCACTCTGATGTGTTCCATCCTAACATTTTACAAATTTTATTAAATACTTACTTGAAAATTTCCACTCTTTTTATCATATCTCATTAAGTTATTTTTGTCCAATATGCAAGCTGCAGTGTGTATCAAGTCTTTCCTCCTTTGTTGCATTAATGGATCATCCTTCAATTGATCATGAGATACCCCATACAAGTTAGGCTGCCTTAACATTCTAATATACAGGTAGGTATATCCTGCAATGTCAAATGAATAATGAATAGGTAAAGAGATTTTTTCCAATGAAAATTAACAAGAAGCCTGTTGCTTCAAAGTGCATTATTGATTTATTTACTGATGTTCATGGTAATTTCCAGCATCTAAGGCTATGGTGATTTGTAGACAACAGGAATGGTAAACTGAGAATCGTCCTACTAACTGTGGAGAAAGTCTCCAAGTCACTAAACTATATGAGAGTAGCAAATGAGGTACTGTGCATGTCAGTGATTAAGTTCCACTATTTTTTATGCCCCGAGTTGAAAAGTCGAAGGGGCATCTGGTGAAGACCTCCATCCATCTGTTCGTCCGTCCATGCCAACATTTTTCCTTGTATCTCAGCCACTGCTACTCAGATTTGAATATTTGGTGTTGTGATAGAGCATCATAGGAACGATACCTGTGTAGCGTAAGTTTCTTCCACACATTTTTTCCATGGTTATGACCCTTTTTCACTCTTTCGACCTAGAAAATTTTTGCACGTCGGGGGCATTGGCATACGCTTTTGTCTAGACTAGATGTGGTTCATACAGAAGTATCAATTTTTGAGTAAAACTTCACTTGTCAAATAACAATAGGAAACCAAAAACGTGTTATGAGTTGATTTCTGAGGCTTGGAATCGGCCTAGGAGAGGTAATGTGTTTTGTTTTGCATCAGTTAAAAATACACAGGATTCACAATCGAAACTATATTAACCTTTAAAGGCCATAAGATTTAAAAAAAAATATTTTGGCTACACTTTGACAGTCTCTATCTCGAGGCTTTGCAGTTGTCTTTTGAAAAGTCTTGGCTGCCTATATAGTCAGCCAAGACTTATCTAGAAACTACTGTCATGGTACTTAGAATGTAACTTGCAAGTTCACCTAAAGACAGCATATTGGGGAACCTGATTTGTTGAAGTAAAAGAGATCAAAATCTGAACTAGGCCTCTATGGATTAATCGCCCGATTTCTATTTTCACTTCCATTTCACATAAATCATCTTACTGAGCATGTAACTTGAATCCTAGCAATACATTTGTAAATGAATGACTCGATAAAAATAATGTATGTGATTCAGTAGTTTAGCTAGAAACCAAATGTAACCAGTCCCAAAATTTACTGTCAAGAGTGGTGTTCATGTCCGAATCATGGTTTTCAAAAGTGAAATTTACAATTTTTTTAGACAGCAACAGAGGTTTCTCTATTGTCAGCTTTCATAAAAATATTATAGAGAAGAGTGTTATTCAGTTATTTTTGTTGTTGTTTTTACATATTTATAATGGCAAGTTATGCTCCAAACATCTTGCATTTATTGCATATCAACACATATGGAGTTAATGTTCAAGGATGTGACATATTCTGGTGGTTTTAACCCAATATAAACCAGTGATTTCATTTACTTTGACACCACTCACTCACTTTATGTCTGTCAAGTCCAAACATGGCCAATCAGGCCTTAGTTTATTATCCCCTGCCAAAACGAAGTTTGTGGGGGGATCTAGGAATTGGGGCCATCCATTTGTCCATCTGCAACAACTTTAGACCTCTGTATCTCGGTCAGTACTTGTCAGATTTGAATGATCTTTGGACCATCAGAGGGGAAAGGATATTCACAAGAAACAGGTTTTGTCCAATCATTTTTTTTAGAGTTAGGGCCTTTTTCAACTTCTTTCGACTTGGAAAATTTCCAATTTTTATGGTTTCTGGATGATAACTTTATTATAGAACTACAGATAAAAGCCAAAACCAGAACTTTGTCACCTCTTTAGTAAAGCACTACTTGGCAGGGGATGCCAGTAGCATTGCACCTTGTGTTTTTTTAGTTTGGTACAACCTTCAGGACATACCATACTAAAAGAATAAATTATGGCCTTATGGTTTAAGTTTGGGCCAACACCTGTCCATTTGGGGCAACGGGGAAACTCGGGCCATCCAAATGACAAAGTGGATGGGGCACTAGCTAAAGAACTGATATGGTTATTTTGTGCATTTCGTGCTGAAAGAATTCTATCAAATTTTAACTTTTAAGTTATAATTTTATTCAGAACTTCTCAACAGAGGATGCTTCCATAACTGAATCTGTGCAATGGAATAAAATGCAAAGTTGTGAAGACCCATGTATTGAATTCCATTTGAAATTCAGCAGCACCGTGCAACATCAAAGTAAGTTATTGTATATAAAATGTAATCTTCAGTAAATTGTATTATTCTGCATAGTCAAAGTGTTTCAAACTGAAGGGAAAAATGAAAGTGTCAATGACACTGTAGCTCAACATGTCAAGACAAAGACATGCACATGTATAGCATGTGACACAGCAATGACAAACATCTAGGTAATGACCTGATAACAAAGGTACATATAAAGTATTGTAACGGTATGTACATAACTACTGACCGTTGCCTGTAACAAATGTATAGGTAAAGTATTGTAAAGGTGGGTGACAGTCAGATTCTAAACTAGAAAAGAAATCTTTTGAGTCCCAGAGTGGGTCTGACTGAACCCCAAAATATTTGTTCTCATAGCACAGTGATAACAAAGGCACCCCAAAACACACTCATTCCTGTCCCAAGGTGAAAACAAATGGAAGAAGTTTTGTGAAGATCTGTTCATAAATATGAGCTGTGTAGAAGTTGTGACAAAAAACTGATTGGACCTAATTTCGGTACAAAATGGCCACTGGCAGCCATCTTGAATTTTGGACTGAACCCAGAAACACTCATTCTCGTCCCAAGGTGATAACAAAGGTACCCAAGAAGTTTTGTGAAGATCGGTTCATAAATACAGCCTCTAGCCCGAGCCGTATTGACATGTGCACTTACAGTGTATAAGTAGCACTGAATAAATCAAAATTCATCTAATTTGCATAATTTCTGCACGAGAAAAAAACCTGTACTATATGTGATGTATTCCATGTTACTAAACATTCATACAAAAATTTATTCAAATCAGAACTTTCATACAGAAGTTCTGTACAAAAGACTGATTGCACTAATTTTGGTACAAAATGGCTGCTGGTGGCCATCTTGAATTTTGGACCACACCCAAAAACACTCGTTCTCATCCCACGGTGATAACAAAGGTACCCAAGAAGTTTCGTAAAGATCGGTTCATAAATACGGCCTCTAGCCTGAGCCGTAAAGAAGTTGTGTACAAAAAACTGATTAGACCTAATTTTGGTATAAAATGGCCACTGGCAGCCATCTTGAATTTTGGACCGCACCCAGAAACACTCGTTCTCATCCCAAGGTGATAACAAAGGTACCCAAGAAGTTTCATGAAGATCGGTTCATAAATACAGACTCTAGCCCGAGCCGTATTGACTTATGTACTTACTGTGTGTAAGTAGCACTGAAATGAAAGTGTCAATGACACTGTAGCTCAACTTGTCAAGACAAAGACATGTACATGTATAGTATGTGACACAGCAATGACAAACATCTAGGTAATGACCTGATAACAAAGGTACATATAAAGTATTGTAACGGTCTGTACATAAATACTGGCCGTTGCCTGTAACAAATGTATAGGTAAAGTATTGTAAAGGTGGGTGACAGTCAGATGCTGAACTAGAAAAAATCTTTTGAGTCCCAGAGTGGGTCTGACTGAACCCCAAAATATTTGTTCTCATAGCACAGTGATAACAAAGGCACCCCAAAACACACTCGTTCCTGTCCCAAGGTGAAAACAAAAGTACTCAAGAAGTTTTGTGAAGATCAGTTCATAAATACGAGCTGTATAGAACTTGTGACAAAAAACTGATTGGACCTAATTTCGGTACAAAATGGCCACTGGCAGCCATCTTGAATTTTGGACCGTACCCAGAAACACTCATTCTCATCCCAAGGAGATAACAAAGGTACCCAAGAAGTTTCGTAAAGATCGGTTCATAAATACGGCCTCTAGCCCGAGCCGTATTGGCATTTGCACTTACAGTGCTGAAAGTAACCCCAAAAAACATCAAAATTAGTCTAATTTGCACAATTTACGTACGAGAAAAAAACCTGTATTATATGTGATGTATCCCATGGTACTAAACATTCATACAAAAAATTATTCAAATCAGAGCTTTCATATGGAAGTTCTGTACAAAAAACAGATTTCTGCATTGTCGGTACAAAATGGCAGAATTTCGGACCGCACCCAAAAACACTCGTTCTCGTCCCACGGTCATAACAAAGGTACCCAAGAAGTTTCGTAAAGATCGGTTCATAAATACGGCCTCTAGCCCGAGCCATAGCAGCTTGGCACTTACAGCTCTGAAAGTAACACTAAATAAATCAAAGTCAGTCTAATTTGCATAATTTACGCACGAGAAAAAAACCCGTATTATATGTGATGTATCCCATGGTACTAAACCTTTATACAAAACGTTTTTCAAATCAGAACTTTCATACAGAAGTTCTGTACAAAAAACTGATTTTTGCATCATCGGTACAAAATGGCCACTGGCAGCCATCTTGAATTTCGGACCACACCTAAAAACACTCGTTCCCGTCCCAGGGTCATAACAAAGGTACACAAGAAGTTTCGTAAAGATCGGTTCATAAATACGACCTCTAGCCCGAGCCATAGCCAATTGTTGACGGACGGACAGACGGACGACGGGCCATGACAATAGCTCAAATTTGACTTCGTCAAAGTTGAGCTAAAAATCAAAGTTCATCTAATTTGCATAATTTCTGCACGAGAAAAAAACCCGTATTATATGTGATGTATCCCATGGTACTAAACATTCACACAAAAAATTATTCAAATCAGCGCTTTCATATGGAAGTTCGGTGCAAAAATCTGATTGCATCAAATTTTGTACAAAATGGCTGCCATCGGCCATCTTGAATTTCAGACCGGACCCCAAAACACTCGTTCTCGTCCCACGGTGATAACAAAGGTACCCAAGGAGTTTCGTAAAGATCGGTTCATAAATACGGCCTCTAGCCCAAGCCGTATTGGCATTTGCACTTACAGTGCTGAAAGTAACACCAAAAAACATCAAAGTTAGTCTAATTTGCATAATTTACGCACGAGAAAAAAACCCGTATTATATGTGATGTATCCCATGGTACTAAACATTCATACAAAAAATTATTCAAATCAGAGCTTTCATATGGAAGTTCTGTACAAAAACTGAAAAAATTTATAGTAATTTATATATTTTTTATACTTACCAATGACCCAGACATAGCTGGTGCTAACTCTTAAAAATATAGGGCCAAACACAAATTTTGCCCCCCAATCCCCAAAATTTGCATCTAAAACCAAAGAAAACATGTCCTGAATGGCCCTCAATACTTCACCTCCACTGCGCATGCGCAGTGTCAAGGACGTACCGAAATTGGCGCCATTAATCATTCTTACCATCAGTGCCTGGTAAGCGCTATGTCCTCAGCGGGGAGGTATGAGTTCTCAACTCCTGGGAGGGCCATCCCCGTCTGGGTCATTGGTAAGTATAAAAAATATATAAATTACTATAAATTTTTTCAGATTTTTATACTGTACCAATGACCCAGACATAGCTGAATAGTAAAAAGGCTGGAGGGCCCAGGACATAGAGGAAAATCCAATAAGCTCAACTATATAAAAAAAAGTCATCTCCTGTAGGAGAAAAGGAGAAATAGGCTTCACGTGTATCTTTCTTATTTATGACAAATTAGAAAGACACAATACCTTTTATAATTGAGCATCATAACATCCATGTTCTCTATAAATATCCAGTATAATTCGTATACTAATTATATTTAAAGTAAGCCAATAAATAAAGTTAGTCCAAAGAAATGAGACTCTTTATACTCTTTTAAAAGTGTCCGAGGATAGTATAATAACATCCGTTTGACACATGACATATTCAAATGCTATACTTTAAAACTATGACATGAATGAATTTAAAAACATCACTTTCACTTAAGAAACCATCCCAGTAACAGCTCAGAAATACTAACTCCGGAGGAGGTATCCCCTTGTTTTCATAATAAAAACAGGTGACCCAAGGGAACACCCTCCCCCCCCCCCCCTTTTTCTTGCCCTGGGTCAAATAGCCCAGAGCGAAGAGGGCAGCAGGACGGAGTCACTGCCGGAACATAAAGCCTACATAGCTATAGTTGCAATTGTTAAGTGATTGACTTTCTGAGCAGCTGATAATGGACCTAAACAATGCAGGTCTCCAGAAATGGATACAATATTTCTGAGATAAAAATTCGTGAATGTGGATGGTTGAGACCAATATGCAGCCTACTTAATCTATAATAGCAAAACTATATGTCAGGCCAAAATATGGAAGAGCTCTTACTTCATGAGCCGAAATCTTAAGCACAGACTGCTGAGTTAAGGATAGATTATCCTAAGCAGTACCGATAGTTAACTGAATGCATTAAGTAATAGAATGGACCGTAATGACCTTTCTATTAGGCATCAGAGCCAGAAGAAGCTTTACGTCCTACTGATAAACTGAGATCTGTAAATAAATACATAAAGGTCTATCCGGACAGAGTAAAGGCCTATGCCCGCTCGAAGATGGAAGGACCTTAAAAACAATAGGTTCCAGATATCATTAGGAGCCTGATTCTTAACCAAAAATACAACATTAGTAGTAAAGGTAATAGAGTTTCCGATACTACGAAAGTGAGAATCATCCATCGATAGTGCATGAAGCTCACTGACTCTTCAGCAGAAGAGAAGGCTAAGAGAATCGCTGCCTTACAAGACCAGAATTTGAAACTGCTGTCCCAAGGATTCAAATGGTTGCTTTAGTTAATAAGAACCCAAGCTAAATTCCGAATAGGAATTAATCTAACGATTCTAGGTCTCTTATCGAAAAGTTTCAAACTAACTTAGATAAAGAGACATTAGGCTCCATTGTAAACTATCATGGTGTGCATAGGTGTCAGATAACATAGACCTATAACCTATAAAAGTAACTGGCTGCAGATGATTTCGTTAAACAAGTATACTAGAAAGTTTGCAATGTCTGGTATGGAGGAATCAAAAATATCAACATAAAGATCCCTACACCAACGACGGAAGACCCTCCACTTTAGCCGCATAGTATAGCGAAGAGGAGGTCCTTCTACAGTTAGGAATCGCGTCCACTGCTGGTCCTATACAGTGCTTGCTATGCAAGAAGGACTGCACAACGGAATACGTGAAGGTTGAGACCTTGCGGGTTGTGATAGAGTTGACACGATTTCCCCAGCGAAAAAAGATCCTCTCGTGGAGGAAGTTTCCGCGGTAAGTCCCACAGTAGACATCTAAGTAAATTTATCCACCGTCTCTGTGGGACAGAGATGCTACCAACAGAATTGTATTGTGAATGAATAATTCTAGCAATACTTGCTGAATCAACAGCGATGGAGGATACGCATATCCTATCATAGCGTCCTACTAGATTGATAGAGCGTTAACTACATATGCTCAGGGATCCAGACACGGTGACACATACGTCTACAATTGATTGGAGAGTTGTGTCGCAAATAAATTATCACTGGGCATTCCCATTGATAGCAAATCTGATTGAATACTTGTTTGTTGATAGTCCATTCCCACGGCAACAAACGACCCTTACGTGAAAGGGAGTCTGCTAATACGATCCGACGACCGAGAATATGACGAACCGAAACAGAACTTGGTGTTCTATAACAAACAGAAGGATTCTTTCCGTTAAAATTAATAACGGAACCGAATGAGTGCCTCCCTGGTTCTGAATATACGCAACTACTGTCGTATTATCGGACAGGATTGAACATGCGTTTCTGAATAAAATTCATCCAATGACGTAGTGCAAGCCAACATAATATTCTTCCTTGGAAGTAAGGAGCTTGCCTAAAAACTGCGGAACCCAAAGACCCTGGCACTTCGAATCCGTTGGGATCGAGCAATTCAAGATTGCTGAAAGGGTGCCGTCGAAGAGAAGCTTCTCGAGACCGAAGCGACTCTGAGAGAGTTCTTCACCTTACTATCCATGCGCGTGGATGTAGCTAGGGCTGCGTCACATCTAACCAACTCCAGGTTGCCACTGAAGGGCGGAGTTATACGTGGAAAAACTACTGCCCCTGAAAGAAATCTCATTGATGATCATATCCTGGAATTCTTTCTCTTGAAGACGTAATGATAAATGTCTCAGTAAGGTGGCATACGTATGAAAAAGCGTCTAAGTTAAGTCTATTATACATCATTGTCGTTTCCAACATCGTGGTTCGAATTGACATAGACGGCGAAAAAGATAATTTGCAGTCTTCAGTCTCGCCGTCTTAGACGCAAAGGAACTCTCGGTAAGCCCAGTTCTGCCAATAAACAATTATTTCCTAGAATTCACGAAAGGCAGAATAGAGCATTGCGGACAAGAAACTATACTAGCATGCTGATAGCAAGCTTATATATATATAGCGTCGTTCAATAATTCAAATGTTCTAAAGACATTATTGGACTGCGTCGGCAACTCAGGGACAATGTCCCTGAACCGATCCAAAACTCCGTGTCCAATGACGCTATAGTCTCTTATCCAGCATCGCAGCAATGTAGTCCGACGGAACAACCTCTGGAAGATAATGCCGGAAGAAATGTATGGCAGCTTCTGTTGTTCCGAAAGGGAAAGCTCGAAATCATCCGAATCCCTTTCGCCATCCTGTCGGACCCTATGAAATATTCGGTCGTCCGTACCTGATGCAACAGCGGAGCGTACCGACCCAGCGCTGTCGGATTATTCCTGATCCGACCGAGAATCTGTCGTTTGCTGGGATGCTACGAAAAGCTGTGCTATTTTGGATAGCACGTCCGTCGCTGAGGCCTGTGGAGAAGCGGTCTTACGGTGCATTGCCGCTGGAAGCTCCGTGTTCGTTACCCCGTGCATACTTCTATTATGCAAGCGACCAGAGTGTGCAGGCCTCGTGTCCCTTGGCTACCGGATGGCGTGACCTGTTCGCCATGGAATCATTGAATGCCGAAGCTGGCCGGATATTCAAGGTCACGTAGCCAATGTGCGGTCGTGTGCGCTGCTGTGAGGATGAGGAAGCATTATCGACAGTCACTCGGACTGTCTATATAACGGAGCATCCCGAGTGGCGGACATACGCTCCGAAGGTGAAATGTCTGTACCACAACATCCGGTCCCATATGTTGTTGCACGAGAGAGGGACCTCTCTCGCTCGCCGCCCGGACGGACCGGACGAGCTAGGAACCGGACTAACAGGCATCCTCCGATCTCTCCTCTAATCCGTCGTCACTGGGTGTGAACTAAAGTCTATTATAGTGCTCGCACCACCCAAATCTCCATCCTAGACCGCAACGCACGAACCCGACTGCCGAACCATTCGATGAATGGATGCTACACCGGGTGAGCTAGCGAATGTCAACTCTGCCGATCCTACTAGGGACCTCTTAGGGGATTGACGTAATCCATGAGCACTAATTGCCGCTAGCTCTTCATTAACTATGACGACAGAGGCACACTTTTGAAAGACATCTCAGTAATTTTGTGAACAAGAAACCAGATATGCTTGTACATAGCAAGCATATAAAAAATATATATAGCGTCGTTCAATAAATCGAACGTATCTGAGACATTATTGGACTGTGTCGGAAGTGAGGGACGATGTCCCTGAACCGAACCAAAAATTTCTAAGTCCACCGACTCAGTTTCTTATCCGGTATCGCAGCATACTGGTCCGACGAAGAACCTCTAGAAGAGGAAGTCGGATGACATATACAACAGCTTATGTTGTACCGAAAGGGAAAGCTCGAAAACATCCGAATCCCTTTCGGCATCCCGTCGGACCGTATGAAATTTTCGGACGTCCGCACCTGATGCTTCTGCGGAGCGTCCCGACCCAGCGTCGTCGGATATTATATTATGCGACAGAAATTCTGTCGTTGCTGGGATGCTGCGATAAGTTGTGCTATTTGGGATAGCACGTCTGTCACCGAGGCCTGTGTAGAAGCGGTCTTACGATGCTTTGCCGCTGGAAGCTCCATATACGTTGACTCCCGCATACTTTCTTATGCGAACGTCCGGAGTCTGCAGGCCTCGTGTCCCTGGCTATCGGATGGCGTGACCTGGTCGCCGAGGATTCTCTGATTGGCGAAGTTGACTGGATATCGGAGGTCACGTAGCCAAGGTGCGGTCGTGTGCGCTGCCATGAGAATGAGGAAGCCTTCTTGTCAGTCTCTCCGGACTGTCTATATAACGGAGCGTCCCGAGCGGCAGACGTATGCTCCAAATGCGAGACATTTTGTACCACAACATCTGGGGCCAGATGTTGATGTACGAGAGAGGGGCCTTTATCGCTCGCAGCCCGGATGGGCCTGGACGAGCTATGAACCGGACTAAAAGGCTTCCTCTATTCTCCCCTCTAATCCGCCGTCACTGGGTGTGCACATGGATATTTATAGTACTCGCATCACCCAAAACTCCTTTCTAGAACGCAACGGACGAACCCGGCTGCCGAAACATTCGATGAATGGACGCTACACCAGGCGAGCTAGCGGACGTCAAAGGCCGTCGAACCTACTAGGGTCCTCTTAGGCAATTGACGTATTACCTGAGCACTTTTCCGCTAGCTCTTCATTAATTGTGACGACGGAGGCACACTTTTTGGAAGACATCACGGATACATCACCCTGATCATGATCGTCTGAAATAGAGATTGATAAAGTAGAGTGACCCTGCGGGGAAAGGACCGGAATGGCCAATTCCCCACTAACATACCGTGACACACGCTTCCCATGTTGTCATCGTAATCAACACATACAGAACAGGAGTTAGTGCGAGTACACTGACTACATTATACAATGATTATGAAAGTCAGAGGAAGATTTCTTCTTATTACAATTGAACAATATCCTTTCAATGTGAAAAGAAAACAAAGTCCTAGTACTCGCACCAACCCCTGACAATCAAAATACATAATAACAAGATCCATTAACATAGAAAAAATAATTGAATCAAAAACTTTTTGAAAAAATATTTTTTCAAAACAGCCCAAGTTTCTGAAAGTAACGTTGAGCCCCAATGGATCCCAAGTCTAAGTGTGGACAAAAATTCTAAAAATATTTTAAACAATTTATGCAACACTTACGAACAATAATAATGTGTCTAGTTATGATTAAATTAACATCAAGATATTATTTTCAAGAAATCCCCCCTCACACAGAGGGCTGTTGGAAATGTAAACAATAAGTGTAAAAACACTAAATCAAGACTACAGGCACCCTGGCCCGAAATCAGTTACCAATAATACACTATCTGATGCAAAAAAGAGACTTCCAGGGAAGAAACTGCAGAACATCAGATGGTAGATGCAGAACACTACGCCTAACCACCCATAGGTGAAGACGTAAACATGGGGAAAAGAACAGAATACATTCTGTTATCCAGCTAAAACTCCCAAGACATTTTAGTAATAATATTACAGAAAATATGCTAAAAGCATGGGAGAATAGCAAGAGGGGACTTAAAGGAAAGGGAGAGAAGAAAACACTGAATAAGCAGTGTAATCTTGATAACAAGAATGACCACAACAGGCAGTTGCCTCGAAAATAGGTAACTTAACATAATTTCATCCAAAAATTTCAAGTTACAGCCCTGATTATTTTCTGTCACTCATTTTTCCTCTCCTCCTTCTATATCCTCCTTAGAATCACCATTTCACTAATATTTATGTGTCTGGCATCATTTAAACTGAGATTTACAAGCACAAAGATCAGTCAGATGTTAACTGATGAAGGGCCAAACAAAGAATGATTAATGGCGCCAATTTCGGGACGTCCTTGACACTGCGCATGCGAAGTGGAGGTGAAGTATGGAGGGCCATTCAGGACATGTTTTCTTTGGTTTTAGATGCAAATTTTGGGGATTGGGGGCAAAATTCGTGTTTGGCCCTATATTTTTAAGAGTTAGCACCAGCTATGTCTGGGTCATTGGTACAGTATAAAAATACAGATTTCTGCATTGTCGGTACAAAATGGTGGCTGGCAGCCATCTTGAATTTCGGACTGCACCCAAAAACACTTGTTCTCGTCCCACAGTCATAACAAAGGTACCCAAGAAGTTTCGTAAAGATCGGTTCATAAATATGGCCTCTAGCCCGAGCCGTATCCAATTGTTGACGGACAGACAGACGGCCAGATGGACGACGGGCCATGGCATAAGCTCAAATTTGGCTTCGCCAAAGTTGAGCTAATGAACAAGAAGCTAAGTGAGTACATAAATAAAATAACTATTTATAGATTTTTAATTGCTTTATCTATTCATCACAAAGTGTCATTTAAATTAAAGTAAAATATTAAAAAATTTAACCTTCAGGCAAGGCACCAGATTTTGCTTGCTTAAAATTGCCAAATCCAAACTGAACCTTTGATAACACACAATTTTCAATCTCAAATCTGGCTGTAACTCATACACTGGTTCAAAAATACATTTTGGAAGGAAAGTTTGGGTGCGATTTATACAAGGGAGTGACTTATACAACAACTTAATCCAATTATTCACATGGCAACTGATATAGATCTTGTAATTATTAAGGATTTTTGTGATGTTTTCTCTTAATTTTCCATCTGACTTGAAGTCTTCCAAAGCTCCATTTAAAGCAAAACAAGAAGCCTCTCAGCCGAGGGCCACTACTTTCAGGGCAGAAATATACAAGATAAATATAAGACAGAGAGAATATAAGAAAAATGGTTACCTTGAAATCTATGATATTAAAATTGCTAGTGACCTTCAATGCATTGTGACAGATTACCATGCATAGGAAATAGAAATTAAAGCCAAACACAAAGCCAAAGGTGATAAACTACCATACTAACAAAGGGACAGCGTTTCTTTTTTATCACTCTCACTGTGCGAAGGATGACCAAGATCTGTCACATAGATTCAATTATACAGACCAGGAAATGGCTATGCAACAATATCAAAGTTTTGCCGTCAGTGACCTTGACCATGATGATATGACCTTGGATCAAAGTAGTGACACACCTTTAAGTCATGAGCAATAATTGTACGAAGTATGAATAAGATCTGTCAATCATTCAAAGTTATATGGACAGGACAAAAGTGACAGTGAAATGTCAAAAGTTTTTCTGTCACCTTAACACAGGGCCTGTGACCTTGAGGGGCACATACCATATTATACTTCGTGACACACTGTCTTCTGATAATACATATTGTTATAAAGTTTTGTCAAGCCAAGCATGAGTTTCTAGTCATTTATCTTTGTTGATTCTGAATTAATAAATATCTTACCTTATGTCCATTAAACCATAGCACAAATACAGTAGGCCACCGAATGTGTCCATGTGACATATAGACGGATGTACATATAGACAGACAGTCAGAAGGACAAGTGTAACAATGCTCTTTCGACAATCTGAACGCTGATCATTTTTAATTTGGTACAGGTTGGGTTTAAATTGAACTATGTGATGAGGTGAATGAACAGATAGATTATAACCTTTGAAATGTCTAACAAAAAAGTTACTTGTAATATTCCATGGCCGTTGTTTTCCATATGATTGTGCAACAACATAAGTTTAAAAACACTGAGCCTTGCCATTTGATCAATCTATTCTCTGTAGTATTAACCAGAACTCTGTTAATCAGTACTAAAGAGTATCAAGTATCGTTAAAACGGTGGACATTTTAATAATTCGTGGTTTGAAAAGTCATTGCAGATTGCAGAGAAAATTTTTCATCTTGTACACTTGAACAACCCTAACGGAACAATCAGAACAGCAAAAGTGAGAAAATTATTACAAGAGTCATAATAGCCAATTCAGTTGTAGTACTAAGCTGTAACTTGTGAAGGAATGAAGGGAGTTTTTATGTTCAAAATTTCTGGAAATTAGTTATAGAAATGAAACATTTGCACAAATGTTCTTCTGTTTAACCCTTTACTCAACGAATCGCCCGCATCCGCCCACGTAATATGCAAATTCAGCAGTTGAAAAAATATTATTTTTCGAAAAATTTCAACAAAACCATATCATGTGACCCCTCTTTGGAACGAGCTTGTTCCAATGAGGGGTCACATGATAGGGTTCTGTTGAAATTTTTTTTAAAATTTGAAAAAATTATATTTAAAATAATAAATTTTGATATCGTCTATGTTGGGTAAAGGGTTAAATTCTTCAGATGAATAGGAAATATTTTGGTGTTTTCCATTTTATCTCAACACAGAAGTGTACACATTCAAACATTGTCAGTTTTAAATTTGTTTTGTAAGTATATTAGAGATTGTTTGTTGAATTTATGAGAAACAGCTATTAATCAACTAACAGTCAATCAATGCTGGCGATTAAATGACTACGAAAATTGCCAGTCACAACAGCCCTACCCCAATGAGCTTCAATTTTTTTTATAAACAATTATTTATTTCACCTAAATGAAATAAGCTTCAGCGAACAGGCAAGGCCTATATTCACGTCTCTCTGCAAAATCTGTTTCAACTTGATTCTTCAAGGTTCCAACTTCACGTCATACTAGGCTTGAGATATCAGCAGGCCCATCTTTCATGATAATGTCAAACTATGCTTGAGATATCAGCATGACCATCTTTCATGATGTCAAACTTGCTTGAGATATCAGCTTGACCATCTTTCAAAATTTATGGCTCTATTATTGTAGCCTTAGATAAACCATGCTCTAAAAAGTGGACTGGGGTCAACAATTCTGAATGTGGGTTACTTTAAAAATATTTGGCTCAGCCCACTTTTCTTTGTGGTGAAATGAATGTCTGCACTTCAGGAATGCATCAGGAATACACAAAAAATACATAAAATAAAATGCAATTTCCAGCAATTCTGAAAATAACACTCAATGACCCCAGGTGACCTCAGTGACCTTGACCCATATTTTGAACCTCCACTGAGTTTTGACTCATTTGGTGTTGACCCCAGTTCCTCAGGTCATACTACACTGGGGATATGAGCATGACACACTTTCAAAACACCCCTAGGGACACATCCAATGTCTTAAGAAACTGAAAAATATAGATGGCCAAGTACTAGTGACTGTCTATCAGTATGCCAAAAAACAGCTGGATAGGAAGATCTGTATTCTAGTTATCATGCAGAAAAGTAAGTGGGGAGAAGACAGAAGAATAAGAGGATAACTGCTACCTGTAAGCTGTGCCAAAGTAAAACAGAAGGGTAGTTATGGTGGCCATTGTACGCAGTAGTCATTGGGTGCAGATGACCATGACCAAAATCAGTCATTCTCATCTACTCATCCAACTACATCATCAACCTGTCGATTTTCAAGAAAATTCCTGCACAAATGCAACCTGCAGGGTGTTCTGAAGAAATTCAAAATGGTTGCCATGGTGGTCATTAAGGGCAGCCAACCATGGCCAGAAATGGTTTTACTCTTCATACTAAATCCTTCTGCTGAGTTTCAAGAAAATTGATGCATAATTGTGACCTAATGCCTGCGCTGAAGAAATCCAAGCTGGCTGCTGTGGAAACCTTGTGGGCAGCCAACCGTGACCAAAATATGACGTTCTCATTTACTCATCATACTGAGTTACCTTGTCAGGTGTTGCATAAATCTGACCAGTAGCCTGTGTTGAAGAAAGCCGAGAAGGCTACCATAGTGGCCAATGTAGGCAGCCTGCCAAGACCATAATGGGATGTTCTCATCTAGGCATAAACCTGAACAAGTATAAGACATTTGGTGGTGATCAGGAAAAAAGTGAGGGCTGTAGCCCATGCTGAATGAATTGTGGACAGACGGGCAGAGAAATCCAAGATGGCTGCGATAGCAGCCATTATGTGTGGCTGTCAGTGACCAACACATGACTTTCTGATCTTCTCAACACACTACGCCATCCTGTCGAGTTTTAAAAAATTGCATTACTGCGGCCTGCAGGTTGTCCTGAAGAAGTCCAAAATGCCCACCACAGCAGACATCATGGGTGGCCAACCATGGCCAAAAGAGGACATTCTCATCTGCCCATCACACTAAGTCAGCCTGCTCAGGCCTTGCCGTTTGAGGCGCGCGATCGCACTTGCGCACCATCGCACCCGCGAATTACAGTCGGGGGGCGCACCGAAACGCGCTTGTAAAAAAAAAACGATAGTTTAACTTATCAAACTCCTTGTACGTTCGAAGAATGCACTCTGTGACACTCATTAGTGCTTCTTCTTTCAATTACATGACGTCAATCATGACAATGAATCTTAATTCTTGCACGTAATTATGATTATCGTGACATTGTCTTGCACCATGCCATGCATGTTCACGAGCTGATAATTGATTGAAAATAAACAACACTGACGCTCACCGTGCCCTTTCATATATTTAAAGCGTAAAATGCTGAACAAGGGGCCTTTAGGGGAGAATTTCGACGAAGCAAAGGATCCTAATATCAAAGGGCACCAGGTCCAACTGAATACATTTCTAAAGTGGAATGTTGGAAATCTCATCGGCTATAGAACAGTTCGCGACGAGAGACGTGGAATAGATTTTGTGACAGAAGTCTACTGCAAAACATGTGCTAGACAGATTTCCGGGATAAATAAATCAGATAAACTTCGTGGAAGAGCCTTAGTAGAAGTCCAAAAGTATGTGCAAGGGACGCAATTTGTAACCAAACATACCGTGAAGAGACACCTCGATTCTAATGCACATTTGATTGGCACACAATTGGAGAAATTGTCAAATTCTGATCCTCGCGCCGGTTCTTCTAATATATCCAATGAAGAAACATCAAGTGCACAAAGTTCTGACGATGCGCCCCCATCAATTATTGGCACCATGGGAGTTAAACAGCCTAAAATTAACTTTGCTATTCAAAATCAGTCAAAAGATGCATACAGAAAGCTGTTCACAACTGCATATTTACTGGTTGTTGATGGTCAACCACTGACAAGTTTTGAAACAATGATTAAAATACAGAAGGCCAATGGGGTTAATTTGATTCACGGGATTGAGAATTCTAAAAAAGTCCTAGAGTTTATCAACTTTATTGCTGATGCCATTCGCGAAAAATTAGCAAGCATTTTAGGCAACATTAATGTGTTTTCATTGATGTCTGACGGGTTGCAAGCACGCAAGACGGGGTCAGAAAAGGAGCTTGTGCTAGTTAGGGTGGTTGTGGATGGTACTCCAACAATTTATTTACTTGCACTTCAAGACATAGACAGCTTCGGTGATGCCAGTGCTGAAAACATAAAAAGGGCAATTGACGAAGTTTTCCAAAATAAAATTCAAATTTCACAAGATCATTTTACACACAAACTTATTTCTGCCACAGCAGATGGTGCAAGCGTTAATTTTGGCAAGTATAACAGCCTTCTGACTCGGATTAAAAATGACAGTCGGCCTTGGTTATTAACAATTCATTGTGTGGCACACCGCCTTGAGCTGGCTATAAAGGACTCTATTATGAGTCAAAAGGAATTTGAAGAGGTGGATGAACTGATGAAGGGGCTGTACTACTTTTTCAAGAGGTCAGGGAAATTTAAGAGACATTTTAAGGCAGCTGCGTTGGCACTGGAAGTTCAAGTATATAATTTCCCCAAAGTAACTGGTACCAGATTTATAAATCACCACCGGCGAGCAGTTACTCATTTGATAAATAACTGGGTTGTTTTAGGCTATAAAAAAAAGAACCTCTGTTTCTCAGGCCCACGCACATGGTCATTTTTGGTGCGCATGCAACCTTTTTATGACACCAAAAAAATCTTCCAAAAAAATTTGAGATATTGTGCTCATTTCGGTAAATCGATATCGATGCGTTCGCAAATTTTAAATTAACACACTTCAAGCTTTTTCTACATCATACCTTAATAAAGTGTTTGGGTTTTAGCAATATTCACGACAGAAAGTGTTTTATTCTGCAAAAGGTAAGTCATAATGACAGCAAGAAGGAAGGTGTCTTTCAGTCTGACAACAAACAGTCACAAAGGGGAATGGTCGATTCGCACCACGTTTGATTCGCACCAAACCTCAGAGAGTCTGCAAAGTCAGGTGCTATGTTGAATGGAACACAGTCTCCTGGCATTTATTTTTAGTAACATTTGTATTGTAAATGGCCGTCATTGGGAATTTGTGTACTGTTATTTGAAACCGTTACGAGTTTCCCAGTTAATTTAAATAAATGCATTTGAGATGCAGGATAATAGGATAACTAATAGTAACCGTTGCTTGATATAAAAGTAACAGTCATAGTTGAAAATAAATTGCATATAGGCAGGTATGTGCGGTCGAATTGGTTAATAAAAACACGCAAACATTCGTTTTGTATTTCATTTTCAGATTTAAAAAAAATATGATTTATGGATGAACTGCCCGTTCAAATGGGTTGTGATAATTTTGAATATAATGGGGAAAAATTGCGACTCACGATTTTATTAGGCAGGTTGTGAAAGGATTTTTTTTTTTTTGTAAAATAAATCTCTGAAAGTTGGCACTTCGACATTTGATTTGTCCCAGAGACGTTTCAACCCGAGACGTTTCACCCACGAGGCGTTTCGTGACTTTCGTCTTGTGTTATAATTTTCACGTTTCACTGAAAAAACAAACATTCAAACCCCACTTCATTTACGACCCAACAAAATAATACAACCAATATATTTGCGAAATTTTGCGTGGTCCACCAGGCGTTTGGATGGGGGTCAAATTACCACAAACAACCTCTCGGGGAGAAAATAAAAAGAAAAAAAAAAACCCGCCCGCCCGCATGCTTTTTTTGGAAAACATGGCCTGAGAAACAGACAATCAACTTTGTATGGCCTTAGCTAAGGTTTTTGAGGATTCAATAGCCGACCCGGACTATAAATCTGTATCCTCAAAAATGCTTGGATATTTGAAGAAACTTCAAAGTGTTAAGTTTTTAACAGTCTGTTGTTTGTACCACAGAATTATCGATTCTGTGTCCAAGATGTCTCTCCATTTTGAGAAATTGAATATTTTAATATTTGACATATTGCCGTTGGTAGATAAGACTAAACGTTCTCTTAGTCAAATGCTTGACGCAAGTCATTCTCTTGATCAAATTACTTCCAAGGCTGGTGCCGTACTAACTGAAACCGCTGGTGGCAATAGCGGGGGTAGATCTATTTCTCTTGAAGTTACAATGCCCAAAATTGGCACAATGAAGCGAAAAATAGACAATCGTGAGTTTGCTAAATTGGAATATGACAATATGAAAGGTTGCCGTAGTGATGATATGCGTTCTAAAATTGAACAAGAAATTTACAAGCTCTCAAAAACCACAATTGATTGTTTGCATGCATGTATCAACAGGCAGTTTTCGGGACTCGAAAATGATATATTTGAACATATGTTATGGGTTGATCCCGCGAATTGGCAAAGTATTTCACAGGACATGGTCTCAATTTTTAAGGTGGTCAAATATTTTCAAGCTCCCCTAAAGTTTGCCAGTTTTGACGATAACAGGGTGAAACTCCAAACAGAATGGGAGGATCTTGTGTGCGTCACGAAACACTATTACCCCAAATTTAAAGTTAGACAGTTGTGGGAAAAGCTTATGGCTTTTCGACGTGCGCAATTTCCAAATATTTGTTTGGTGGCAGAAATTATTTTGAGCATTGCTGTTAGCAACAGCATCGTCGAAAATGCATTTTCTCATCTAACCGCAATGATGACTGACCAGTGTCTATGCATGTCACACAAAACAATCGAAGACCAGCTTCTTATCCGAGTTAATGACCATGTTTTGTCAAACAAAGAAAAAGAAGCCATTATTGATTCGGCTTTAAATAAGTATCTAACCAACACTTGCCGCAAACACAAACTTATGTCAAGTGATGGGGGGGAACAGAATCTAACTCTTAAAAAAAGAATGAAAAAACTGACATCCGAGTCAGACACTTTATGGACTCAGATGACAGCGGATCAGATTTTGGTGGCGACATGACTGAATAAACGTTCACTGATCCCTTATAAAAATGTACCATGGTACAACCATGGTACACCATGGTATGTCCCAAAATACCGTGATATTACCATGGTAATATTTATTTATTTATTTATTTATTGGTGTTTAAGGTCACATACTTATGCACAATGGCTAATCGTGACCGTGACAGTTTTACGGGTGGAGGAAGCCGGAGTACCCGGAGAGAACCACCGAGCAACGACGAGCAGCTGTCAGCTCTCCAACATCGTAACTCTGAACTCTGCACCGCAGCACAGGCAGGGTTAGAGTGGTTGAAGACATGCGCACCATCGACGTGCATTACGCCTCAGTGCACAGCGTCATCGTGCCCCCATGTAGGCAATCGGGGTGAAGCGTCTTGCCCAAGGACACAACGCGGTTGCTGCAGGTGGGATTCGAACCGAGGACCTCTCGGCTTGCAGCCTGCACCTCTACCACCTGAGCCACCGCGCCCCCTACCATGGTAATACCACAGCATTTTGCGACATACCATGGTATGTCCCAAAATACCGTGATATTACCATGGTAATACCACAGCATTTTGTGACATACCATGGTTATACCATGGTACATTTTCATAAGGGATAACCTTAAACAGGCGTTGGGACCTGATTATTATGTGAAGACTGAGAAAATGCAAGTCCTCCCCGAACTTACAAGTCAACTTCCATTGCAGCACTGAAAAGCCTAGTATCTGGACTTCATTGATTTTATTGTGGAATTCCATGATAAAATAAATGGATTCCAGGTACTAAGCAAAGCTCAACCCTTTACCCAACATCGACCCTATAAAAATGTATTATTTTTTTTATATTTTCCCAAATTTTCCAAAAATTGTCGGCAAAACCACATCATGTGACCACTCATTGGAACGGGCTTGTCGAGCCCGTTCGACTGAGAGGTCACATGATGTGGTTTTGGTCACATTGTTTGAAAAAATCTGAATTTTTCAACAGCTCAAGTTGTTAAATACGCCAGCGGGTGTGGCCGATTCGTTAGGTAAATGGTTTTAACAACATTGTAATTGGATTGTAAAAAACGACATACTTTTTTTCCAAAACAATGTGAATTTATTAAATTGATATTGTTTTGGAAAAAAAGTATTGTAGTTTGGGCGAAAAATAAGTCGACCGAAATGACTTGGACGAAGCGCTCGGGCCGAGGCTCCCCTGTACAAATGTTTAATGACCTCTATTCATTGTTCTGTAAAGTTATGCGTTCACCTTTGATCTTTTTTTAGATTGTTCATGTCTGCAGTTTTTCTGTAATTTGTTTTTCTCAGATTTCATATTTTCATCGATGGTAGATAACCGCTATGACAGAATTTTGTTCATAAAATTATGACATTTGAACTCTCAAATTATAGTTTAAAGTAGTTACTGATGCGGTGTGAGTCAATCAGTCCTTAGTTATCAAACACAAATAATGCAGTACTTACAGAGTTCTTCCTCCGCAACATGTGCGGAACCAGTGCTCTCCAACATCGAACACACAAGTTTTCACTCAGACAAAATGGCTGACGCGCAAATTGAATTGTTTCGTTACGGAATTACAAGATTGAAGAACTCGTCAAAACAAATTAAAAATTCCGTCTATCCCCCAAATTTGTTTATTTGTCAAGAGAAAACACCAACGAATGCAGGGAATTCCCGGGTACCATGAAAAGTTGGTAAATGTTGGTGATTTTTTAATAATACGTTGGGTCCGCTATACTTTATGTTTACCGTCCTTATTTTAAAAACACGCCCGCGGGAAGAAACAGCGCGCACAATCTTATTTCCAGGCGCGCGTTTGTCGCGCCCGTACCATTTTCAAACGGCAAGGCCTGCCTGCTGAATTTAAAGAAATTTATGCAAACATGCGACTTGTAGCCTGTGCTGAAGAAATCCAAGATGGCTGCTGTGACGGCCATTAGGGCAGCCAACCATGATCATACATATGAAGTTTGATGATGATCAAAAAAGAATGGCAGGGGGTAGCCTGTGTTGAACAAGCTAAATCAGTCAGCATAATGCCTTGAACAAACTTTAATTTAGGAGTCATTACAATAATATTATCGAATATCAAAAGACTGCAACTGGTGGATTTGAAGGGGATTCTTTTTTGAGAAGATTGTCTATGTTGCACAAACTTAAAATTCAGAATCCCTCAGGGATCCTGAATATGAACATAGAGACTTAATTTGAGCAAACTTGAATCTGCCCACCTCCCCCCCCCCCACTAACCCCCCCCCCCCCCCCACCACCTGCCCTTCCCCTATGAGGATGCCAAATAATTCTGAAATGGCCTACCCCAACCATCAATCACATGAAAAGTTAAAAAATTTATACTAATTTATATATTTTATATACTTACCAATGACCTAGACTTAGCTGGTGCTAACTCTGAAATATTTAGGGCCAAACACAAATTTGACCCCCCAATCACCAAAATTTGCATCTAAAACCGAAAATTACATGTCCTATATGGTCCTCCATACTTTTACTCCACTGCACATGTGCAGTGTCAAGGAGGTCTCGAAATTGGCACAATTATCATTCTTACAACCAGTGCGTGGTAAGCGTTATGTACTCAGCGGGGAGGTATGAGTTTCCAACTCATGGGAGGGCCATCTCCGTTTGGGTCGTTGTTAAGTATAAAAAATATATAAATTACTATAAAATTTTTAACATTTTTATACTGTACAAATGACCCAGACTTAGCTGAATAGTAAAAAGGTTGGAGGGCCTAGGACATGAAGAAAATCCAATAGACTCAACTACATATAACAGAATTATCCCCTCGAGGAGAAAGGAGAAATAGGCTTTACATGTATCTTTCTATTTGCATCAAAACGCGAAAGACACAACACCATTCTGTAATTGAGCACAATAATCTCTATTAACCTCCAGTGTAACCCGTTATGCTAATTATTTTTAAAGGAAAGCCAATACATAAAGGAAGTCCAGAGAAATGAGCCTCTTCATACTCATTAAAAGTGTCCGAGGATTGTATATTAATGCCCGTATGACATGTGACATATACAAATGCTTCACACTGAGCTACACTTTAAAAATATTACATGGATGAGTAAACATTAGCTTTACACTTTAAAATCATCCCGGTACCGACTGGAATTACTGACTCCAGGGGAGGTATTCCCTTGCTTTTCACTATAAAGCAGGTGACCTAAGGGGACACCCACCCCCTCCCCACCCCCTCTTCCCCTTGCCCTGGATCAAATACTCCGGAGCGAAGAGGGCAGCAGGACAGAGTCACTGCTGGAACAGAAAGCCTACATAACTATAGTTGCAACTGTTTAGTGGACGACATTCTGAGCAACAGATAACGGACCTAAACAATGCAGATCTCCAGAAATGGACTCAATATTTCTAAGGTACAAATTCGTGAACGTGGAAGGCTGAAACCAATATGCAGCCTTCATTAGATCTGTAATAGCAACACTATTAGCGTAAGCCCATGATGTAGAAAGAACTCTTACTTCATGAGCTGAAATCTAAAGCACAGACTGCTGACTGAAGATATTATCATAAGCAGTACTGATAGTTAATTGAATCCATCTAGCCACAGAATGGACCGAAATGTGGAGGAAGCTTCCACGGCATGTCCCACAACAGACACCTGAGTAGATTAATCCACGGTCTTTGTGGAGATAGAGATGCTACCAACAGAATTTTGCATTGAGATTATTTAACTTGAGCAATATCTGCTGAATCAACGGCACTGGAAGATACGCATATCCTATTATTCCATCTCACGAGATCGATAGAGCGTCTACTGCAAACGCTCGAGGATCCGAACATGGTGACACATACGTCTGCAACTGATTGCTGAGATGCGTTGCAATTAAGTCCATCATTGGCCGCACTCCTTGGTAGCAAATCTGATTGAATACTCGTTTGTTGAAAGTCCATTCTGACGGCAACAAGCGGCCCCTCCGTGAAAGGGAGTCTGCTAATACGTTCAGACGACCCGGAATATGACGGACCAATAGGTGAACTTGATGTTCTAGTTCAAACAGAAGGATTCATTCCATTAACTTGAATAACAGAATGGAATGAGTGCCTCCCTGGTTCTGAAAATACGCTAATACCGTCGAATTGTCGGACAGAATTTGCACGTGAGCATTCTGAATAACGTTCATCCAATAACGTAGCGCAAGCCAAAATGACATCATTTCTTGATGTTTATGTGCTTGATTAGGAACTACGGATCCCAAAGACCCTGGCACTTCAAATCCGTTGGGCTCAATGTTGCGTCCAAAACCTGTTTGACTGGCATCTGTCAAAACTGTAAAACTCGGATCTGCCAATAGCAGTGGAACTCCCTGAGTTAACCACTGAAAATCTGCCCAAGTCTGAATCTCTTATTCACTTGATTTAACAAGAGGATGTCCGCATCGAGCGAAAGAATCTTCACCCTCCAATTCTGGGTCAGAAGAAATTTGGAGAGGACAAGTGCGTAGCCGCCCCATCGGAATAAAATCGCGGCAGCTCCGCACAAACCTATCAGTCTCATGAGATCTCTCGCTGAAACCTTGTCTGAGTGAAGACAATAGCGAGCATAACAAATGATTAATTTTGCTCTGGTTAACAGCAGACGAACGAGAATGCTGTGCGTCTCGAAGCTCAACTCCCCCGTGGGTGAATGACTTGGACGATACCAGGTCCGACTTCTCCTCATTTACTTATGAAACTGAGACGTCGGAGCAATAGAAGCAGATTCTGCACATCATTCTGAAGCGTTAACTCATTGCCGTACCTCTGAAGAATGTCGTCCAGGTAGGCCGACGTTATCGTAGACGAATGAGCTCGGAAATGAGTCATTACAGAGTTCATTATTCGAGTGAAAGCCTAGGGGGGTAGATTCAGACCGAAGCACATTGCTTGGAGCTGATACACGACTCCTATGATGAGGAAGCGAAGATACTTTCTGAATGCCTGATGTACCATGACGTGAAAGTACGCATCTTGAGATCTATGCAAGTAGCATAGTCGTACACCCGAATACTCGCTCTGACCAATCGGATGGTCTCCATATAGAAACTTGGAGCCACAATCAGCTTGTTTATCCAGCTCAGATTTATGAGTGGACGGAACGAGCCGTCTGGTTTTGGAACCAGAAAAGGATGGTTGTAGAAACCTGGAAATTCCTGGATTTCTACAATCTCTATCGCGATCATTCCAGAAGAGACTGGACTTCTGATGGAAGACAGCCTCTTTCTTGCAGACTTGACGGAAGCTGAGTCCATCTTAGACTTCGAGTTAAGAGGTTTTCGTTTGAAGGACAATTTAGTCCTTCCAAAATCACCCCTCGAATCCAAGGGACGTCCGTAATCTACTCCTAATTGATTGAGAAACTCGACCGTCTTCCATTCACTGGTTACCTCCTGGTCCTGCGAGGCTTGTGGAAGGAGAAACCATGTCCACCACGGCCCGCACCTCGTCCCGTCGACCTAGGGGCGTCTGACCGGATGTCTCGGCCAGCATTACGGCCCCTACCTGAGTTGCTACCCTGACAGTCTCTAGAGTAAGACCTAGAGGATGCATAGGAACCTCTAAAGGAACTTCCCTTGGACGTATTTGCCCCAGGAGTGCCTGTCCTACTTTTCTCCATTGAATCCGACTGTATGGAAGCGGATTTGAGTAGCAGAGAGTCTGAAGCTTTCTTAGTTATCTGATCATAGATTGCGGAAAGCTTGCCGTCGAAGAGAAACTCTCCAGAGACCGGAGCGACTCTGAGAGAGTTTTTCACCTTACTATCCACACACATGGATGTAGCCAGGGCCGTGTCACGTCTAACCAACTCCATATCTCCACTAAAAGGGCGGAGTTATACATGGAGAATGCTAAGGCCCTTGAAAGAACTCTTAAGGAGGTTGTACATCCTGGAATTCTTTTTCCTTTGAGACGTAATGATAACGCTCTGGTTAGGTGATCTGCGTACGATAATGCGTCTAAGCTAACCTTGCTAGACGATATTGTCGTTTCCAAGATCGTGGTTAGAATTGACATAGACGAACGGTATAGACAATAATAAGGCTTCAGCCTGGTCGTCTAGACACAGAGAAACTCTCGGAATGCTCTGTCCTGACGTTTCGAAATTATTCCTTGAATTGAGGAAAGGCAGATGTAGAGCATTTGCCGATAATAAACCGGACCTGCCCGTTTAGGTAGCAAGTTATATATAGCGTCATTCAATAGTTCAAATGTCCGTGAGACATTTCTGGACTATGTCGGAAACTAAAGGACGATGTCCCTAAACCGATAAGAATTCTGTGTCTAGTGGCGCTATCAGTCTCTTATCCTGCAACGCAGCATTTTGGTCTGGAGAAACGTCAGATGATAATGCCGGATGCACTCTACGGCAATTATGTTGTTCTGAAAGGGAAAAATACAACTCCTCCGTATCCCTTTTGCCATCCTGTCGGACCACTTGTAATTCTTGGTCGTGCGTGCCTGAACCTGCAGCGGAACGCACCAACCCAGCTTCCTTGGATAATTCCTGATCCGACAGAGTTACTGTCGGTTGCTGGGATGCTGTGATAATTTGTGCTATCTGCGATAGCATGTCCATAACAGAGGCCTGTGGAGCTGCGGTCTTACAGGATTTAGCCACTGGAATCTCCTTGGACTTTCACTCCTGCATACTTCTTATATGCGCACATCCGGAGTATGAAGGCCTCGTATCCTTGGCTACCGGATGGCGTGACCTGGTCGCCGTAGAATTCCTGGTCGGTGATGTTGGTTGAATATCACTGGTCACGTAGCCAAGGTGCAGTCGCGTGTGCTGCCGTGAGGATGAGGAAGCCGAAAGAGCAGTCTCTCCGGACTGTCTATACAACGGAGCGTCCCGAGCCATGGATGTATGCTCCGACTGAGTAACGTTTTGTACCACAACATCTGGGCCCAAATGTTGTAGTACGAGAGAGGGACCTCTCTCGCTCGCAGCCTGGATGGACCTGGACGAGCTAGGAACTGGACTAATAGGCTTCCTCCGAACCATCCTCGTATCCGTCGTTACTGGGTTTGCACATTGTATTTTATAGTGCTTGCATCACCCATTTCTCCTTCCTGGACCTCAACGGACGAACCCAGCTGCTGAGCCATTCGATGAATGGTCACTACACCGGGCGAGCTAGCAGACACCAATGCCGTCGATCCTACTTGGGACCTCTTAGGCAATTGACGTATCTGCATGAGCACTTTTACCGCTAGCTCTTCATCTGACTGTGACGATGGAAGCACACTTTACGAAGACATCACGGTAACATCACCTTGTTCATGTTATTCGACGAGACCTGTGGAGCCGCGGCCCTACGTAATTATCCGCTGGAAGCTCCAGGGACGTTCATTCCTGCATTTATATAATATGCGAACGTCCCAACTGGAAAGGCCTCGTGTCCTTGGCTAGCAGATGGAGTGACCTGGTCGATGTATATTCCTTGGTCGGCAAAGCAGGAGCACCAGGGATGTTCAATCCTGCATTTATATAATATGCGAACGTCCCCTGGAAATCTGTGGCCACATAGCCAAGGTGCGGTCGTGTGTTGACGTGAGGATGAGGAAGACAATATAACAGCTGCGTCGGACTGTCTATGCAGCGGAGCGTCCCGAGCAGGAGGAGTGGACGTAAGCTCCGACTAACGAACAAACATACAACATCGCGGCACAGATGTTGATGCAAGAGAGAGGGGGCCTCTGTCGCTTGCAGTCCGGGTGGACCTGGACGAGCTAGCTACCGGACTGACAGGCTTCCTCCGTACTATCCTCGGATCTGTCATTGCTGGGTGTGCACATTCGATGTTTTATAGTGCTCGCATCACCCAATCTGCTTCCCTGGACCGCAATGGACAAACCCGGATGCCGATCCATTCGAAACCGGGCGGACTAGCGGACGATCAATGCCTTCGATCCTACTAGGGAACTCCCGGCAATTGTCGTAATACCTTGAGCACTTTCCGCTAGCCCTAATATTGCAACAACAGAGACACACTTGTTGAAGACATCACAGAAACATCACTCTGAATTCTGAAAAAGAAACTGATAAAATAGAGTGACCCTGCGGAGAGAGGACCGGAACCGCTAACAAAATACCGTGACACACGTCTCCAACATTGTCATTCCAATCAACACACACAGAGCAAGAACACCGTGACACACGTCTCCAACAGTGTCATTCCAATCAACACACTCAACACACACAGAGCAAGAATTAGTGCGAATACACTGACTATAAGAAACACAATGAACCTGAGAATTAGAGGAAGATATCCTCGCATTTCAATTTGAACAATATTTTTTCATCAAGAAAAAATATACACAGTCATATTACTCGCACTAACCCTTGAAACAAAGATACATAATATAATATAATCCATTATAACATTTCGAAAGAAAATAATTTTAAAAAAAATAATTTTTTTTTAAATTTTCAGAAGAGCCCAAGTTGCCAATGTGAACAATGAGCCCAAATGGATCCCCAAAAAGCCTAAGTGTGGACAAAAATTTTAAAACCATTTCAAAAAATTAATGTAACACTTACGGACAATATTAATGTATCTTGCTATGAACTGAACTAAGCAGAGAACAAGTAATCACTATCAGAAGTAACCGTTGTCAACATAAACAAAAATAGGCCAATGAAATCGTCAGATGTGTACCCATACGCGCAATTAGTAGAAAGCTGTATGATGGAGGGCCACCATGGATGCTGACATAATGTACACCATACAAGGTATGGGTACACATAGAAATGGATTGGAGGAGTGTCTAATTTGATGGATAAAGGGTTAATATCTCCGGATCAAATTATCAGATTTACATAAAATACTATACAGCACAGCACATCAGTAACCTGAATAAATATATAAAGTAACATGACAATCGGATTGATATTTTTTGAGTTATCTCATGCGAAAGGGATTGGAGGAATTTTCAATTTGAAGGATAAAGGAGGTTAATATCTCCGGATCAAATTATCAGATTTACACCAAAAACTATACAGCTCAGCACATCAGTAACCTGAACACAATTATAAAGTAACTTGACAATCCAAGTAATATTTTTCAAGTTATCGAATGCCAAAGGGATTGGAGGAATTTTCAATTTGCAGGATAAAGGGTTAATATCTCAGGAATAAATTATCAGATTTACACCAAAAACTATACAGCTTGGCACATCTGTAACCTGAACACAAATATAATGTAACTTGACAATCCAAGCAATATTTTTCAAGTTATCAAATGCCAAAGGGATTGGAGGAATTTTCAATTTGAAGGATAAAAGGTTAATATCTCAGGATCAAAATAACAGATTTACACCAAAAACTATACAGATCGACACATCAGTAACCTGAACACAAATATAAAGTAACTTGACAATCCAAGTAATATTTTTCAAGTTATCGAATGCCAAAGGGATTGGAGAAATTTTCAATTTGAAGGATAAAGGGTTAATATCTCGGGATCAAATCATCAGATTTACACCAAAAACTATACAGCTCAGAACATCAATAACCTGAACACAAATATAAAGTAACTAGACAATCCAAGCAATATTTTTTAAGTTATCGAATGCCAAAGGGCTTGGAAGAATTTTCAATTTGAAGGATAAAGGGTTAATATCTCAGGATCAAAATAACAGATTTACACCAAAAACTATACAGATCGACACATCAGTAACCTGAACACAAATATAAAGTGACTTGACAATCCAAGTAATATTTTTCAAGTTATCGAATGCCAAAGGGATTGGAGGAATTTTCAATTTGAAGGATAAAGGGTTAATATCTCGGGATCAAATCATCAGATTTACACCAAAAACTATACAGCTCAGAACATCAGTAACCTGAACACAAATATAAAGTAACTAGACAATCCAAGCAATATTTTTCAAGTTATTGAATGCCAAAGGGATTGGAGGAATTTTCAATTTGAAGGATAAAAGGTTAATATCTCAGGATCAAATTATCCGATTTACACCAAAAACTATACAGCTCGGCACATCTGTAACCTGAACACAAATATAAAGTAACTTGACAATCCAAGCAATATTTTTCATGTTATTGAATGCCAAAGGGATTGGAGGAATTTTCAATTTGAAGGATAAAGGGTTAATATCTCAGTATTAAATTATCAGATTTACACCAAAAACTATACAGCTCGGCACATCAGTAACCTGAACAAAAATCTAAAGTAATTTGACAATCCAAGCAATATTTTTTAAGTTATCGAATGCCAAAGGGCTTAGAAGAATTTTCAATTTGAAGGATAAAGGGTTAATATCTCAGGATCAAAATAACAGATTTACACCAAAAACTATACAGATCGACACATCAGTAACCTGAACACAAATATAAAGTAACTTGACAATCCAAGTAATATTTTTCAAGTTATCGAATGCCAAAGGGATTGGAGGAATTTTCAATTTGAAGGATAAAGGGTTAATATCTCGGGATCAAATCATCAGATTTACACCAAAAACTATACAGCTCAGAACATCAGTGACCTGAACACAAATATAAAGTAACTAGACAATCCAAGCAATATTTTTCAAGTTATTGAATGCCAAAGGGATTGGAGGAATTTTCAATTTGAAGGATAAAGGGTTAATATCTCGGGATCAAATCATCAGATTTACACCAAAAACTATACAGCTCAGAACATCAGTAACCAGAACATAAATATAAAGTAACTAGACAATCCAAGCAATATTTTTCAAGTTATCGAATGCCAAAGGGATTGGAGGAATTTTCAATTTGAAGGATAAAGGGTTAATATCTCAGGATCAAATTATCCGATTTACACCAAAAACTATACAGCTCGGCACATCAGTAACCTGAACACAAATATAAAGTAACTTGACAATCCAAGTAATATTTTTCATGTTATCGAATGCCAAAGGGATTGGAGGAATTTTCAATTTGAAGGATAAAGGGTTAATATCTCAGTATCAGATTTACACCAAAAACTATACAGCTCGGCACATCAGTAACCTGAACAAAAATCTAAAGTAATTTGACAATCCAAGCAATATTTTTCAAGTTATCGAATGCGAAAGGGATTGGAGAAATTTTCAATTTGAAGGATAAAGGGTTAATATCTCAGGATCAAAATAACAGATTTACACCAAAAACTATACAGCTCAGCACATCACTAACCTGAACACAAATATAAAGTAACTTGACAATCCAAGTAATATTTTTCAAGTTATCGAATGCCAAAGAGATTGGAGGAATTTTCAATTTGAAGGATAAAGGGTTAATATCTCGGGATCAAATCATCAGATTTACACCAAAAAACTATACAGCTCGGCAAATCAGTAACCTGAACACAAATATAAAGTAACTTGACAATCCAAGTAATATTTTTCAAGTTATCGAATGCCAAAGAGATTGGAGGAATTTTCAATTTGAAGGATAAAGGGTTAATATCTCAGTATCAGATTTACACCAAAAACTATACAGCTCGGCAAATCAGTAACCTGAACATAAATATAAAGTAACTAGACAATCCAAGCAATATTTTTCAAGTTATCGAATGCCAAAGGGATTGGAGGAATTTTCAATTTGAAGGATAAAGGGTTAATATCTCAGGATCAAATTATCCGATTTACACCAAAAACTATACAGCTCGGCACATCAGTAACCTGAACACAAATATAAAGTAACTTGACAATCCAAGAAATATTTTTCAAGTTATCGAATGACAAAGAAATGGATACAGACGCCGGATGGACAGACGGACGGATGGATGGACAGACGGACAGACAAAGGATGGACGAACGACGGATGGTCACCCCGGATGCTGGCATTATGTGTACCATACATAGTATGGGTACACATAAAAAGTGTACACAAACCGGAAACATGACTCCAGGCACTGATAAACATGGCCCGAAATCAGTTACCAATTTAAACACTATCTGATGCAAAACAGAGAATTCCAGAGAAGAAACTGTAGAACATCAGATGGTAGATGCAGACCAAAATGCCTAAACACCCCTAGGGTGAGGACATAAACATGGGGAAAAAACAGAATATTATTCTGTTATCTGTAAAAAACTGAAAAAATTTATAGTAATTTATATATTTTTTATACTTACCAATGACCCAGACATAGCTGGTGCTAACTCTTAAAAATATAGGGCCAAACACAAATTTTGCCCCCCAATCCCCAAAATTTGCATCTAAAACCAAAGAAAACATGTCCTGAATGGCCCTCCATACTTCACCTCTACTGCGCATGCGCAGTGTCAAGGACGTCACGAAATTGGCGCCATTAATCATTCTTACCATCAGTGCCTGGTAAGCGCTATGTACTCAGCGGGGAGGTATGAGTTCCCAACTCCTGGGAGGGCCATCCCCGTCTGGGTCATTGGTAAGTATAAAAAATATATAAATTACTATAAATTTTTTCAGATTTTTACCCAGACATAGCTGAATAGTAAAAAGGCTGGAGGGCCCAGAACATAGAGGAAAATCCAATAAGCTCAACTATATAAAATAGAGTCATTTCCTGTAGGAGAAAAGGAGAAATAGGCTTCACGTGTATCTTTCTTATTTATGACAAATTAGAAAGACACAATACCTTCTATAATTGAGCATCATAACATCTATGTTCTCTATTAATATCCAGTATAATTCGTATACTAATTATATTTAAAGTAAGCCAATAAATAAAGTTAGTCCAAAGAAATGAGACTCTTTATACTCTTTTAAAAGTGTCCGAGGATAGTATAATAACATCCGTTTGACACATGACATATTCAAATGCTATACTTTAAAACTATGACATGAATGAATTGAAAACATAACTTTCATTTAAGAAACCATCCCAGTAACAGCTCAGAATTACTAACTCCGGAGGAGGTATCCCCTTGTTTTCATAATAAAAGCAGGTGACCCAAGGGAACACCCTCCCCCCACCCCCCTTTTTCTTGCCCTGGGTCAAATAGCCCAGAGCGAAGAGGGAAGCAGGACGGAGTCACTGCCGGAACATAAAGCCTACATAGCTATAGTTGCAATTGTTAAGTGATCGACTTTCTGAGCAGCTGATAATGGACCTAAACAATGCAGGTCTCCAGAAATGGATACAATATTTCTGAGATAAAAATTCGTGAATGTGGATGGTTGAGACCAATATGCAGCCTACTTAATCTATAATAGCAAAACTATATGTCAGCCCAAGATATGGAAGAGCTCTTACTTCATGAGCCGAAATCTTAAGCACAGACTGCTGAGTTAAGGATAGATTATCCTAAGCAGTACCGATAGTTAACTGAATGCATTAAGTAATAGAATGGACCGTAATGACCTTTCTATTAGGCATCAGAGCCAGAAGAAGCTTTACGTCCTACTGATAAACTGAGATCTGTAAATAAATACATAAAGGTCTATCCGGACAGAGTAAAGGCCTATGCCCGCTCAGAGACGGAAGGACCTTAAAAACAATAGGTTCCGGATATCATTAGGAGCCTGATTCTTAACCAAAAATACAACATTAGTAGTAAAGGTAATAGAGTTTCCGATACTACGAAAGTGAGAATCGTCCACCGATAGTGCATGAAGCTCACTGACTCTTCAGCAGAAGAGAAGGCTAAGAGAATCGCTGCCTTAAAAGACCAGAATTTGAAACTGCTGTCCCAAGGATTCAAATGGTTGCTTTAGTTAATAAGAACCCAAGCTAAATTCCGATTAGGAATTAATCTAACGATTCTAGGTCTCTTATCGAAAAGTTTCAAACTAACTTAGATAAAGAGACATTAGGCTCCATTGTAAACTATCATGGTGTGCATAGGTATCAGATAACATAGACCTATAACCTATAAAAGTAACTGGCTGCAGATGATTTCGTTAAACAAGTATACTAGAAAGTTTGCAATGTCTGGTATGGAGGAATCAAAAATATCAACATAAAGATCCCTACACCAACGACGGAAGACCCTCCACTTTAGCCGCATAGTATAGCGAAGAGGAGGTCCTTCTACAGTTAGGAATCGCGTCCACTGCTGGTCCTATACAGTGCTTGCTATGCAAGAAGGACCGCACAACGGAATACGTGAAGGTTGAGACCTTGCGGGTTGTGATAGAGTTGACACGATTTCCCCAGCGAAAAAAGATCCTCTCGTGGAGGAAGTTTCCGCGGTAAGTCCCACAGTAGACATCTAAGTAAATTTATCCACCGTCTCTGTGGGACAGAGATGCTACCAACAGAATTGTATTGTGAATGAATAATCCTAGCAATACTTGTTGAATCAACAGCACTGGAGGATACGTATATCCTATCATCGCATCCTACTAGATCGATAGAGCGTTAACTACATATGCTCAGGCATCCGGACACGGTGACACATACGTCTACAATTGATTGGAGAGTTGTGTCGCAAATAAATTTATCACTGGGTGCTCCCATTGATAGCAGATCTGATTGAATACTTGTTAGTTGATAGTCCATTCCGACGGCAACAAACGACCCTTACGTGAAAGGGAGTCTGCTAATATGATCCGACGACCGAGAATATGACGAACCGAAACAGAACTTGGTGTTCTATAACAAACAGAAGGATTCTTTCCATTAAAATCAATAACGGAACCGAATGAGTGCCTCCCTGGTTCCGGATATACGCAACTACTGTCGTATTATCGGACAGGATTGAACATGCGTTTCTGAATAAAATTCATCCAATGACGTAGTGCAAGCCAACATAATATTCTTCCTTGGAAGAAAAGAGCTTGCCTAAAAACTACGGAACCCAAAGACCCCGGCACTTCGAATCCGTTGGGATCAAAATGTGTCCCAACCTGTTTGACTGGCATCCGTCATAATCGAAAAACTCGGAGCCGGCAACTACAGTGGAACTCTCTGAGTCAACCACCGAATGTTTGCCCACGTCTGAATCTCTTGTTATACTTGATAGACAAGAGAACGTGTATATCGAGCAATTCAAGATTGCTGAAAGGTTACCGTCGAAGAGAAGCTTCTCGGGGACCGAAGCGACTCTGAGAGAGTTCTTCACCTTACTATCCACGCGCGTGGATGTAGCTAGGGCTGTGTCAGGTCTAACCAACTCCAGGTTGCCACTGAAGGGCGGAGTTATACATGGAAAACTACTTCCCCTGAAAGAAATCCCATTGAGGATCAAATCCTGGAATTCTTTCTCTTGAAGACGTAATGATAACGTCTCAGTAAGGTGGTGTACCTATGATAAAGCGTCTAAGTTAAGTCTATTATACATCATTGTCGTTTCCAACATCGTGGTTGGAATTGACATAGACGGCGAAAAAGACAATTTCAGTCTTGAGTCTCGCCGTCTTAGACGCAAAGGAACTCTCGGTAAGCCCAGTTCTGCCAATAAACAATTACTTCCTAGAATTCACGAAAGGCAGAATAGAGCATTGCGGACAAGAAACTATACTAGTATGTTGATAGCAAGCTTATATATATATAGCGTCGTTCAATAATTCGAATGTTCTAAAGACATTATTGGACTGCGTCGGCAACTCAGGGACAATGTCCCTGAACCGAACCAAAACTCCGTGTCCAATGACGCTATTAGTCTCTTATCCAGCATCGCAGCAATGTAGTCCGACGGAACAACCTCTGGAAGATAATGCCGGAAGAAATGTATGGCAGCTTCTGTTGTTCCGAAAGGGAAAGCTCGAAATCATCCGAATCCCTTTCGCCATCCTGTCGGACCCTATGAAATATTTGGTCGTCCGTACCTGATGCAACAGCAGAGCGTACCGACCCAGCGCTGTCCGATTATTCCTGATCCGACTGAGAATCTGTCGTTTGCTGGGATGCTACGATAAGCTGTGCTATTTTGGATAGCACGTCCGTCACTGAGGCCTGAGGAGAAGCGGTCTTACGATGCATTGCCGCTGGCAGCTCCGTGTTCGTTACCCCGTGCATACTTCTATTATGCGAGCGACCGGAGTGTGCAGGCCTCGTGTCCCTTGGCTACCGGATGGCATGACCTGTTCGCCATGGAATCACTGAATGCCGAAGCTGGCCGGATATTCAAGGTCACGTAGCTAATGTGCGGTCGTGTGCGCTGCTGTGAGGATGAGGAAGCATTATCGACAGTCACTCGGACTGTCTATATAACGGAGCGTCCAGAGTGGCGGACATACGCTCCGAAGGTGAAATGTCTGTACCACAACATCCGGTCCCATATGTTGTTGCACGAGAGAGGGACCTCTCTCGCTCGCTGCCCGGACGGACCGGACGAGCTAGGAACCGGACTAACAGGCTTCCTCTGATCTCTCCTCTAATCCGTCGTCACTGGGTGTGTACTAAAGTCTATTATAGTGCTCGCATCACCCAAATCTCCATCCTAGACCGCAACGGATGAACCCGACTGCCGAACCATTCGATGAATGGACGCTACACCGGGTGAGCTAGCGAATGTCAATTCCATCGATCCTACTAGGGACCTCTTAGGAGATTGATGTAATCCATGAGCACTAATTGCCGCTAGCTCTTCATTAACTATGACGACAGAGGCACACTTTTGAAAGACATCTCAGTAATTTTGCGAACAAGAAACCAGATATGCTTGTACATAGCAAGCATATAAAAAATATATATAGCGTCGTTCAATAAATCGAACATATCTGAGACATTATTGGACTGTGTCGGAACTGAGAGACGATGTCCCTGAACCGAACCAAAAATTTCTAAGTCCACCGACGCTATCAGTTTCTTATCCGGTATCGCAGCATTCTGGTCCGACGAAGAACCTCTAGAAGATGAAGTCGGATGACATATACAGCAGCTTATGTTGTGCCGAAAGGGAAAGCTCGAAAACCTCCGAATCCCTTTCAGCATCCCGTCAGACCGTATGAAATTTTCGGACGTCCGCACCTGATGCTTCCGCGGAGCGTCCCGACCCAGCGTCGTCGGATATTAAATTATGCGACAGAGATTCTGTCGTTGCTGGGATGCTGCGATAAGTTGTGCTATTTGGGATAGCACGTCCGTCACCAAGGCCTGTGCAGAAGTGGTCTTACGATGCTTTGCCGCTGGAAGCTCTGTGTACGTTGACTCCCGCATACTTTCTTATGCGAACCGTGCAGGCCTCGTGTCCCTGGCTATCGGATGGCGTGACCTGGTCGCCGAGGATTCTCTGATTGGTGAAGTTGACTGGATATCGAAGGTCACGTAGCCAAGGTGCGGTCGTGTGCGCTGCCATGAGAATGAGGAAGCCTTATTGACAGTCTCTCCGGACTGTCTATATAACGGAGCATCCCGAGCGGCAGACGTATGCTCCGAATGCGAGACATTTTGTACCCCAACATCTGGGGCCAGATGTTGATGTACGAGAGGGGCCTCTCTCGCTCGCAGCCCGGATGGGCCTGGACGAGCTATGAACCGGACTAAAAGGCTTCCTCCGTTCTCCCCTCTAATCCGCCGTCACTGGGTGTGCACATGGATGTTTATAGTGCTCGCATCACCCAAAACTCCTTTCTAGACCGTAACAGAAGAACCCGGCTGCCGAACCATTCGATGAATGGACGCTACACCGGGCGAGCTAGCGGACGTCAAAGGCCGTTGAACCTACTAGGGTCCTCTTAGACAATTGACGTATTAACTGAGCACTTTGTCGCTAGCTCTTCATTAATTGTGACGACGGAGGCACACTTTTTGGAAGACATCACGGATACATCACCCTGATCATGATCGTCTGAAATAGAGATTGATAAAGTAGAGTGACCCTGCGGGGAAAGGACCGGAATGGCCAATTCCCCACTAACATACTGTGACACACGCTTCCCATGTTGTCATCGTAATCAACACATACAGATCAGGAGTTAGTGCGAGTACACTGACTACATTATACAATGATTATGAAAGTCAGAGGAAGATTTTCTCTTATTACAATTGAACAATATCCTTTCAATGTGAAAAGAAAACAAAGTCCTAGTACTCGCACCAACCCCTGACAATCAAAATACATAATAACGAGATCCATTAACATAGAAAAAATAATTGAATCAAAAACTTTTGAAAAAATATTTTTTCAGAACAGCCCAAGTTTCTGAAAAGTAACGTTGAGCCCCAATGGATCCCAAGTCTAAGTGTGGACAAAAATTCTAAAAATATTTTAAACAATTTATGCAACACTTACGAACAATAATAATGTGTCTAGTTATGATTAAATTAACATCAAGATATTATTTTTCAAGAAATCCCCCCTCACACAGAGGGCTGTTGGAAATGTAAACAATAAGTGTAAAAACACTAGATCAAGACTCCAGGCACCCTGGCCCGAAATCAGTTACCAATAATACACTATCTGATGCAAAATAGAGACTTCCAGGGAAGAAACTGCAGAACATCAGATGGTAGATGCAAAACACTACGCCTAACCACCCATAGGTGAAGACGTAAACATGGGGAAAAGAACAGAATACATTCTGTTATCCAGCTAAAACTCCCAAGAAATTTTAGTAATAATATTACAGAAAATATGCCAAAAGCATGGGAGAATAGCAAGAGGGGACTTAAAGGAAAGGGAGAGAGGAAAACACTGAATAAGCAGTGTAATCTTGATAACAAGAATGACCACAACAGGCAGTTGCCTCGAAAATAGGTAACTTAACATAATTTCATCAAAAAATTTTAAGTTACAGCCCTGATTATTTTCTGTCACTCATTTTTCCTCTCCTCCTTCTATATCCTCCTTAGAATCACCATTTCACTAATATTTATGTGTCTGGCATCATTTAAACTGAGATTTACAAGCACAAAGATCAGTCAGATGTTAACTGATGAAGGGCCAAACAAAGAATGATTAATGGCGCCAATTTCGGGACATCCTTGACACTGCGCATGTGCAGTAGAGGTGAAGTATGGAGGGCCATTCAGGACATGTTTTCTTTGGTTTTAGATGCAAATTTTGGGGATTGGGAGGCAAAATTTGTGTTTGGCCCTATATTTTTAAGAGTTAGCACCAGCTATGTCTGGGTCATTGGTACAGTATAAAAATATTATAAGTTACAGCCCTGAACATTTCCTTTCATTGTTTCTTCCTCTCCTCCTTCTATTTCCTCCTTATATCCACCATTTCTCTCATAATTATGTGTCTGGCATCATTTAAACTGAGATTTACAAGCACAAATATCAATTAGATGTAACTAAATTGAGGGCCAAACAAAGAATAATAATTGCGCCAATTTCGAGACCTCCTTGACACTGCGCATGCGCAGTGGAGTAAAAGTATGGAGGACCATATAGGACATGTAATTTTCGGTTTTCGATGCAAATTTTGGGTATGGGATGGGTAAAATTTGTGTTTGGCCCTAAATATTTTAGAGTTAGCACCAGCTAAGTCTGGGTCATTGGTACAGTGTAAAAATATTATGAGCATGGGGCCAAGCAGTTTGGGTGGAGAAGACTTATATGAACAAACTTTATCACAGACGCCATATGGACGACAGATTCGGATGGATGAATGATGGATGCAGAGTGATCAGTATAGGTCACCCTGACATTCAATCATGAGCTAATATTTATTTATTCATGCTCGAGGTCACATATTTCTGCACAATGGCTAATCATGGCCACAGCATAGAGATAAAGTCAAGTTTACTCAATTGTATTTTCCCCTTGTTGCCCATTTTAGAGGACTTCCACCCCAAGAACTGGTGATTGGATCCGATTTTACCAGATAAAAGAACTTGTTTACCATGTAAACAAGCACTGCTTCACTCCTGAGATTCCCACAGGGGTGAGGTAGGTGGGCTAAAAATGGTTCAATATTCCAAGGTGGTTCAACTTTTCTTATCAGTTTGCACCACTTACAAATAACCCCAACTACCAACACATTTAAGTCGACATCTGTAGGGAGCTATTTCAACTTAAACTTTGCAGTGATCATTGCTTTAGAGATATGCCAAGCTTACAATTTGATTACACTTGAATGTTATTTTGGTAACTTAATTTCCAAACAAAAAAGATATACAACTTACCAATCCAGTCGACTGCATCCTTAACTGACTGTACATTTCCCAATACAACTTCTGCATTCAAATTGTCCGCAAGTTTTGCTATAAACTGACTCTCAATGGGCAACTGTTGATTCATTAGTGACAGATAATACTGTAGTTCACTGTGGTTTGTGAGTAAGATACCTTCACCTTTTGTATCATACTGAGGACGACCAGCTCTTCCCAACATCTAAATATTCATATAGCAAACAATAGTTAGAAATAGATCCACAATAAGTATAAAGTAGCAGAATCATGTCTTTCCCTTATCTGTGTTTTCTAGTCAAGTCTTGGCTGGATAAATAGGCAACCAAAACTTGACTTAAAACCATTGCCTACCTAATTTGTCTGCTGACAACAGGACCTCCTCATGATGGCATATTAAGTGCACCTGTTCTTAGGTTGTTAAAGTCAGAAATAGGCCTTTAAGGGTTAATAATTTAGAAAAAAATATTGAACTAGCTATCTGCTAGTCATGTTGGTAAACGAGCAACAAATTTATATTTGATGGTTTTATAATTTGTTATGGCAGTAGCATTCTGAAGAGAACTACAGTGATGAGAACTGATTATGTCACTTGGGAGTCAATGCATCTATATTATCAGAACAGTAATTTATGTTCATCCCTACCCACAAAACTGTGAGGATCTACTGTTTATTGTTGTTTGAGGACACTTTCAGCATCTTTGGCTAAATAGCAACCACACCGTAACTATAGAGTAAGTTTAGCCAATTGATTATTTCTATGGTGCCCACTTTGGAAAAATCTGTCACACATTAGTTACCAGGTCCAACAAGAGCTGGACTGTTGTCCGGTGTATACCCCCATGTGGTGTACCGCCTAGTGTGGGCATACCTGTGACCAAAAAACATCATTTATGAATATTCTCGTATGGACTGACAGACGGATGCACAGATGGGTGGACGCAATCCAGTATACCCCCCCCCCCCCCCCCCCACATTTTCTCTGAACGTTTTCAACAATTTCTAAGTCAAAAGGTATTGTAAATTGTTTGGTGTTTGGAAGTTTTATGCAATGAGGCAGAGGCCTTTGTCATAGGCAAACTGCATGCCATATTTCACGGAAATCTGATAGCCCTAATCCAGTATACCACCACCCAACCCCCACCCCTGCCCCATTTTCTTCGAAAGTTTTCAACAATTTCCAAGTCAAAAGGTATGGTAAATTGTTTGGTGTTTGGAAGTTTTATACAATGAGGTAGAAGCCTTTGTCATAGGCACACTGCATGCAATATTTCACTGAAATCCGATAACCCATACCTGAGATACAGGATGAACAGACAAAATGTCTATTTCCTACAATTTCTAAGTCAACAAGTAATAAAAAAAAAAGAAAGAAATAACTAGTGTGGGTATTGTGGGCATACCTATGACCAATGTGGGCATACCTATGACAAAAAATATTATAGAAAATAATAATTTACTTAAGTTATGAAAGTTCTTTATATTCTCGGGCGGATGGATGGATGGACAGATGCACGGTTGGATGCACAGATGCACGGACGCATGTAATCCAGTATACCCTCATTTTCTTCACAAGTGGGGGTATAATTATACCAGTGAATCAGAACATTCCACTAAAGGGAGTATATGCAAGACATATTTTTGATTTGCTATTCTATTTATGCCGGTTTCCATTTTATCCATTTTGTGAACTGTCTCAGGGCTGAAATCAAGCTCTTAGGGCTGAAATCAAGCTCTTAGGGCTGAAATCCTAATTCTGTTAAAAATTTGACACTGTTATGGTCTGGATCCAGCCTAACCCTCAAATAGGTCATTGCCAATGTTTAGACTCACTCTTCTGGAATATTTTAGTTGGTTGGAAAAGCGAACTTATGGTTCACTTTTCCAATGGCTATATTATTCCAGACAACAGAATCTGAAAATTTCATAAAGATTCAATTTCTGTGAATCAAAGCTAGAAATTGTTTAATCAAGACTTGTATTGATTTAATCGATATTTTGATGACATTACAATCAGAAATGAAGACTTACGACAGGCATAGTTTAATGATTATGCTGGGTAGTTCCACAAATTATGTTAATATCTTGATGTTTTCAAGGGAACTGAATTACTTAGTGATAGGAATATGTAGGATGGGGGCAGAAAAGAATACCTGTATATCTTTGTAAGTAAAGGCACATCACATTACATAAATGGTCCAGGAGATCACCATATACCAAACAAGAAAATAGTGCAATATGAAGCATTGCATATGCCCCCTCCTGCAATGTCAATCTGGGCGATACAAAAATTATTCTATTTTCTGCTGGTATTCAACAATGAAAGTGTCAATGGCTCAACTTGTCCAAGAAGGGACTGAACTAAATAAAAAGTATTGCCAAGTCATTCAATCAAGTTTTTACAGAAATGACATCACACCAAAGCTAGATATGAAATCTGAAAAAGATCGGATGAGGGATGCGACCTGTACGGTGTACTAATGGAATTGTTGACAATTTATATGCCAAATCCATGATGGCCAATGGCAGATATGTTTATCAACGAAATTCAGACATGTCTGATAGCTCCCATGCAGACATCACACCAAAGCTACATGGGAAATTTTTAAAAATCACAACATCGACGCCGTAGCTGCGACGGGTGGTGCAATCTGCAGGTGAAAAAATGATTCTCAGAAGCAATCTGCAGATAATAGAGAGATAAAAAAAAAAAAAAAAAAAAAAAAAAAAAAAATTCAAGTTCATCAAGGGCCATAACTCCAAGAAAAATATTTGGAACAACACATGCAATGAACAGTGGCTAGACATCAATCAGATACACTTACATGCCAAGTATAAAGTCATTCCATCAAGTATTTCAAAAGTTATTGAGTTTTGTAACTCGTTGGTCACAGACAGACCGACTGCCGACAGACCGAGGGACAGACAGACCGACATTGCTACTTATAGAGCTGCTAGTTGCAGCTAAAAATCAGGTGGCCAAGATGGATGCTGACAACCACGTTTTTCAACAAAATTTGGAAAACATCAATAGCTCCCATCAAGACATTGCCCTAAAGCCACATATGAAACTTGGAACTGACTGGGTGAGAGATGCAGCCTGTAGGGTGTGCCAATGGAAATTTCTGACAATTTATGTGCCAACTAGGGTGTGCCAATGGAATTTTTTGACAATTTATGTGCCAAATCCAAGATGGCTGCTGACAGCCATGTTTTTCAACGGAATTCCGAAAAATTTGATAGCCACCATTTAGACATCACACCAAAGCTACATACGAAATTTGAAAAAGATCGAATGAGAGATGCAACCTGTAGGGTGTGCCAATGGAATTGTTGACAATTTATATGCAAAATCTAAGGTGGCCACTGATTTCAAATTTACCATATCATGTGACACCCCAAGGGGTCACATGATCTAGTTTTGAAGATATTTTTGAAAAATAAAAAATAAAAATAACAAATTTGATATTGTGTGCATGTGGTTAGGCGTTAAAGCAAAAAACAAATACTACTAATATATTTTGGTTGTTCAAAAATTTCTTTTAACAAGTGTTTGCTATTCATGTTAAAATGTAGCCAGAAGTTAGTATGAGCAACAATAACAATTTTTTACATTTGAAGTATTTAAAATTTTGTAACTCCCAGATATTCACATTCAATCAATAAATTTCATTTCTTCAAAGATGTCATTCACTATGGAAAAGCTTCATGAGCAAACAGAGAAAAAGACCAAAACAGAGACCTTTTTTTAAATCAAAGAGAAAAGACGATGATTAATGCCATAGTACCTGCATGACATCCAAAGCACTTAGCTCAACCCATCGACCTTTCTCTGGACTGTAGATTTGTGTTCCTTTGATAATAACTGTATGAGCTGGAAGATTAACACCCCATGCCAAAGTTGAAGTGGATACAAGAACTTGAATGTGTCGATCATGGAATAAATCCTCAACCAATGCTCTGTCAACTCTAAAAAATTAAAAAAATTAACATTTGCTTGATAAGTTGAAAAATAAAAATAAATAAAACTCTATAATGCACGAAATATGTTTTACTGCCATAAAGAAGGACTCTGTTGTATCCGAATTGATTGAGAGGGTACAGTACTGCCATCAGGGTTCTTAGAGTTAACAGCAAAAAAATTCCACTTTTTTACCAGATGTGCAACCTCACTTTCTATACCCATTCAAGTACAAAAAAGGGCATATTTTATTGTAAACACTTAAAGGACTTATTCAGACTTCAATCACTTTTGCAGCAACAGAACAGGGACCCCAATATGCAGTCTCTGGGAAAATTTGCAAGTTACATTCTAAATACGTTAGGTGTTGTTTCTATATAGGCAGCCAAAACTTGCCTAGTAAACAACTGAAAAGCCAGAGGATGTAGACTGTTAAAGGTTAGCAAAAATGTTTAAAACTCTTCATTTCTTTAAGGGTTAATGCTAAAAAGTTTCCAACATTCATTTTTTTCCCCTTTGGGAATTTGAGAGTTTTGTTCGATAACATATATTAATGTTATTTTTATATAACTAAACTGTTTTGCAAATTTGATAAAAAAAAAGAAGATAAATTTAAGGCTAAAAAAAACAAGAGCACTGCGTAGAGGGACAATATACACCCTTTTTGTATTTTTGAAGGGTTGGGGTAAGGATAGGGGTGAGGGTGAAAATTGTTTGGACCAACCCCATATTCGAACTTGACCTGTATTTTGTTGTGATTAAACAACATACCAAATTTGGAACCAATCGGAAAACAAATAATAAAAGTTATCATCCGGAAACCAAATATTTGATGCATTCTATGTCCAACAAGGTCCATAATTCAGGGGAACTTCGAAGTTCGAACTGACCCCATATTCGAACTTGACCTGACTTTTGTTTTGATTAAACCACATACCAAGTTTAGGAGTCAATCGAAAAAAAACTACTAAAGTTATCATCTGGAAACCAAATGTTGACGAACGGACAGACTGGCGGATGGACAACTGGTTGGACAAATGGACAGACAGACATACTGATTTCATAATTCGACGGTTTTTCAACAGGCGTATAATAAAAAATCAGTTAGGCCATACTAAAGTTATAATCCGGAAAACACAAAATGCACAAATTCAAGAGGAATAACTCTGGAAAGGTACATGCGATTTTGGCCAAAAGTGAACTTGAGCTGTGCTTTGTGGTCATAAACAAAATCTGAGAATTTGAAACAAATTAGTCAAAGCAAACTAAAGTTATCATCCGGAAACCACATAATTCACAAATTTGCAATCATTCAAGGGGAATAACTATGGAACGGTACATGCGATTATGGCCAAAAGGTGAACTTCAGCTGTGCTTTGTGGTCAAAAACAAAATCTGAGAATTTGAAAAAAATCGGTAAAGGCAAACTAAAGTTATCATCCAGAAACCACAAAATCCACAAATTTGCAATCATTTAAGGGGAATAACTCTGGAAAGGTATATGCGATTGTGGTCAAATGTGAACTTGAGCTGTATTTTGTGGTCAAAAACAAACTAGAGGATGGCCACCAAAGGGTGGCTGATTCCCCCGAAAAAAGCCTTGATAGCCATTCCAACCTTATTCGCGACACACCCTCTGGTTGTGGGCAATAATAATACCAAGTATCATTAATATCCTTGAAGGCTGTAAGAAGTTATGGAGCGGACACGAATTCCGTCTACACCCAGATGGACAGACGGACGACATCACGGCTAGATTCCCCCCAATTTTTTTTTCGGGGGAATAATAATAAAAACTGAAAATTTGAAATAAATCGGTCAAGGCAAACTAAAGTTATCGTCCGGAAATGAAAAGTTGGGCTGATTTCCCATGAATAAAGGGCCATAACTCTACTGCAAATGGGCCGCTAGAAACAGTAATAGAACCCATCCTGCATTTTGTCATACTAAATCCACATGCCAAATTTACCTCAGCTCAAACCATTACAACTAAAGTTATCATCCGGAAACGAAATGTGTCCATGGAGGACAGACAGACGGGTGGAGAGACCATTCACATAATACGTCCCATTTTTCAAACGAGTGTTTAAAATCAACATCTGAAAAATTTGGTGTCAATCCGTCAAGGGGTTCAGCTTTAAATGAACGGAAACCAATTTTTTTTCAAAAATTGTGTTTTCAAAGGGCCATAACTCTGCAGAGGATGGAATGAGAAACACCAATATCGAACTTGACCTGTATTTTATTGCTACAAACAACATCTGAAAGTTTGATGTCGATCCGTCAAGGCGTTCGACTTTAAATGAAGGGAAACCAATTTTTTTCGAAAGATTGTGTTTTCAAAGAACCATAACTCTGCCATTGATGGACTGAGAAACACCAATATCGAACTTCACCTGTATTTCATTGCTAAAAACAACATCTGAAAAATTTGGTGTCAATCCGTTAAGGCGTTCAGCTTTAAATGAACAGAAACCAATTTTTTTAGAAAAATTGTGTTTTCAAAGGGCCATATCTCTGCAGCAGATGGACTGAGAAACACCAATATCGCACTTGACCTGTATTTTAATGCTAAAAACAACTTCTGAAAGTTTGATGTCGATCCGTCAAGGCGTTTGACTTTAAATGAACGGAAACCAAATTGTTTACGGACAGACAGACTGATAACATAATACGACCGTTTTTTAAACGGGCATATAAAAAGGGTTTTGTTTCTCAGACACCGCTACATTGACTTTTTTGGGCTGCGTTGGTCGAATTTATTTCGGTTATTCCAAGTGATAGACATATCACGAAAATAGGGAACGTAACCACATACAGTCGTGCTGATCTCCATACATTATAAATTCGCGTTTTTTGCGTATTTCAAACACTGGGGGTCTGGTGATACCGTACCTTTCATCATCTCCTAACAGCGTCAGGAATTAAGAAACATTTTAATGAAAATTTGATCAAAAACGGTATTGTTTTTGTTAAACATTTTGGAAATAGACCATTTTAACATAGCGCCATCTTACATCCGCGATTCAGTTTGCCCCCACAAACTGGCTTTATTTATCAACATTGCACGTGTGTACTGAGCTGCTGATCAACACTGAAAGCTTCATTTTTCGTCTTTTGTTTTATCAATTAAAATTCGACAATTTACCTAATCTGCGTTTGTTCTCATTCCCGAAGAGAACAATGGTTGGGTGTTAGAAATTTGTGTATTTTGCGATGTTATTTCCAAACTTATCATTTTTGTGTTACAATCATTCATGACCATGTGCGTTCTGACATTCTGACGTTCATCACAACTCTCAACTGCAATGTACATTCAGCTTCTTGAAAGCTAAAATGTTCCGCTCGAAGAATAGCAGTATCCCAGGGATCTGTCCTCGGACACTAACCTGACACACGTCGAAGCCCAGGGGATGCTGGAAGTTGCAGCTGAGAAATTAAAAAGGAAGAGTGGGGTGGGGTGGGCTTTAGAATGAGTACCGTATATGTCCATCAAAAAATACAAAATCATCAAAATAACATTGAAAAAATAAATAAAAACACATTAAATGTATGCCAACAATACCTGGAGGGAAGTATTTATTTATTCTATGAACTCCAATTCACTGATGTGCAATGTCCGGTTATAAATTACGCACACGTGCACCAGGTAAAGTTAGTTTCAATAGCACCAACAATGCTAATGTAGGACAACAATTTGAAAACAATTTGCGCTGTAATCTGTGCAGTTGTTGTATTTATATTGGTTTTTCCTGAACGAAAAACCAACATAAACACAACAACTGTGCAGGTTACGGCGCAAATGGTGCTCTGATTCTGAAACAATGAAGTTTCAGTCACAAACGAGTGTTGGATTTTCTTGACAGGGATGAAGACACTGGGGTGATAAACAAATAACGAAAAACAAATAAATGCGAGTATTTTTTAAATCTTTAATAATAATTTTCCTCTACTCTTTTATCTTATTCAACACGTGATAACTCGTGAAAACTTACCTATTTCTGTTGCATCCCAAACTGCCCCAAATTGGCAAAACGTAACTTGCAACTAATTCTTGTTGACTGCATATACTTAAAAATGGATGTGCAACTTATACATGAATTTTAGGCAAAAGGGAGGAATTCCAAGTGTGAGTTGGGGGTGCGACTTATACACGGGGGGCAACGTATACATGGACAAATACGGTACTCGTTCTAAAGCCCACCCCACTCCACTCCTCCTTTTTTATTTCTTGGCTGCAACTGCAAGCATCCCCTGGACTTCGACATGGGTCAGGTTAGTCCAAACTTGGACCCACAGTCCGTAATATAATTTTTGGGTTTGGTACGTCCTACAGGACGTATCAACCCCCAAAATAATATCACTGACTGTGGGTCCAAGTTGGGACTAGGGTCAGGTAATAGGACTGAGTGATGAAGATGCCACAATGTCCCATATATGTATCTTTTATTTCTGTATTGCTGAGAAAACACTGTTTATTTTTGTTATGTTTTAATAAACACTGATTTAAAAATACACCTACTGTTCTTGCATGTCCAACCTGGCACTCAGGGGTGACTCATGGCTGGAATTATATAATCACATCCTTGGTTATCAGAAAAAAAAAATAAAAATAAAGTCCACCCTCCCTCATTGATTCTAAAAAAAAATTGTCTGAGAAACAAAACCCTTCTTTTTTTTTGCCTAAAGTAATTTGTATATTTTTAATACTTACCAATGGCCCAGACTTAGCTGGTGCAAACTCAATATTATCCAGGGCCAAACACAAATTTTGAAACCCCCCCTCCCAATCTCCAAAATTTGCATACAAATCCGAAAATTAAAAGTCCTATCTGGTCTTCCATACTTTTGTGTATAAACCCCCCCCCCCCCTCCCAATCTCCAAAATTTGCATACAAATCCAAAAATTAAAAGTCCTATCTGGTCCTCCATACTTTTGTGTACTGCGCATGCGTGCTAACCAGGAAGGTACTGAAATTGGCGCCAAGCATCATTCTTTCAAGTTGAGCCTGCTAAATGTTATAAATCAGCAGGGAGGTATGAGTGCCCACTCATGGGAGGGCCATCCCCATCTGAGCCGCCATTGGTAAGTATTAAAAATATACAAATTACTTTAAATTTATCATATTTTTATACTAAAACCAATGGCCAAGACTTAGCTGAATCGTAAAAAGGCTGGAGAGCCTAGGACTTAGCGGAAATACAATATCTCTATTACTCCAATTTAAAGAATAGCTCCTTCAGGAGAATAGGAGATGAATGAGGAATTACATATGTCTTTCTCTTGTTAAAAAAAGAGAACGACATAACACCATCAATATACAGGAGTAAAACACAATCAATTCTCCATTTAATGCCAGCATAACCCGTTATGCTAATACGGTGAAGGAAACAATTATAAAGTTAGTCCAGAGAATGAGACGCTTTATACTCATTTAAAAGTGTCTGAGCATTGTACATAAATGCTCGTATGACACGTGACATATACATATGCTTCACAATGAGCTACACTTTAAAAACAAAACATAAATGAGACTTAACTGTTGATTCATACCAAGCTACACATTAAAACTACCCAGCACCGATGCTGGACTACTGTCACTGGAGGAGGTATTCCCTTGCTTTTCACTATAAAGCCAGCCAGATAATACTAAGTGAGAAGGAGCTTCTTGAAGCTTCAAGAGAAGCCAAGCCAAATTCCATTTAGGAATCAGGGTATTTTTTGTTTTCAAAAGTTTGATTAGCAGTTTCCATCTTGGGTTTCAAAAAGTGATGATAAATAGTGAATATAAGGCCAATATGAAAGAAAAATGGTCAGCATTTGGCCATTTTTGACTAGCATTTTACGATGCAAATCCAGTCATCAAATACCCTGGGAATTAATCTGAGGGTTTCTCTATTGATAGAGAAAATTTCTAACAAGCTTGGATAAAGAAGGATCTGATCCAATAGCCAAGTTATCATGATGAGCATATGTGTATGATAACATAGACCTATAGCCCTTAATAGTAACAGGCTGCAGTTTTAATTCGTCAAACAGGTAGACCAGAAAATTGGCAATTTGAGGTATAGATGGATTATAGATATCCACCGATTGATCCGCACACCAACGAAAGAAACCTCTCCATTTTGCTGCGTAGTTCAACAAATAGGAGGTCCTCCTACAGTTAGAAATTGCATCCACTGCTCGTCCTGTAAACTGCTTTCCATGCAAGAAGGCCCGCACAACGAAAATACGTGAAGGTTGAGATCTTCTGGGTTGTGATGCAGTGTATGGGACTTCCCCTGAAAGAGAAGGTCCTTGACAGGAGGAAGCTTCTGAGGAATGTCCCATAACAGACACCTTACAAGATTTATCCAAGGTTTCTAAGATGACAGAGGTGCTACCAGCAGAATTTTGCAATGAAACTGTCTGATTTTTAACAGAATCTGCTGAATCTGCGGAGTTGGAGGAAATGCATATCCTACTATTCTGTTCCATGAGATCGATAGAGCATCTACTGCATACACTCGATGATCCGGATACGGCGTCACGAACATCGGAGGCTGATTGTTCAGGTTTGTGGCAAAGAGATCTATCATGGGACGATCCCACTGGTAGCAAATCTGCCTGAATATTCATTTGTTGAGAGTCCACTCCGATGGCAGCAGGCAACTTTTTCTTTAAAGCGAGTCTGCTACTATGCTCAGATGACCCAGAAGATGACAGACTGAGAGATGAATGTGATGTCAATTCGAATAGAGGAATTGAATGAATGCCGCCCTGGTTCCTGAGATATGCCACTGCTGTGGATTTGTCTGACAGAATCTGAACATGGACGTCTTCTATGTGAGCAATCCAATGTTTTAATGCTAGCCAAATAGACATCATCTCTTTGATGTTTACATGTTTTTCTAGGAAAGGATCCCAAAGCCCCTGACACTTCAGGTCTGTGGGAATCAGGGATGAGCTCCAACCCGCCAGACTCACGTCCGTCATAGCAGTGAACACCAGATCCGGTACTTGAAGTGGAACTCCCTGAGTCAGCTATTGGAGATCTGCCAAAAGGTCCTTTAAAACAATCTGGGTTTCGAGCAAATGCATCTTGACACTCCAGTTCTTAGTGAAGAAAATCTGGAGAGGATGCGTGCATAAGCGACCTAGTGGAATCAGGTCCGCAGACGCTCCACACAGTCCCATCAGTCGCATAAACTCCCTCAATGAAACTGTGAGAGAGTTTAGACAAAAGCGAGCATAACAACTGACTAACTTCACTCTGGTTACCGGCAGATGAACCAGATTGTTGCGAGCCTTGAAGGCTCATTCCCAAGTGAATGAAGGGTTTGGACAGAGCTAAATCTGACATTTTTTCGTTTAGAATGAAACCGTGACGTCGGAATAACAGAAGCAGACTCTGCACATCATTCTGAAGTGCGATTTTGTCGCCGTATCTCTGAAGAATGAGCTCAGAAGTATGACATGACTGAGTTCATTATTCGAGTGAAAGCCCAAGGGGCCAGGTTCAGCCCGAAACACATCGCTCTAAACTGGTAAACCCTCCCTTGGACGGCAAAGTGCAGATATTTTTTGAAAGCCGGATGGACCAAGACGTCCTTTAGGGCTATGCTTGCTGCAAAATCGTTCGCTCGAATGCTCGCTTTAACCGACCGAATGGTTTCCATATAGAACTTTGGAGCTAATATTAATTTGTTTTTCCAGCTCAAGTCTATCACCAGTCGGAATGGGCCGTCTGGCTTCAGTACATGAAACAGTTGACTGTAAAATCATGGAGAATTTGGATTTTCCATGACCTCTATTGCTTCCTTTACTGAGAGAGATTGAACTTCTGCAAGAAGAGACTCCCTTTTTGAAGGATTTGCCGGAAGATCTGTCCAACGCGAACTTCTTGTAAGTGGAGGTTTTGATCGGAATGATAGCCGAAGACCCATTCTGACTACATTCCTTACCCACTGATCTTCTGTTATCTCCATCCAGTTTCTCGCGAAGTTTGATAACCTTCCATCAACTGGAAAGCAATAGAGGTCTAGACCCTCACATGTATGATTTTCGAGGCATTCGGGAAGAGAAACTACGTCCTCCCCATCAAGCAGCCCCTGCCATTGGCTTTGGGGCATCTGACTTAAAGCCCCTTTCCAGAGTCGCGATACTGACAGTTTCCCGAGTATCTGTACCAGGGTTTCTTAGAACCCTGCAAGGAGCCCCTTTTCGATGACTGCGATTTGGAGCATCCTCGACTACCACGTCCAGCTGATGACTGCTGCTGGAAAACTGACCTAAGCAACAAAGTGCTGGTAGCTTTTTTGGTAGCTTTGTCATACACAAATGATAGCTTGTCATCAAACAAGGTGTGACCGGAAACCGGAGCAACTCTGAGAGAGCTTTTCACTCTATCGTCTATTAATGATGACGATGCTAAGGCTCCATCACGTCTTATCAACTCCATATTAGCCACTGAACGGGCGGAGTGATATCTGCCCTAGAAAGAACTCTGAGTGATGGATTAAAATTGACGAATTCTTTCCTGCTAAGACGTTGACCCAGAGCCCTGGTGATATGGTCTGCGTAGGACATAGTGTCCAGAACCGCCCGACTAGAGTCAATGGAAGATTCCAACACATCGGAGCAGACATTGAATGATGCGGGTAGCGAGATATCTAGATCCAAAGCCCACTCATCCAAACATCTTCTCCTACTGTTTTTAAGTAATACGTATTAAAGGTGTTGTTAACTGAAAACAACTTCAACAGGAAAAACTGGAAACTAAACAACTGGCACAAAACAGGCCCAAAGTCAATAACCGATCAATTACTACCTGATGCAAAGCAAGATCTTCATAGGAAAAAAAAACAATACATCTGGCAGAAGATGCAAGACTACAAACGTCCCTAGGGTGAAGACAGAACCATGGAGATAAATGGAATAAACATTCCGTAAAACACGTTAATCTCCCAAGAAATTTAATAAAAAATTTCGATAAAAAAGCCAAAATAGCTTGAGAGTTTAACAGGAGGGTTCATGGAAGGATAGGGAAGGAACATTTAACAAACAGCAGGTTTTATCATTAGCAAGAATGATGACGTTCAGGCATATATCCCGAAATTGGGAAACATGAATAATTTTACATAATTATTTTAAAATTACAGCCCTGAAAGTCCAAAACCACCATAGTTTCTATCCAGCATCCTGTTACAACATTGAATCCACCATATCCATTAATGATTTGTGCCTGGCATCTTCAAAAAAGAGATTTTAAAGCACAGATGTCAGTTCAGATGTTTACTGACTTGGGCCAAACAAAGGAATGATGCTTTGTGCCAATTTCGGTACCTTCCTGGTTACTGCGCAGCGCAGTACACAAAAGTATGGAGGACCAGATAGGACTTTTAATTTTCGGATTTGTATGCAAATTTGGGGGATTCAAAATTTGTGTTTGGCCCTAGATAATATTATGTTTGCACCAGCTGAGTCTGGACCATTGGTTTTAGTATAAAAATATGTAATTTCCATACTCTTTCAAAACTGACTGCCTATTTTTCCATACTTTTAAAGAACTTTCCAGACCGCCACAAATATCCATACTTTTTTAAGACTTTCAAAATGGCAAAGAACCCTGTGTAATCGCAAAAATGGTCTCTTTCTCAGTTAGATCACAATCTAATAGCCATTTGGTTAGATCACAATCTAATAGCCATTTGGTTGCAACACCTTCACTTCACTTGGTTGAGACTTCCAATATAGAAAACTGAAATCAGGACAAGTCAAAAAATGACCAAAAAAAACCAATAAAAATAGAGATTTAAAGTGCTGTTATTGGCCAGGTCATGACTGGGGTAAAATCCCTTTGTGGTCACAATACTGTACATCTTTATTCTTCAGTAAACAAAATTATTAAACTTATGAAAACTGCATTAATTATTAAAAAAAAACACACCATCATTCTTTTCAATTTTGTCAATACCCCAGTAATCTGAACTAGTTTGCAACCTCTCCTGGGATATTATATGTAACGAGACCACTGAAAGTAGCAGGTGAAAGGAAACACTTTCTGTGCTCCACAATAGCTTACTATGTTAGAATGTTGGGTTCTATTACATACCCCAATAGGACACAATGAGGTTGTGGAGAATAATAAAGAAAAATGCATTATTTACATTTCCCCCAATAAAATGTTTAAAAAATAACTTTATGAATACCACAGGTTTAGACTCAATTAGTTTACCAGTACAAACAATCAGGCCTTTAGATTTCCCCAATCTGCCGTTTACAGGTGTGCCCAAATTAGAGAAGGTGTGAAGACATCTAGAAAAATATTTAAATTCTCTGTCAGTTCTACATTTGAGAATCACTTCCATTATAATACGGACATTGAAACACAAAGAAAGGCATGGCAATAAAACATAACAGGATAAGGCTATTATTTCTGGCTTTAATGTGCCCAAATTAAGGCAGTGGGGTGTGCCCAAATTAAGGCAGTTGGGTGTGCCCAAAATAAATGAATTTAAAGGCCTGAAACAATGATGATAAATAACCAGGACCTGACTATAAACAATGGCTTCTTACTTAGATTTCAGCTTACAAGTTTACCTGAAGGTTGCATGTTGGGCTCCTGTTCTAAAGTAATAAACTTAACCAAAGTGGGAAATAGGCCTTAAATGGTTAAAGAAGTCGTTCAAAAGCAAACTTTCTGATGCAATTAAATGGACAAAGACTAACCTAATACACCCTCTTAATGCTATCTCTAAAGGTTGAATGATACACTTCATGTCTTGGAAATACTTTTTCTGAACTGGAAACATGTTGTAAACATACATTGTTGGTATAAATACTTACTTTGTCATTCCTGCATGATGAATAGCAAAGCCATAGGGTAACAAATCTTTCAACTCGAGATTCTGGAAAGGAGAAAATATTGTTTTAGAGCATACAAAATTAACTGTTTATCTTTGGTTCTAGAAATGCCATAATAATTGGATGAGGTCTTAAGGATGTAGAATGAAAGTGTCAGTAACACTGTAGCTTAACTTGTGTGTTGTGTTTGATGAAAAGGATAATGTTCAATGTTTATGAAAGGATTATGAAATAATACAAGAATTGTGATAATTGGGAATATGTTCATTTCTGTTCCAAAGAATGCTATGTTTTTGATAAAAATAATATGAGGTGTACACTGTACTAAAGAGCTGAGGGGTGGGTTAATATGACCTCACACTTAATGTATGCGGCCCTCACAGTTAACATATATCAACGAAAGTTACCAAGTTACAGTGAAATTATTCCAAAATGAGTCATCTTATCAAGTTACATGGAAAACCCTTCATAAATATGGCCTGTAGACTGTGCTAAAGGTTTTTGGGCTTCGGGCCCCTGTAGCCGTCAGTTTCCCAATTGCGTCCAAAGGGGAAGTTCTCATCTAGACATTATATGAAGTCAACCTACCAAGTTACAATGAAATCCCTTCATAAATATCACCTGTAGACTGTGCTAAAGGTTTTCAGGATTCAGGCCCCTGTAGCCGTCACAGTTGCCTAATGGTGTCGAAAAGGGGCTGTTCTCATCTAGACATTATATGAAGTCAACCTACCAAGTTACAATGAAATCCCTTCATAAATATGACATGAAGATTGTGCTCAAGGTTTTCGGGCTTTGGGCCCCTGAAGCCGTCACAGTTGACCAATCACGACCAAAAGGGGATGTCATCATCTAGGCATTATATGGAGTCAAACTTACAGGTTACAATGAAATCCTTCCATAAATATGACCTATAGACTATGCTAAAGGTTTTGGGGTTTTGAGCTCGGGCAGCCATCAAGGCCGAATGATCGCGACCAAAAGGGGACGTTCTCATATAGACATTATTTGGAGTCATCCTACCAAGGTACAATGAAATCCCTTCATAAATATCACCTGTAGACTGTGCTAAAGGTTTTTGGGCTACAGGCCCCTGTAGCTGTCACAGTTGCCTAATGGTGTCCAAAAGGGGCTGTTCTCATCTAGACATTATTCGGGCCCCTGTAGCTGTCAGTTTCCCAATTGCGTCCAAAGGGGAAGTTCTCATCTAGACATTATTTAGAGTCATCCTACCAAGGTACAATGAAATCCCTTCATAAATATCACCTGTAGACTGTGCTAAAGGTTTTTGGGCTACAGGCCTCTGTAGCTGTCACAGTTGCCTAATGGTGTCGAAAAGGGGCTGTTCTCATCTAGACATTATATGAAGTCAACCTACCAAGTTGCAATGAAATCCCTTCATAAATATGACCTGAAGACTGTGCTAAAGTTTTTTGGAATTTGGGCTCTGGCAGCCATCATGGTTGAATGATAATGATCATAACTAAAAGGGGACATTCTCATCTGGACATCATCTGGAGTGATCCTACAAAGTTACAATGAAATCTTTTCATAAATATGACCTGTAGACTGTGCTCAAGATTTTCGGGCTTCGGGCACCTGTATCCATCACAGTTGACCTACCACAACCATAAGGGGATGTCATCATCTAGGCATTATATGGAGTCAACCTAACAAGTTGCACTGAAATTCTTCCATAAATATGACCTATAGACTATGCTAAAGGTCTTTGGGCTCGGGCAACCATAAAGGCTGAATGATCGCAACCAAAAGGGGATGTTCTCATCTAGACATTACTTGGAGTCATCCTACCAAGTTACAATGAAATCCCTTCATAAATATGACCTGTAGACTGTGCTAAAGGTTTTCGGGCTTCGGGCCCCTGTAGCCGTCACAGTTGCCCAATCACATCCAAAAGGGGACTTTCTCATCTAGACATTATATGAAGTCAACCCACCAAGTTACAATGAAATTCCTCAATAATATGACCTGTAGACTGTGCTAAAGGTTTTCAGGTTTTGGGCTCGGGCAGTCGTCACGGTTGGCAGATCACGCCCAAATGGGGAAATTCTCATCTAGACATCATAAGGAGTCATCCTACCAAGTTACAATGAAATCCCTCCATATTGAACATGACCTGCAGACTGTGCTACAAGTTTTTGGGTTTCGGGCTTGGGCAGCCATCACGGTTGACAGATCATGCCCAAAAGGGTAAGTTCTCATCTAGGCATTATACAGAGGCATCCTACCGAGTTACCATAAAATCCCTTCATAAATACGACCTGTAGACTGTGCTAATGGTTTTCAGATTTTGAGCTTGGGCAGCCATACCGGTTGACCGATCGCGACCAAAAGGGGACGTTCTCATCTAGACATAACCCCAAACCTGCATATGAAATTTTGTGACGATCAGACAAGAACTGTGGGGTGTAGCCCATGCTAAAGGAAAATGTGAACAGACTCACAGACTAACAGACTTACAGACTCACAGACTTCCGCACGCATGATGGCAATAGCTTATCTTGACTTTGTCAAGTTAAGCTAAAACTGGTCAGCGACTTAAAGGATCATAAAACACAAAACATACTTGAAAGAATTTCATAGCCCTTGGTATGTCAAGAAATACTATGGTAAATCTCTGAAGAGATAGCTAGGCTTTGGTAAAGGAAGAAAGATTATGGTAATCCTGTGATGCATACGAGGGTTCATACACATCTGCAGGAAAAAAATTCCAAGACCTTTTTAGAAATTTTTCAATTACTTTCCATGACCTACACCTGGGATTAATTCTTTGATCTCCATAAACAGATCACAGAATCACCAAAACTGAATTACATAATTTCTGTCAATTATAACCTTTGTTGATAATTCCAACTTTTGAGATAATTTATTGGAAATCTCACAGAGAACTTCCCATGACCTGACATCAAGTGAACTAGGGTAAAAGTCTTTGCTTCCTTAGTACAGAATCATGCCCTCCCCACCCTCCCCAACCCCTCTCAAAAAAAAAACAAACAAACAAAAAAAAAAAAAAAAAACCCATAGTTGGCACAAGGTCCTGGTATTTCAATTTTTAAAATTCAAGCACTTTAAGAACTTTCCAGGACCTGCATGAACCATACACAAGTAGCTAAACTGAAGACTCAGGTTTGTTAACACTACAAAGCTACATATGCAGAAAGGAAACAAAGTTCTGAGTAAACATATACCAAATACCAAACTATTTCATGATGATTGATTATAGTTTAAAAAACTTTCATAGCCAAGTAACTGAATAAATCGAACACCTTTCCCTTTGGAGGCCTGGAGATTTTCCAGTCTATGTTCTGTGACTGTAGTTTGTGTCTAGGCAAGTCTTGACTGCCTACAAAGGTAGCCCAGACCTGTTTTATTTGTTTTGTTTTATTGCAGTTTAACAATACTTTTGACAATCATGGTCATGTCGTGTCAGACAGTTTTATGGGGGGGGGGATGGATTACCCAGAAAGAATCACCGAAGAGTGGTGAGCAAGTGTCACACTTCTCAACATACTAACTCCACACAAGCAGGGTTAGCATAGGTTGAAGACAAGTGCACACTGATGTAAACAGCGCTACCATTTCTTCATGTGGGCGATCAGGATTAAGTGCATTGCCAATTCAGATACCCCGGTGGAGTTTGAACTGTGAACCTTTTGATTTTTCTTTACATTAGTGTGCAGAGGGTTAATTAACAACTGCCAAATACACTTTGAACATTCCTTGCAAGTCCACCCCAAAAATGCATGCTGTGGCACCTACTTTGAGGTAGTAAAATCAATCAATGTCCAAAATAGCTTAGAAACTCAAAGATCTTAACTTACAACAGCAGATGTAAGCCAGAAAATTTTGTTTTAGAAAATTTCCAAACAAGCAGGGACCAGCCTAGGGGGGAATTTTAGGGAGACTTCATGTCTCCCTCCAGAAAAAATAAGGAGACTGCAGTCAAGTAGGGAGACTTCATAGGTAAGTGGGGAAAATTAAGAATATTTATGTACCACAACCTGCTGCCCCTTCATATTTTCAGCTTCTGGTCCTCCATAAACGTCTGATTAATCCAGGTCTAGTTGTCTGATGCATCTATGTCAGGTTAAAAAATCACAAAGTAATTATTGACTGAAAATATCCACTGCTACCCTCACCTTCATGACCCCTCCCCTCTTCTTCATGCCAATCCCCCCAGCACCCTTCTGTGGTTCACTTTCACCAAAGTCTACCGAGCTAATAATTTCCTAGCTCTGGAAGTGTGAACAGGACCAGATGTAAGAAGGTTGCTTTAAAGGTACTTTGTTTGTTAATAAACAAAATACATTCTGGGGTCAAGTATTTTGTAAAATAAATGTCATTCCGCATCATTTTTATGGCATTCTGGTGTCATTCCGGGTCATTTTGTGTCATTCTGGTGTTTAGGAGGACCCCTTTTTCAAGATCCTTCACATGCACTCTTGTGCCCTGTACAAAGCTTTTCTTGTCATCACTGAAGCTTTTTTTCATGTGTTTCAATTCCATTTGTGTTTTTCTGGGAATAGACAGCCCAACAGTTAACAGTCGTCAGCAAAATGAAATAAAAATACAGTGTTTGAAAATACATCCGCTGTGTATACATTTTCGGCATCTTAAGCGATGTAACCTACTATCAACCTGGGTTATTTTGTTGAGTCGCGTAAGTCACCTATTTTCGTTTTGACACTTGAAGCTCCGACTGAAACGGAACAAAAAAGAAATAAAATATCTGTGTGATTTCAAATAAAAGGTCGCTTATTTGACAAATAGAAATGCTCATTCATCACACTCAAGCACATTCGATTCCTGAAAATAATCGTTTTTGTGTAAACCTCGGATCACTCAGTTCCGACTTTCCTCATTTTGGACAATTTTTTTAGGGCGACTTGTAATCGCCCTGACTATTTTTCTAGGCGACTTTGAGCTTAGAAAGGTGACATAATCGCCCTAGTCGCCCTCAAGGCTGGTCCCTGACAACAAGAATGTTCTTAAAATAGAAATATGAAGTGATAGTATGAAATATTCTCCCTTCTATAGCAACTCATAAAATAGTCCTTCGAAGTTAGTTTCAACAAATACTCCCACCTCCTCCATCCTAAAAGCACTTAATGGAAGAAGCTTGATGAGTGGTTGCAATGCAGGATCTTTGGGAGCACTGTTGCCTCTGTCATGTTTCAAATTATGTTAGTTAAAGGGGTGGTGGAATCCCTTGCTTCCCAAATTACAAACTCAACAAAGCAAGAAAAACAGACAACGATAAGGCACAAATCTGAAAAAGAGAGAAGACACACCCTCTTAAATATGTATTGAGTACAAATTTAACCCCCTAAAATTCTGTCAAAAAGAATAAAAAGTTAAAAAATTTCTAGTAATTTATATATTTTTTATACTTACCAATGACCCAGACTTAGCTGGTGCTAACTCTAAAATATTTAGGGCCAAATGCAAATTTTACCCCCCTATCCCCAAAATTTGCATCTAAAATCGAAAAATACATGTCCTGTATGGTCCTCCAAACTTTTACTCCATTGCGCATGCGCAGTGTCAAGGAGGTCTTGAAACTGCCGCCAAAAGTCATTCTTACAACCAGTGCCTGGTAAGCGTTATGTACGCAGCGGGGAGGCAAGAGTTCCCAACTCCTGGGAGAGCCATCCCCGCCTGGGTCATTGGTAAGTATAAAAAATATATAAATTACTATAAATTTTTTAACATTTTTATACTGTACCAATGACCCAGACTTAGCTGAATAGTAAAAAGGTTGGGGGGCCTAGGACATAAGGAAAATCCAATAGACTCAATTACCTATAACAGCCCTATCCCCTCAATGAGAAAAGGAGAGATAGGCAACATGTATCTTTCTTATTTGTATCAAAAAAGAAAGACACAACACCATTCTGTAATTGAGCACAATAATATCAATGATCTCTATAAACATCTAGTATAACCCTTTATACTAATATTTTTAAAAGGAAAGCCAATAAATACGGGAGTCTAGAGAAATGAGACTCTATATACTCATTTAAAAGTGTTCGAGGATTGTATATTAACACCCAATTAATCACGTGATATATACAGATACTTTACACCAATCAACACTTTAAAAAATATTACACAGATGAGTAAACATAGGCTTTACCCTTAAAATCATCTCGGAACCGACTTGGAATTACTGACTCTAAGGGAGGTATTCCCTTGCTTTACACTATAAAGCAGGTGACCTAAAGGTGACCCCCCCCCCCCCCTCCCCTTCCCCTTGCCCTGGATCAAATACTCCAGATCAAAGAGGGCAGCAGGACAGAGTCACTGCCGGAACCGAAGGCCTATACACATATAGTTGCCACTGTTTAGTAGACGACATTCTGAGTAAAAAATAACGGACCTAAACAATGCAGATCTGCAGAAAGGACTCAATATTCTCAGATACAAAATCGTGAAAATGGAGGGCTAAGACCAATATGCAGTACTCAAAAGATCTGTAATAGCAACATTATTACTCTAAGCCCATGATGTAGAAGAATTCTTACTTCATGAGCTTAAAACTAAAGCACAGACTGCTGAATGAAGATATAATCAAAGCAGAACTGAAAGTAGATTGAATCCATCTGACCACAGAATGGACCGAAATGTGGAGGAAGCTTCCAATGCACGTCCCACAATAGACACCTGAGTAAATTAATCCAGTCTTTGTGGAGCTAGAGAAGCTACCAACAGAATTTGCATTGAAATAATTACATTTGAGCAATATCTGTTGAATCAACGGTGCTAGAAGATACGTATATCTTATTATTCCATCTCACAAGAACGATAGAGCGTTTACTGCAAACGCTCGAAGATCGAAACATTATGACACATACGTCTGCAACTGATTGTTGAGATGCGTCGCAAATAAGTCGATCATTGGCCGCTCTCCTTGGTAGCAATCTGATTGAATACTCGTTTGTTGGAAGTCCATTCTGGTGGCAACAAACAGCCTCTCCGTGAAGGGAGTCCGTTAATACGTTCAGACGACCCGGAATATGACGGACCAATAGGAGAACTTGATGTTCTAGTACCAACCAAAAGATTCAATCTGTTAACAAAAATAACAGGATTGAATGAGTGCCTCCATAATTCCAAAAATACGCTAATACCGTTGGACAGAATTAGCATATGAACATTCTGAATAACGTTCCTCCAATAACGTAGCGCAAGCCAAAATGACATCAATCTTGATGTTTGTGTGCTTGATAAGGAACTACGGAAACAAAAGACCCTGGCACTTTAATCTGTTGGGTTCAATGAACTACCCAATTTGTTTGACTGGCATCCGTCAAAACTGAAAACTCGGATCCGGCAATTGCAGTGGAACTACTCGAGTTAAGCACTGAAAACTTGCCCAAGTCTGAAACTCTTATTCACTTGATTTGACAAGAAGATGTCCGTATCGAGCGAAAGAAACTTCACCCTCCAATTCTGAATTAAAAGAAATTTGGAGAGGACAAATGTGTAACCGCACCATTGGAATAAAATCACGGCAGATCTGCACAACGTATCAGTCACATGAGATCTCTCGCTGAGACCTTGTCTGAGCGAAGAAAATAGCGAGCATAACGACTGATTAATTTCGCTCTGGTTAACGGCAGACGAACGAGAATGTTATGCATCTCGAAGCTCATCCTCCGGTGGGTAAATGACTTGGACGAAACCAGATCCAACTCCTCCTCGTTTACTTATGAAACCGAAGACGTCAGATCAAAAGAAGCAGAATCTGCACATCGTTCTGAACCGTTAACTCGTTGCCGTACCTCTGAAGAATGTCGTCCAGGAAGGCCGACGATACCGCAGACAAATGAGCTCGGAAATGAGTCATTACCGAGTTCGTTATTCGAGTGAAAGCCCAGGAACTAGATTCAGACCGGAACACATTGGTCGGTGCTGAAATACAATTCCTATGATAAAGAAGCAAAGATACTTTCTGAATGCCTGATGTACCATGACGTGAATGTATGTAACTAGAAATCTATGCATGTAGCATAGTCGTACACCCGAATACTCGCTCTGACCAATCGGATGGACTCCATATAGAAACTTAGAGCCACGATCAGCTTGTTATCCAGCTCAGATTTATGAGTGGACGGAACGAGCCGTCTGGTTTTGGAAACAGAAAAGGATGGTTGTAGAAACCTATAAAATCCTGGATTTCTACAATCTCTATCGCGATTATTCAAGAAGAGACTGGACTTCTGATGGAAGCGAGCCTCTATTCTACTGACTGACAGAAGCTGAGTCCATCTTGGACTCCGAGTTAACAGAGGATTTCGTTTGAGGAACAATATAGTCCTTCCGAAAACACCCCTTGAATCCAAGGTACGTCCGTAATCTAATCTTCAATAATTGAGAAACCCGATAGTCTTCTGCTCACTAATACACAATAGAGGATAAAACCATTACCTCCTGGTCCTGCGAGGCTTGCGGAAGAAGCCATGTCCTCTACAGCCCGCACCACGCCTCGTCGCCCTAGGGGTGTCTGACCGGAATTACGGCCCATATCTGAGTCGCTACTCTGACGGTCTCCAGAATAAGACCTAGAGGACGCATGGGAACCTCTATAGGAACTTCCCCTGGACGTATTCGTCCCAGAAGTGCCTGTCCTACTCTTCTCTGCTGAATCCGACTATATGGAAGCGAATTTAAATAGCAGAGAGTCTAAAGCTTTCTTAGTTAATTGAACATAAATTGCGGAAAGCTTGCCATCGAAGAAAACTCTCCGGAGACCAGAGCGATTCTGAGAGAGTTTTTCACCTTACTATCTACACGCGAGGATGTAGCCAGGGCCGCATCATGTCCATACTGTCACTAAAGGACGGAGTTTACGTGAGGCCCTTGAAAGAACTCTTAAGGAGGTTGCACATCCTAGAATTCTTTTTGCTTGAGACGTAAAGATAACGTTCTGGTAAGGTGATCTGCATTCGATAATGGGTCTAAGCTGTCCCTGCTAGACGATATTGTTATTTCCAACATCATGGTTGGAATTGACATAGACGACAGATAAACAATACTAGTTCCTGGTCTGGTCGTCTAGACGCAGAGAACTCTCAGAATGCGGTGTCCTGCCGTTTCAAAATATTCGATGAATTGATGAAAGGCAGATGTAGAGCATATTGCCGAGAAGAAACCTGACCTGCCCATTTAGGGAGCAAGTTATATAAATATAGAGTCATTCAACAGATCAAATGTCCGTGAAACATATCTGGACTATGTCGGAAACTGAGGGATGATGTCCCTAAACCGATTAAGAATTCTGTGTCCAGTGGCGCTATCCATCTCTTATCCGGCAACGCAGCATTTTGGTCCGAAGGAACAACGTCTGATGATAATGCCGGATGCACTCTATGGCAATTATGTTGTTCCAAAAAGGGAAAATACAACTCATCCGTATCCCTTTCACCATCCTGTCAGACCAGAGTTACTGTCGGTTGCTGGGATGCTGCGATAATTTGTGCTATCTGCGATAGCATGTCCGTAACAGAGGACTGTGGAGCTGCAGTCTTATAGGATTTAGCCGCTGGAAGCTCCTTGGACGTTCACTCCTGCATACCTCTAATATGCGAACGTCCGGAGAATGAAGGCCTCGTATCCTTGGCTACTGGATGGCGTGACCTGGTCGCCATAGAATCCCTGGTTGGCGATATTAATTGAATATCACAGGTCACGTAGCCAAGGTGCGGTCGCATGTGCTGCCGTGAGGATGAGGAAGCCGAAACAGCAGTCTCTCCTGACTGTCTATATAACAGAGTGTCCTGAGCGGTGGACGTATGCTCCAACTGAGGAACGTTTAGTACCACAACATCTGGGCCCAGATGTTGTAATACGAGAGATGTTGTAATACCTGGACGAGCTAGGAACCGGACTAATAGGCTTCCTCCGTACCATCTTCGTATCCGTCGTCACTGGGTGTGCACATTGTATTTTATAGTGCTCGCATCACCCCAATCTCCTTCCTGGACCGCAACGGATGAACCCGGGTGTTGAGCCATTCGGTGAATGGTCGCGACATTGGGCGAGCTAGCGGACGCCAACGCCATCGATCCTACTAGGGAACTCCAGGCAATTGATGTATCTACATGAGCACTTTGCCGCTAACTCTTCATTTGACTGTGACAACGGAAGCACACTTACGAAGACATCACAGTAACAATACTTAGTTAATGTTACCCTATGAGACCTGTGGAGCCGCGGTCCTATGTGAATATCCGCTGGAAGCTCCCGGGACGTTCATTCCTGCATTTATATAATATGCGAACGTCCCAACTGGAAAGGTCTCGTATCCTTGGCTAGCAGATGGAGTGACCTGGACGACGTGTATTCCTTGGTCGGCGAAGCAGGAGCACCAGGGATGTTCAATCCTGCATTTATATAATATGCGAACGTCCCCTGGAAATCTGTGGTCACATAGCCAAGGTGTGGTCGTGTGTGTTGACGAGGATGAGGAAGCCAATATAACAGCCGCAAAGGACTGTCATGCGACAGAGCGTCCCGAGCAGGAGGAGTGGACGTAAGCTCCGACTAAGCGAACAACATACAACAACATTGCGGTGCAGATGTTGATGCAAGAGAGAGGGGGCCTCTCTCGCTCGCGATCCGGGGGACCTGGACGAGCTAGCTATCGGACTGACAGGCTTCCTCCATACTATTCTTGGATCCATCGTTGCTGGGTGTGCACGTCTGAAGTTTTATAGTGCTCGCATCACCCAATCTGCTTCCCTGGACCGCAACACACTAACCCGGGTGCTGAGCCATTCTTTCCTGGTGAATGGTCGCGACACCGGGCGGATTAGCGGACGACAATGCCTTTGATAGAACTAGCTAACTTCCAGCAATTGTCGTAATACCTTGAGCACTTCCTGCTAGCCCTAATATTGCAACGACGGAGACAGACTTATTGAAGACATCACAGAAACATCACTCTGAGTTCTGAAAAAGAAACTGATAATATATAGTGACCCTACGGAGCGAGGACCGTAATGGACCTCTCACCGCAACAAAATACCGTGACACACATCTCCAACGTTGTCATATCAATCAACACACACAGAGCAAGAATTAATGCGACTACATTGACTATAAGAAACACAATGAACTTGTGAATTAGAGGAAGATATCCTCGCATTACGATTGAAGAATATTTTTTCAACCAGAAAAAATATACACCATCATATTACTCGCACTAACTCTTGAAATAAATATACATAATATATTATAATTCATTATAACATTTCAAAAGAAAATAATTTTCAAAAAAAAAATTTTTTTTGAACAAATTTTCAGAAGAGCCCAAGTTCCCAATGGGAACCCTGAGCCCAAAGGATCCCAAAAATGCCTAAGTGTGGACAAAATTTTTTAATCATTTTAAAAAATTAATGCAACGCTTATAGAAAATATTAATGTATCTTGCTATGAACTAAATTAAGCAGAAGACAAGTAATCATTGTCAGAAGTAACAATTGTCAACATAAGCAAAAGTGTCAACAAACCGGAAACATGACTCCAGGCACTGAAACAAACATGGCCCGAAATCAGTTACCAATTTAAACACTATCTGATGCAAAACAGAGGCTTCCAGAGAAGAAACTGTAGAACATCAGATGGCAGATGCAGACCAAAACGCCTAAACACCCCTAGGGTGAGGACATAAACATGGGGAAAAAACAGAAAATAATTCTGTTTCCAAGCCAAAACTCCCCAAAAATTTTAGTAATAAACGATACAAAAAATAAGCCAAAAGCATGGGAGAATAGCTAGGGGGAATAAAGGAAAGGGAGAGAGGAAACACTGATTAAACAATGGAACATTCATAGCAAGAATGACCACAATAAGGTCATGCCACAAAAATAGGTAACATGTAACAATTTCGTAAAATAATTATAAGTTACAGCCCTGAACATTTGTTTCCACTGTTTTCTCCTCTCCACCTTCTATTTCCACCATATATCCACCATTTCTCTCATAAATATGCATCTGGCATCTTTAAAACTGAGATTTACAAGCACAAATAACAGTGAAGTGTAACTGTATTGAGGGCCAAACAAAGAATGACTTTTGGCGGCAGTTTCAAAACCTCCTTGACACTGCGCATGCGCAGTGGAGTAAAAGTATGGAGGACCATACAGGACATGTATTTTTCGGTTTTAGATGCAAATTTTGGGGATTGGGGCGTAAAATTTGCGTTTGGCCCAAAATATTTTAGAGTTAGCACCAGCTAAGTCTGGGTCATTGGTACAGTATAAAAATATAAAGAATTCCAAAAGGTGCACACCCAGATATGAAAAGACAAACGCATACATAATTTGATATTTATATCTTGTGTCAATTCCATATCATGGTCCAGAAATATACCTGTGTATAAATCTCCACGAAAGTGCAAAAAGTCACAACTGGACATGAAAAGAAGAAAGGCATACCAAATTCCAAGTCTATGATGTTTAAAACAATATCATCCAGGTAAGAATATAATCGGACATAAACAGATTGACAATTGAATGGCAGGGTATGCGAAGACAGAAGGACACAAACAGATGGACACGTCAACAACATTCCTATCAAAACTTGACAGGGGATAATGAACAAATAATAAAACGAAACAAAGAAAAAGCGCTGCATTGTAGCGCAAATCCCCACATGCTCTGTAGAGACTGGCAGTTTTCGGTTTTTTGGTTTTGGTTCCAGTTTTTTATGGAAACTGAAAAACCGAACCAGGATTTTCCTGGAAAACCTTCTTCACGGTTTTCTGTGAATTTCTGTCCACAACAGCAATCGCCCAGAATACACCAATCAAACGACGAACATTCTGGCTTGTACGGAGCATTGCCCTTTGGAATGTCTTTATGTCCGTCGATCGATTAATATTCTTGACGATTGTTGATTTGTTATAGGGTAAGGTGACCAGTCAGAGAGCTCACAAGGTCGGCTGAACGACGTTGACCATACACATTCTCCTCCCCCCAAAAACGTGAATCTTTACACCAAAAATGCAAAAAGGAAAACTTAAATGTTCAGGTTGGTGACAATGTGTGCTGGAAATAAAAAAAATACTCACAAAATCATTTTAGGGAGTTTTTGTTTTTATTTATTCTATCTATCCGAGAAAGTGATAAAACCAGGAAACACATTGATCAACGTTTCCATGAACACTTGCCATTGTGAACTCTGAACTTATGAATATTAATAACTGATCAGTGGCAATGATAAAGTGGGTAAAACGTCCCTGTCACTTTCAGTACCATGTTTAAATGAAAGTGTCAGTGACACTGTAGCTCAACTTGTTTAAGACATGTACATGTATAGTATGTGACACAGCAATGACAAACATCTGGGTAATGACCTGATAACAAAGGCATATGTAAAGTATTGTAACGGTCAGTACATAAATGCTGACCATAGCCTGTAACAAATATACAGGTAAAGTATTGTAAAAGTGGGTTGACAGATAGATGCTAAACTAGAAAAGAAATTTTTGAGTCCCAGAGTGGGTCTGACTGAACCCCAAAATATTTGTTCTCATAGCACAGTGATAACGAAGGCACCCAAAAACACTCGTTCCTATCAGAAGGTGATAACAAATGTACCTCCAGGAGTTTCGTGAAGATCAGCTCACAAATACAGACTCTAGCCGTGCCGTATTGACATGTGCACTTACTGTGTATAAGTAGCACTGAATAAATCAAAGTTCATCTAATTTGCATAATTTCTGCTCGAGAAAAAAACCTGTATTATATGTGATGTATTCCATGTTAATAAACCTTCCTACAAAAATTTATTCAAATCAGAACTTTCATACAGAAGTTCTGTACAAAAAACTGATTGCACTAATTTTGGTACAAAAAGGCTGCTGGTGGCCATCTTGAATTTTGGACAGCACCCAAAAACACTCGTTCTCATCCAACGGTGATAACAAAGGTACCCAAGAAGTTTCGTAAAGATCAGTTCATAAATACGGCCTCTAGCCTGAGCCGTATAGAAGGTGTGTACAAAAAACTGATTGGACCTAATTTTGGTACAAAATGGCCACTGGCAGCCATCTTGAATTTTGAACCGCACACAGAAACACTCGTTCTCATCCCAATGTGATAATAAAGGTAACCAAGAAGTTTCGTGAAGATCAGTTCATAAATACAGACTCTAGCCCGAGCCGTATTAACATGTGCACTTACTGTGTATAAGTAGCACTGAATAAATCAAAGTTCATCTAATTTGCATAATTTCTGCTCGAGAAAAAAACCTGTATTATATGTGATGTATTCCATGTTTCTGAACATTCATACAGAAACTCATTCAAATCAGAACTTTCATACAGAAGTTCTGTACAAAAAACTGATTGCACTAATTTTGGTACAAAATGGCCACCAGCAGCCATCTTGAATTTTGGACTGCACCCAAAAACACTCGTTCTCATCCCAAGGTGATAACAAAGGTACCCAAGAAGTTTCGTAAAGATCGGTTCATAAATACGGCCTCTAGCCCGAGCCGTATTGGCATTTGTAGTTACAGTGCTGAAAGTGACATTAAATAGACCCATGTTAGTCGAATTGGCATAATTTATGCACGAGAAAAAAACCTGTATTATATGTGATGTAACCCATGGCACTAAACATTCAAGCAGAAAATTATTCAAATCAGCCCTTTCATATGGAAGTTCTGTGCAAAAATCTGATTACACCTAATTTTGTAGAAAATGGCTGCCAGCGGCTATCTTGAATTCCCGATCAGACCCCAAAACACTCGTTCTCGTCCCACGGTGATAACAAAGGTACCCCAAGAAAGTTTCGTAAAGATCGATTCATAAATATGGCCTCTAGCCCGAGCCATATTGGCATTTGCACTTACAGTGCTGAAAGTAACACTAAATAAATCAAAGTTCGTCTAATTTGTATAATTTAAGCACGAGAAAAAAACCTGTATTATATGTGATGTATCCCATGGTACTAAACATTCATAAAAAAAAATTATTCAAATCAGAGCTTTCATATGAAAGTTCTGCACAAAAATCTGATTGCACCTAAGTTTGGTACAAAATGGCTGCGAGCGGCCATCTTAAATTTCAGATTGGACCCAAAAACACTTGTTCTCGTCTCACATTGATAACAAAGGCACCCAAGAAGATTCGTAAAGATCGGTTCATAAATACGGCCTCTAGCCCGAGCCGTGTGTATGGTGCGACGGACAGACAGACAGACGGCCAGACAGACAACAGGCCATGACAATACCACAAATTTGGCTTCGCCAAAGTTGAGCTAAAAATGATAAGAAGCGATCTCAAACTGATTTTTTTTTCATCGCTTCCATTTTTTTACACATATAATCCCAGAAAGAAACAAAGAATAAATTCAGATACACATAATATTTATATCTTGAGTTCTTAACCCTCGAGGATGGTGTAGCCCCACATCACAGGAGGTGCAGTTATCGTGTATGTGTATACGAATTACAGACAACTCGGACCAAAGACCACTCGATTCATGACCAGCCAGACCTGTTTTGAAGACAACTCAGACCAGAGTTTACGGCAACTCAGACCTATTTTGAAGAAACCTCGGGCCAACATCAAAGACAGGTAGAAAGTGTTCCAGGGTCTCCAGCGTGCCTAGATTACACACTGGCAAGCATTTTCATTTTTTCCCAAGGTTTTCTCCTAAGCTCCAGCGACCTCAGCTTGAACAACAGTGACCCCCACCCCCCCCCCCCCCCCCCCACCCCCAACATGACATCAAGGCACTCTTCAAAACATGGCTTCTCCTTATGAGGCAGGCCAAAAAGGCCTCTTTGCTTTGACCCCCATCCACTCACCAGTGAATATTATAATCCGCCATGACTCTTTCTCTAAGTTTTGTCTAAACAAGAGGCCCCAAGGAGCATTAATCGCTCACCGGCCAAAGTGGTTCAAAGAAGTATCTGGGGGTCACATTCAGTTAGACATGGTTCATCAACACTACAAATGAATGAAGTCATGAGAGACAAATTGTATGGAACTAGGGCCATGGCTTGAACAAATTTGAATCTTACCCCCTAAGGATGATGCATGCCAAATATCAAAAGCATTCATCTGCTGGATCTGAAGAAGAAGATTTTTAAAAAAAATTCCTCATTTTGAACGAAGTTATCATTCGGGCTCCCACAGTGAGCCCAAATATGAACCCAGGGACTTGGCTTGAACAAACTAGAATCTCACCCCCTAAGGATGCTGCATGCCAAATATCAAAACATTCCAACTGCTGAATCTGAAGAAGAAGATTTTTAAAGAAAAATTCCTCATATTGACTAAGTTATAATTCAGGCTCCCACGGGGAGCCCAAATATGGATCCAGGGACTTGGCTTTAACAAACTTGAATCTCACCCCCCTAAGCATGCTACACACCACATATCACAACATTCCGACTGCTGGATCTGAAGAAGAAGATTTTTTAAGAAAATTCCTCATTTCGAACTAATTTACAATTCAAGGTCCCACAGTGAGCCCAAATATGGACCTGGGGACATGGCTTGAACAAACTTGAATTTCATCCCCCTAAGGATGCTGCATACCAAATATCAAAACATTCCGACTGCTGGATCTGAAGAAAAAGATTTTTAAAGAAAATTCCTCATTTTGAACTAAGGTATAATTCAGGCTAGCACAGTGAGCCCAAATATGAACCCAGGGACTTGGCTTGAACAAACTTGAATCTCACCCCCCTAAGCATGCCGCATACCCAATATCAAAAGACTCTGCCTGCTGGATCTTGAGAAGATTTTTAAAGAAATTTGCCTGAAATGAACGAAGTTCAAATTGGGCTCCTATACTGAGCCCAAATGTGAATACAGGGGGCTGATTTGAACAAACTTGAATCAGATCCACCCCACAAGGTTGCATACCAAATATCAAAAGATTCTGCCTGCTGGATCTGGAGAAGAAGATTTTTTAAGAAATTTGCCTGAAATGCACTAAGTTCGAATTTGGGCTTCTATAGTGAGCCCAAATATGAATCTAGGGGGGCGATTTGAACAAACTTGAATTAGACCCATACCAAGATGCTGCATACCAAGTATCAAAAGATTCTGCCCACTGGTTCTGGAGAAGAAGATTTTTTAATAACTTTTCTATAATTCATACGGTGCTATCAGAGTTATGCCCCATACAGAGCCCTCAATGGACGTGGCCATTTCATTTGAACAAACCTGAATTGCCATATAGCAATGAACATCCACATGAAGTTTTGTGAAAATCGGACCAGTGGTTTCAGAGTAGAAGTCGTTTGAAAAATGTTCACGACGCCGGACGGACAACGACGGACAGCAAGTGATAAAGTTTAGCTCACCGAAGAGTTGTCTTCAACACTGGTACAACTTGTCTTTGATGTCGGTCCGAGTTGTCTTAAAACTGGGTCCAAGTTGTCTTCAAAACAACTGGTCTGAGTTGTCTTCAAAACTGGTCAGAGTTGTCTTTAAAACAGGTCTGAGTTGTCTTGGAAACAGGTCCGAGTTGTCTTAGAAACAGGTCCTAGTTGTCTTGGGCCATGTGGTCTTTGGTCCGAGTTGTCCTCCTCCCTGTGCATACACATGATGGAGAAACAGAAACAAAGATAGAGAGAAGCCCCCACAACACTGATCCATTAAGACATTAATAATGACAACTTAGGCCACACAAAGTAGATCTTCTGTTTCTAGGCCATTATATGTGAAATTGCATGCGTGAGAGCGGTTTTTTATTTTATTTTTTATTTCAGTAATTACTTCTTTGCCATCAAAAGTTCATGTTCTTGGTTCAAGTTTTAGGCCTCATAATCTACAGAATAGCATGGGTGGTGGTGTATTTCATCCCTTAAGTGCAAAAAGGCTTTGCAATGCTAAAGCATGGCAAAGCCTTCTTGCACTCAAGGGACAAATTCATAATTATTTTTAACTTGGGTAAAATATCAAACATAAATCACATTTAATATTTATTTTTTTAAGTTTAAATTGGTTATAAAAAGAGAGCATGCGGCAGCCAAAAGGACCATGCAGGAGGGCCTGAGAAACAAGTTTTTTATTTTTTAGGCCTTAGTGAATATTAATAACTAACAAAAATAAAAGTGTCAATGATACTGTAGCTTAACTTGTGTGTTGTGTTTGATGAAAAGGATAATGTTCAATGTTTATGAAAGGATTATGAAATAAGACAAGAATTGTGATAATTGGGAATATGTTCATTTCTGTTCCCTGTATGCTATGTTTTTGATAAAAATAATATGAGGTGTACACTGTACTAAAGAGCCGAGGAGTGGGTTAATATGACCTCACAGTTAATGTATGTGGACCTCACAGTTAACATATATCAACGAAAGTTACCACGTTACAGTGAAATTATTCCAAAATGAGTCAGTCTATCAAGTTACATTGAAATCCCTTCATAAATACGGCCTGTAGACTGTGCTAAAAGTTTTCGGGCTTCGGGCCCCTGTAGCCGTGAGTGAATCAGATCCACCCCACAATGTTGCATACCAAATATCAAAAGATTCTGCCTGCTGGATCTGGAGAAGAAAATGTTTTAAGAAATTTGCCTGAAATGCACTAAGTTCGAAATCGGGCTCCTTTACTGAGCCCAAATATGAACCCAGGGGGCCGATTTGAACAAACCTGAATCAGATCCACCCTACAATGTTGCATACCAAATATCAAAAGATTCTGCCAGCTGGATCTTGAGAAGAAGATTTTTTCATGTTTTTCCCATTGCCTACAGTGTTAAAAAGTGCTGACTCGAATCGACCTCACGGTTCTGAAAATAGAAATTTTAAGCGCGGCTAAAATTTTTGCCCCTCCCATAACGAAGGCAAAAAATGCCCGACAAACTTCTCTTGAACAAACTTGATTCTAAACGTCAAAAGGACTCTGTATACCACATATCAAGTCTCTGCTACTGGTGGTTCATTAGAAGAAGATTTTCAAAAAATTTGGCCATTTTTTCCCTACCCCTGTGCTCAATATGAGCCGAAACCTAATTTGCATAAAAGTTAAAAAATTTATAGAAATTTATATATTTTTTATACTTACCAATGACCCAGACATAGCTGGTGCTAACTCTTAAAATATAGGGCCAAACACAAATTTTGCCCCCCCCCAATCCCCAAAATTTGCATCTAAAACCAAAGAAAACATGTCCTGAATGGCCCTCCACACTTCACCTCTACTGCGCATGCGCAGTGTCAAGGACGTTCCGAAATTGGCGCCATTAATCATTCTAATAACCAGTGCCTGGTAAGCGCTATGTACTCAGCGGGGAGGTAAGAGTTCCCAACTCCTGGGAGGGCCATCCCCGTCTGGGTCATTGGTAAGTATAAAAAATATATAAATTACTATAAATTTTTTAACATTTTTATACTGTACCAATGACCCAGACATAGCTGAATAGTAAAAAGGCTGGAGGGCCAAGGACATAGAGCAAGATGGAATACGCTCAATAATATAAAATAGAGTCATCCCCTCTAGGGAAAAAGAAGTATTAGGCCTTACATGTATCTTTCTTATTTATGCTAAATTAGAAAGATAAAACACCTTCCAAAATTGAGCATCAAACATCCATGTACTCTATTAATATCTAGTATAATCCTCATACTAATAATTTTTAAAGTAAGCCAATAAATAAAGTAAGTCTAGAGAATAGAGACTATTTATATTCCTTAAAAGTGTCTGAGGATTGCATAATCATGTCCGTTGACACGTGCTATATTCAAAAGCTATACTTTAAAAACTAAGACTTGAATGAATTTTTAAAACATAAACTTCTCACTAAACAACCATCCCAATAACAGCTCAGAATTACTAACTCCGGAGGAGGTATCCCCTTGTTTTCATAGTAAAACAGGTGACCCAAGGGAACACCCTCCCCCCCCCCCTTTTTTTCTTGCCCTGGGTCAAATAGCCCAGAGCGAAGAGGGCAGCAGAACGGAGTCACTGCCGAAACAGACAGCCTACCTAGCTATAGTAGCAACTGTTAAGTGAATGACATTCTGAGCAGTAGCTAATAGACCTAACAATAGAGGCCTCCAGAAATGGACTCAATATTTCTGAGATAAAAAATTCATGAATGTGGATGGCTGAGCGCAATGAGCAGCCTTCAAAAATCTATAATAGCGACACTATTAATGTAAGCCCAAGATGTAGAAGAACTCTTACTTCATGAGCCGAAATCTCAAACACAACTGCTGAGTCAAAGATATACCATAAGCAGTATCGATAGTTAATTGAATCCATTAGCAATAGAATGGAGCGTAACGTCCTTCTAAATAGGCATCAAAGACAGAAGAAGTTTACGCCCGTAGTAATAAACAGATATCTGTTTATAAATACATAAACTCTAACCGGACAGAGTAAAGGCCTATGCCCGTACGAAGACGGAAGGACCTTAATAACAATAGGATCCGGATATTAGGAGCCTAACTCTTATGCAAAAATCCAACCTAAATAGTAAAGGAAGTAGTGATTCCGAAACTACGAAAGTGAAAATCATCCACCGATAGTGCATGAAACTCACTGACTCTTCAGTAAAAGAGAAGCCAACAGAATTACTGTCTAAAAGGTCAGAATTTGAAAACTACTGTTTCCAGAGGCTCAAATGATTACTTAGCTAAATAAGAACCGAAGTTAAATTCCATATAGGAATTTAATCTAATGATTCTAAGTCTATTTATCAAAAAGTTACTAACTGACTTAGATAAAGAGACATAAGACTCAATTGTAAACTATCATAGAGTGCATAGGTATGAGGTAACATAAACCTATAACCTAAATAATAACAGGCTGCAGTAGATCTTGTCAAACAAGTATACTAAAAAGTTGCAATGAGTAGTATGGAGGGATCAACAATATGAACATACATCCCTACACCAACGACGGAAGAGCCTCCACTTTAGCTGCATAGAATAGCGAAGAAGAGGATCTCCTATAGTAAGAAATCGCGTCCAAAGCTCGTCCAGTACAATGATTACAATGCAATACGGACCACACAACGGAATACGAGAAGGTTGCGACTTTGCGGGTTGTGATAAAGATGACACGATTTTACCCAGCGAAAAAAGATCCTCATTGAGGAAGATTTCGCGTTAAGTCCCACAGTAGACATCAGAGTAAATTTACCCACGGTCTCTGTGAAGACAAGAGATGCTATCAACAGAAATGTATTGTGGTTGTTTATCTTAGCAATACCTACTGAAACAACAGCGCCGGAGGATACGCATATCCTATCATTCCGTCCTATTAGATCAATAGAGCGTTAACAACATTAGCTCAGAGATCCGGACAAGCAAACACATATGTCTGCAATTGATTAGCAAGCTGTGTTGTAAATAAATTATCATTGGGCGCTCCCATTGATAGCAAATCTGATTGAATACTTGTTTGTTGAGAGTCCATTCTGACGGCAACAAGCGACCCATAAGTGAACGGGAGTCCGGTAAAACAATCAGACGACCCCGAATATGACGGACCGAAACAGAACTTGGTGTACTATAAAAAAACAGAAGGATTCTTTCCATTAAATTGAATAATGGAAACAAATGAGTGCCTCCCTGGTTCCGGAGATACGCCACTACTGTCGAATTAACAGACAGGATTTGGACATGCGTTTCTGAATAATGTTCATCCAATGACATAAAGCAAGCCTAAAAAACATTATTCCGCGGAAGATAAGTGCTTGCTTAGAGACTGCAGAACCCAAAGACCCTGGCACTTCGAATCCGTTGGGATCAATATTATATCCCAACCTGTTTGACTGGCAACCGTCATAATTATAACACTCGGATCCGGCAACTGCAGTGGCACTCTCTGAGTCAACCACCGAATGTTTGCCCCAGTCTGAATCTCTTGCAACACTATATAGACAAGAGAACGTGTAAATCGAGCAATTCATGGATTGCTGAAAAGTTGCCGTCGAAGAGAAGCTTCTCTGAGACCGAAGCGACTCTGAGAGAGTTCTTCACCTTACTATCCACGCGAGTGGATGTAGCTAGGGCTGCGTCACGTCTAACAAACTCCAATCAGCCACTGAAGGGCGGAGTTATACGTGAACAAACTACTGCCCTCAAAAGAAATCACATTGAGGATAATATCACGTAATTCTTTTCTTGAAGACGTAATGATAACGCCTCAGTAAGGTGGATTACGTATGATAAAGCGTCTAAGTTAAGTCTACTAGACATCATTGTCGTTTCCAACATTGTGGTTGGAAAAGACATAGACGGCGAAAAAGAATATTTCCAGTCTTTAACCACGCCGTCTAGACGCATATGAACTCTCGGTATGCCCTGCTCTGCCAAAATAAATTATTCGTATAAATGATAAAAAGGCAGAAATGAGCATTGCGGACAAGAAACTAAACTATCATGCTTGGTAGCAGGCTAATATGCATATATAGCGTCGATAAATAATACACATGTTCTAATGACAATATTGGACTGTGTCGGTAAGTCAGGGACAATGCCCCTTAACCGATCCAAAATTCTGTGTCCAATGACGCTATAAGTCTCTTATCCAACATCGCAGCAATGTAGTCCGAAATAACAATCACTGGAAGATAATGCCAGACAATATGAATGGCAGCTTCCGATGCTACGAAAGGGAAAACTCGAAATCTTTCGAATCCCTTTCGCCATCCTGTCGGACCCTATAAAGCGTTCGGTCGTCCGTACCTGATGTAACCGTGGACCGCACCGACCCAGCGCCGTCAGATAATTCCTGATTCGACTAAGAAACTGTCGATTGCTGGGATGCTGCGAAAAAACTGTGCTAACTCGGATAGCACGTCCGTCACTGAGGCCTGTGGAGAAGCGGTCCTACAATGCATTGCCGCTGGAAGCTCCGTGATCGTTACCCCGTGCATACTACTAATATGCGAGCGAACGGAGTGTATAGGCCTCGTGTCCCTTGGCTACCGGATGGCGTGACCTATTCACTGTGGAATCACTGAATGACAAAACTGATCGGATACTCGAGGTCACGTAGCCAATGTGCGGTCGTGTGCCCTGCTGTGAGGATGAGGAAGCATTAACGACAGTCTCTCGGACTGTCACTATAACGGAGCGTCCCGACCGACAGACATATGCTCCGAATGTAAAATATCTGAACCACAACATGCGGTCCCCTATGTTGTTGGCCGAGAGAGGGACCTCTCTCGCTCACAGCCCGGACGGACCTGGACAAGCCAGGCATCGGACTAACAGGCTTCCTCCGATCTGTCCTCAATCCGCCGTCACTGGGTGAGTACTAAGTAATTATAGTGCTCGCATCACCCAAATCTCCTTCCTAGACCGCAACGGACGAACCCGGCAGCCGAACCATTTGATGAATGTACGCTACACCAGGTGAGCTAGCGAATGTCACTCCGTCGATCCTACAAGGGACCTCTTAGGCGATAGACATATTCCATGAGCACTTATTGCCGCTAGCTCTTCATTAACTATGACGACAGAGGCACACTTTTGAAAGACATCTCCGTAACTTTGCGAACAAGAAACCAGAAATGCTTGGTAATAGCAAGCATATAATAATAATATATATATAGCGTCGTTCAATAATTTGAAAGTTTGTGTGACATTATTGGACTATGTCGGAACTGAGGGACGATGTCCCTGAACCGAACCAAAAATTTCAAGTCCACCGACGCTATCAGTTTCTTATCCGGCATCGCAGCATTCTGGTCCAACGAAAGAAGCTGTAGAAGATCAAGTCAGATGACATACACAACAGCATATGTTGTTCCGAAAGGGAAAGCTCGAAATCCTCCAATTCCCTTTCGGTATCCCGTCGGACCGGATGAAATTTTCGGACGTCCGTACCCGCTTCCGCGGAGCGTCCCGACCCAGCATCGTCGGATAAAAAATATGCGACAGATTCAGTTGATGCTGGGATGCTGCGATAAGCTGTGCTATTTAGGAAAGCACGTCCGTTCCCGAGGCCTGTGCAGTAGCGGTCTTACGATGCATTGCCGCCAGAAGCTCCGTGTACGTTGACTCCCGCACACTTTCCTATGCGAACGTCCGGAGTCTGCAGGCCTCGTGTCCCTGGCTACCAGATGGTGTGACCTGGTCGCCGATGATTCTCTGACTGGCGAAGCTGACTGGATATCCGAGGTCACGTAGCCAAGAGCGGTCGTGTGCGCTACCATGAGAATGAGGAAGCCTTATTGACAGTCTACTCCGGACTGCCTATATGTCGGAGCGTCCCGAGCGACGGACGTATGCTCCGAATGCGAAACATTTTGTACCACAACATCTGGGGCCAGATGTTGTTGTACGAGAGAGGGGCCTCTCTCGCTCGCCGTCCGGATGGACCAGAACGAGCTATGAACCGGACTAAAAGGCTTCCTCCGTTCTCCCTCAAATCCGCCGTCACTGGGTGTGCATTTGGTTGATTTATAGCGCTCGCATCACCCCAAAACTCCTTCTAGACCGCAACGGACGAACCCGGCTGCCGAACCATTCGATGAATGGACGCTACACCGGGCGAGCTAGCGGACGTCAAAGGCCGTCGAACCTACTAGGGTCCTCTTAGGCAATTGGGGTATTTACATGAGCACTTTCCGCTAGCCCTTCATTAATTGTGACGACGGAGGCACACTGTTGGAAGACATCACAGATACATCACCCTAATCTTGATCGTCTGAAATAGAAATTGATAAAGTAGAGTGACCCTGCGGGGAAAGGACCTGAGTGTCCAATTCCCCACTAACATACCGTGACATACGCTTCCCATATTGTCATCGAAATCATACGATACAGAACAGGAGTTAATGCGAGTACACTGACCACATATAGAATGATTATAAAAGTCAGAGGAAGACTTCCTCTTATTACAATTGATCAAAATCCTTTCAATGTGAAAAGAAAACAAAGTCCTGGTACTCGCACCAACCCCTGGCAATCAAAATACATAATAATGATATGATCCATTAATATAGAAAAAATAATTGAAATCAAAATATTTTGAAAAAATATTTTTTCAGAATAGCCCAAGTTTCTGAAAAGTAACGTTGAGCCCCAATGGATCCCAAGCCTAAGTGTGGACAAAAATTTTAAAAATATTTTAAACAATTTATTCAACACTTACGAACAATAATAATGTATCTAGTTATGATTAAAATAACATCAAGATATTATTTTCAAGAAATCCCCCCCTCACACAGAGGGCTATTGTAAATGTAAACAATGAGTGTAAAAACACTAAAATAAGACTCCAGGCACCCAGGCCCGGAATCAGTTACCAAAAATACACTATCTGATGCAAAACAGAGACTTCCAGGGAAGAAACTGCAGAACATCAGATGGTAGATGCAGAACACAACCACCCGTAGGTGAAGACGCAAACATGGGGAAAAGAACAGAATTCATTCTGTTATTCAGCTAAAACTCCCAAGAAATTTTAGTAATAATAATTACAGAAACTATGCCAAAAGCATGGGAGAATAGCAAGAGGGGACTTAAAGGAAAGGGAGAGAGGAAAACACTAAAAAATCAGTGTAACTAAATAACCAGAATGACAACAAAATGGCTGCTGCCTCGAAAATAGGTAACTTAACATAATTTCATTAAAAAATTTTAAGTTACAGCCCTGATAATATTCTGTCACACATTTTTCCTCTCCTCCTTCTCTATCCTCCTTAGAATCACCATTTCACTAATATTTATGTGTCTGGCATCATTTAAACTGAGATTTACAAGCACAAAGATCAGTCAGATGTTAACTGATGAAGGGCCAAACTTAGAATGATTAATGGCGCCAATTTCGGAACGTCCTTGACACTGCGCATGCGCAGTAGAGGTGAAGTGTGGAGGGCCATTCAGGACATGTTTTCTTTGGTTTTAGATGCAAATTTTGGGGATTGGGGGGCTAAATTTGTGTTTGGCCCTATATTTTAAGAGTTAGCACCAGCTATGTCTGGGTCATTGGTACAGTATAAAAATATCAAAATTCCCCTATATAACCACTACTTACATGAAATTTAATTAAAATGTGGCCAGTGGTTTAGGAGAGAAAGGCTCAAACACCACCTTCACGCAGGACGACGGATGAAGAGTGATAAGAAAAGCTCACCCTGACTTTCAGTCAGGTGAGCTAAAAATAAGGTACAGACAGGGATCTTTCCAATGTGCCCAGGAAGGTGATAATAAACAAAGCTCCTCTTAAGATTTTCTGAGTCGAGTTGAAAACTATTATGACTTGAGTAGAAAACTATTATGTTGCATCATTGATTCAGTAAGAAGCCATAAATGAAAACTTACTTTCACTTGTTCAGCTTCAGTTCTCAAAATTTCAGTCGACACTGAGCCTTCACGTAAAAACAATCCCAATGTGTCTTTGTCCAAGCACATATCTCTGATTGCTCTTGCTGATTTACCCGTTTCTTTTCTAGAATGCACAAACACCAAAACCTGCAAAAAACAAAGCACATTTTCAGCACAATTCAATATTATTTTATGAGATTTACCCCTTTGCCTAACAAGGTTAGAGAGACAGAGGCACAGCAATCATATTTTTCAAAGTTTCTTAAACACTGGAGTAAAACAAGTTACCATAGTGACCAACAGAATGCCTGAAGGGGTCTGAAACACTTACCTCACAAAAGTTCCTTGATTCTTCAGAGAGATTTAAAAAAAGAAATGAAGGTGTCAATGACACTGTAGCTCAACTTGTCAAGACATGTAGAGTATGTGACACAGCAATGACAAACATCTAGGTAATGACCTGATAACAAAGGTACATATAAAGTATTGTAACAGTCTGTACATAAATACTGACCGTAGCCTATAACAAATGTATAGGTAAAGTATTGTAAAGGTTGGTGACAGTTAGATGCTAAACTAGAAAAGAAATCTTGGGAGTCCCAGAGTGGATCTGACTGAACCCCAAAATATTTGTTCTCACAGTGACAACAAAGGCACCCCAAAACACACTCATTCCTGTCCCAAGGTGAAAACAAAGGTACCCAAGAAGTTTCGTGAAGATCAGTTCATAAATACGACCTGTATAGAAGTTGTGACAAAAAACTGATTGGACCTAATTTCGGTACAAAATGGCCACTGGCAGCCATCTTGAATTTTGGACCGCACCCAGAAACACTCGTTCTCGTCCCAATGTGATAATAAAGGTACCCAAGAAGTTTCGTGAAGATCGGTTGATAAATACAGCCTCTAGCCTGAGCCGTATTGACATGTGCACTTACTGTGTATGAGTAGCACTGAATGAATCAAAATTCATCTAATTTGCATAATTTCCGCACGAGAAAAAAACCCGTACTGTATGTGATGTATTCCATTTTACTAAACATTCATACAAAAATTTATTCAAATCAGAACTTTCATACAGAAGTTCTGTACAAAAGACCGATTGCACTAACCCTAACCCCACCCCTCCACCCAAAAATCACACCCTAACCCTACCCCACCCTGACCCTAAAAGCCCACCCCAGACCCTAACCCCCACCCACCCCAGGACCTACCCCCCCAACCTTAAGCCCTACTCTGGGGCTACCCATAACCCTAACCCACCCCTGACCCAACCCCACCCTAGCCAAACCAATAGGATTAGGAGCTATTTTTCGGTTTAGGGACTACTAAAACTAAACCCCCCCCCCCTGACCCCAATCCTAACCCCTTCCACCCCCCCCCCCCCCCCACCCCCTGGACCTAACCCTTCCCAACCTTAAGCCCCTAACCCCACCCCACTTCATCTTGAATTTCACATCCCACGGTGATAACAAAGGTACCCAAGACGTTTCCTAAAGATCGGTTCATAAATATGGCCTCTAGCCTGAGCCATATAGAAGTTGTGTACAAAACACTGATTAGACCTAATTTCGGAACAAAATGGACACTGGCAGCCATCTTGAATTTCGGACCATACTCAGAAACACTCGTTCTCATCCCAAGGTGATAGCAGAGGTACCCAAGACGTTTTGTGAAGATCGGTTGATAAATACAGCCTCTAGCCCGAGCCGTATTGACATGTGTACTTACTGTGTGTAAGTAGCACTGAAAAAATCAAAGTTCATCTAATTTGCATAATTTCTGCACGAGAAAAAAAACCTGTATTATATGTGATGTATCCCATGGTACTAAACATTCACACAAAAAATTATTCAAATCAGAGCTTTCATGTGGAAGTTCTGCGCAAAAATCTGATTGCCTCTAATTTTGAACAAAATGGCTGCAAGAGGCCATCTTGAATTTCAGACCACACCCAAAAGCACTCGTTCTCGTCCCACGGTGATACCAAAGGTATCCAAGAAGTTTCGTAAAGATCGGTTCATAAATGCGGCCTCTAGCCCGAGCCGTATTGGCATTTGCACTGACAGTGCTGAAAGTAACACTAAATACATCAAAGTTAGTCTAATTTGCAAAATTTACGTACGAGAAAAAAACCTGTATTATATGTGATGTATCCCATGGTACTAAACATTCATACAAAAAATTATTCAAATCAGAGCTTTCATATGGAAGTTCTGTGCAAAAAACAGATTTCTGCATCGTCGGTACAAAATGGTGGCTGGCTGCCATCTTGAATTTCAGACCGAACCCAAAAACACTCGTTCTCGTCCCACGGTCATAACAAAGGTACACAAGAAGTTTCGTGAAGATCGGTTCATAATTGTTGACGGCAGGCCTGGCGTTTTCAGGCACGCGATTTTTTCGCGCGGCTTAACGCGCGCCCAAACCATTTAAGGTACGCGATTTTTCGCCACCCTGGATGTAGGAAGTTCTCCAAGTGGACAAATGGCAACTTGAACGAAGTGTAAAAAAAAAAACCTGATCATAACTCTAAAACGTGAATGATAGCACGAACATTTAAGACACACCTTCAGTCCATTACCAGAGACGCACTGACCACTCTTTTCTAATTGCCCCTACAGCACTAATTTGAACTGTCGTAATCTTCTAAAATTGGCGAAATTTGCCTTGGGCCTCTTACGTCCCTTTAATCAGTCGCTTTTTTGTTCTCCTAACTGCCGTCACTTTCGTGGAAAATTTCTGTTGTTTCAATTTCAATTTTCAGGTAGGCTAAATTAATTTAACAAAACAAACAACGATTCTTACTAACTGTCCCATTCATTCAACAGTTACAGTTACTTGTCTTGGTCAAAATTTTGTGCAGAGAATGATCCAGTTATATTTTGTGTGCTTTTTTTCATTAGCATTCGGAGTTTTCAAATTTAAAAAAAGCACACAATTTTGCAAACATGTCCCTCTGCCAGCAGTCCCTTTTATCGATCCCCATTCCTCGTACCGCAATACCAACACAGCAAAATTAATTATTATAGGTTATAAAATTAAATAGTTTAATACCTGTTACTGGTACACATAAGATTAGTCCAAACTTGGACTCACAGTCCGTAATATAATTTTTGGGGGGTGGTACGCCCTGTGACAGGACGTACCACCCCCAAAAATTATATTACGGACTGTGAGTCCAAGTTTGGACTAACATAAGATAATCATACATGAGTCATTATCATTACTCAGTAGCATGGCGATGGTCATTTTGCACTTTCACTTGGAAAATGGCGAAAAAAAAGTGGCAAAATATCCAGGGGGGCGATTCGCCACCCTAGCGTGTTTCAGGCTGGCGATTTTTCACCCTCCTCGATTTTTCAGAACGCCAGGCCTGGTTGACGGACAGACGGACGACTGGCCATGGCATGAGCTCAAATTTGGCTTCACCAAAGTTGAGCTAAAGATTAAACAAGAGGCCCCAAGGGGCCTGAGGGCACTCACCTGACATGGTAGCCTAAATATCAACCCAGAGAATTGATTTCAACAAGTTGCATCTGCTCCTCCTAAGAAAAACTTATACCAAATATCCAAAGATTCTGACCAGTGGATCTAAAAAAAAAGAAGATTTTTAAAGAATATTCCTCATATTGAACTAAGTTATAATTCAGGCTCCCACAGGGAGCCCATATATGAACCCAGGGACTTGGCTTTAACAAACTTGAATCTCACCCCCCTAAGGATGCTGCACACCAAATATCAAAACATTCCGACTGCTGGATCTGGTGAAATATGGACCTAGGGACATGGCTTGAACAAACTTGAATCTCACCCCCTAAGGATGCTGCATACCAAATATCAAAACATTCCGACTGCTGGATCTGAAGAAGATTTTTAAAGAAAATTCCTCATTTTGAACTAAGTTATAATTCGGGCTACCACAGTGAGCCCAAATATGAACCCAGGGACTTGGCTTGAACAAACATGAATCTCACCCCCCTAAGCATGGTGCATACCCAATATCAAAGATTCTGCCTGCTGGATCTTGAGAAGAAGATTTTCAAAGAAATTTGCCTGAAATGCCTAAGTTCAAATTTGGGCTCCTATACTGAGCCCAAATATAAACCCAGGGGGCCGAATTGAACAAACTTGAATCAGATCCACCCCACAATGTTGCATACCAAATATCAAAAGATTCTGCCTGCTGGATCTGGAGAAGAAGATTTTTTAAGAAATTTGCCTGAAATGCACTAAGTTCGAATTCGGGCTTCTACAGTGAGCCTAAATATGAATCCAGGGGGCCGATTTGAACAAACTTGAATCAGATCCACCCCACAATGTTGCATACCAAATATCAAAAGATTCTACCTGCTGGATCTGGAGAAGAAGACTTTTTAAGAAATTTGCCTGAAATGCACGAAGTTCGAATTCGAGCTTCTATAGTGAACCCAAATATGAATCTAGGAAGCCGATTTGAACAAACTTGAATCAGATCCACCCCACAATGTTGCATACCAAATATCAAAAGATTCTGCCTGCTGGATCTGGAGAAGAAGATTTTTTAAGAAATTTGCCTGAAATGCACTAAGTTTGAATTCGGGCTTCTATAGTATGCCCAAATATGAATCCAGGGGGCCGATTTGAACAAACTTGAATCAGATCCACCCCACAATGTTGCTTACCAAATATGAAAAGATTCTGCCTGCTGGATCTGGAGAAGAATATTTTTTAAGAAATTTGCCTGAAATGCACTAAGTTCGAATTCGAGCTTCTATAGTGAGCACAAATATGAATCTAGGAAGCCGATTTGAACAAACTTGAATCAGATCCACCCCACAATGTTGCATACCAAATATCAAAAGATTCTGCTTGCTGGATCTGGAGAAGATTATTTAAGAAATTTGCCTGAAATGCACTAAGTTCAAATTTGGGCTCCTATACTGAGCCTAAATATAAACCCAGGGGGCCAATTTGAACAAACTTGAATCAGATCCACCCCACAATGTTGCTTACCACATATGAAAAGATTCTGCCAGCTGGATCTGGAGAAGAAGATTTTTTAAGAAATTTGCCTGAAAAGTACTAAGTTCGAATTCGAGCTTCTATGGTGAGCCCAAATATAAATCTAGGAAGCCGATTTGAACAAACTTGAATCAGATCCACCCCACAATGTTGCATACCAAATATCAAAAGATTCTGCCTGCTGGATCTTGAGAAGAAGATTTTCAAAGAAATTTGCCTGAAATGCACTAAGTTCAAATTTGGGCTCCTATACTGAGTCCAAATATAAACCCAGGGGGCCGATTTGAACAAACTTGAATCAGATCCACCCCACAATGTTGCATACCAAATATCAAAAGATTCTGCCTGCTGGATCTGGAGAAGAAGATTTTTTAAGAAATTTGCCTGAAATGCACTAAGTTCGAATTCGGGCTTCTACAGTGAGCCCAAATATAAATCCAGGCGGCCGATTTGAACAAACTTGAATCAGATCCACCCCACAATGTTGCATACCAAATATCAAAAGATTCTGCCGGCTGTATCTGGAGAAGAAGATTTTTTAAGAAATTTGCCTGAAATGCACTAAGTTCGAATTCGAGTTTTTATAGTGAACCCAAATATGAATCTAGGAAGCCGATTTCGACAAATTTGAATCAGATCCACCCCACAATGTTGCATACCAAATATCAAAAATTCTGCCTGCTGGATCTGGAGAAGAAGATTTTTTAAGAAATTTGCCTGAAATGCACTAAGTTCAAATTTGGGCTCCGATACTGAGCCCAAATATAAACCCGGAGAGGGGGGGGGGGGGGGGGGCGATTTGAACAAACCTTGAATCAGATCCACCCCACAATGTTGCTTACCAAATATGAAAAGATTCTGCCTGCTGGATCTGGAGAATATTTTTTAAGAAATTTGCCTGAAATGCACTAAGTTCGAATTCGAGCTTCTATAGTGAGCACAAATATGAATCTAGGAAGCAGATTTGAACAAACTTGAATCAGATCCACCCCACAATGCCGCATACCAAATATCAAAAGATTCTGCCTGCTGGATCTGGAGAAGATTTTTTAAGAAATTTGCCTGAAATGCACTAAGTTCAAATTTGGGCTCCTATACTGAGCCTAAATATAAACCCAGGGGGCCAATTTGAACAAACTTGAATCAGATCCACCCCACAATGTTGCTTACCACGTATGAAAAGATTCTGCCTGCTGGATCTGGAGAAGAAGATTTTTTAAGAAATTTGCCTGAAATGCACTAAGTTCGAATTCGAGCTTCTATAGTGAGCCCAAATATGAATCTAGGAAGCCGATTTGAACAAACCTGAATCAGATCCACCCCACAATGTTGCATACCAAATATCAAAAGATTCTGCCTGCTGGATCTGGAGAAGAAGATTTTTTAATAAATTTGCCTGAAATGCACTAAGTTTGAATTCGGGCTTCTATAGTAAGCCCAAATATGAATCCAGGGGGCCGATTTGAACAAACTTGAATCAGATCCACCCCGCAATGTTGCATACCAAATATGAAAAGATTCTGCCTGCTGGATCTGGAGAAGAAGATTTTTGAAGAAATTTGCCCGAAATGCACTAAGTTCGAATTCAAGCTTCTATAGTGAGCCCAAATATGAATCTAGGGAACTGCTTTGAACAAACTTGAATCAGATCCACCCCGCAATGTTGCATACCAAATATGAAAAGATTCTGCCTACTGGATCTGGAGAAGAAGATTTTTTAAGAAATTTGCCTGAAATGCACTAAGTTCGAATTTGGGCTCCTATACTGAGCCCAAATATGAACCCAGGGGGCCGATTTGAACAAACTTGAATTAGATCCACCCTACAATGTTGCATACCAAAAGATTCTGCCTGCTGGATCTGGAGAAGAAGATTTTTTAATGTTTTTCCCATTGCCTACAGTGTTAAAAAGTGCTGACTCAGCACTTTTTCAAAGTCCTGAAAAAAGTACCTTGTGATCAAACCGATGGGGATTTTTTTTAACAATTCTATTCTACTGGATAAAAGTAAGCTTTATACAAAATAAGAATTCTCTGTGCCGTGTAGTTTGGGAGATATGGTAGTTTTAAGGTTTTTCCTATTTTTATCTCCCGAGGTTCCCACGGGGCAATGAGAAAATTTTTTTTTGCATCAATCAACTACTTATGACCCATTATCATCTCATATCAAATTTGGTTCAAATCAACCTTACGGTTCAGAAAATAGAAATTTTAGGCGTGGCCAAAATTTTTGCTCCTCCCATAACGAAGGCAAATAATGCCCGACAAACTTCTCTTGAACAAATTTGATTCTAAACCTCAAAAGGACTCTGTATACCACATATCAAGTCTCTGCTACTGGTGGTTCATTAGAAGAAGATTTTCAAAAAATTTGGCCATTTTTTTCCCCACACCTCTGCTCAATATGAGCCAAAACCTAATTTGGATAAAAATCAAGATGCCCCTATATAACCACCACTTACATGAAATTTAATTAAAATGTGGCCAGTGGTTTAGGAGAAAGAGGCTCAAACACCACCTTCATGCAGGACGACGGACGACAGATGACGGACGGACGACAGACGAAGAGTGATAAGAAAGGCTCACCCTGACTTTCAGTCAGGTGAGCTAAAAAAACATATAATGTGACCCCCTCATAGGAATGAGCTCAACGAGTGCAAGAAATAAATGTTTCGAAAAATCTCTTTCCTCCTCACACTCTTCTTTTAGGTTTTAACCCTTTACCCAATTCAGACGATATGAAAATTTATTATATTAAATATCATTTTTTTTAAATTTTTCAAAAATATTTCAACAAAACCATATCATGTGACCCCCTCATTGGAACGAGCTCAATGAGCTCGTTCCAATGAGGGGTCACATGATATGGTTTTGTTGGAATATTTAGAAAAATTTCATTTTTTCAACTGCTCAATTTGCATATTGCGCGGGCGGATGCGGGCAGTTCGTTAGGTAAGGGTTGAGCTCAATATGTTTTTCAGATTTTAGTCTAGCTAAGGGGTCACATGATATGGTTTTGTTGAAATTTTGTGAAAAATGATATTTTGAAGCTGCTGAATTTGCATTTTATGCGGGTGGATGTGACTGATTCGTTGGGTAAAGGGTGAAGGTCTTGAATGACCCTTATTCAAATGCAAGGCCATTTTTTGAATTTGAGGCCCAGTGGAAACCCTGTGGAAGCAGTTTTAGTGATTTGAGAGAAGATTTTTACAGTTTTTACCATTGCTCACAAGTATTAAAATCTGGGGGCCCAAAGGCACCCCCTGAATATGGCAATGGTAGAACAAACATATAAAATACCTTTATAAAGAAGTGAGGTCTCAAACATGGCAAGTGGGGCACTGGTTTGAGAGAAGATCATTACCCACAGATTTAAAACTTGGGGCCATATTGCCTAGATTTCATGCCCGAGATACAATTTGATTCAAATTGTATATCATCCTAATAAAGGTGTTATATATCAAACACGGTAGTGTTTGGAGCAGTAATTTGAGAGAATATTGTTATATTGTTTTAACTCTTACACATACTGTTAAAATCTGAAGGGCTCTTGGCACCCCTAAATATCACCCCAGAGTTTTGATTTGAACAAACACGTAAATGTGATTATGCTGAAAATATATGAAAAAGTCCAAGAATAAATATGTCATATTATCATGGTCAGCTGTTACTTTTCGCTTGCATAACATACTTGTATATGTTTTTCTCTTTCAGTACATTCAAAATAATTGTTACCTACATTCTTTTGCCAGTAATTCAGGAGCAATGTTCTATTGTCTGATCTGTTTTAGCTGATGGCAAAATACCAAAATGTGGGTATTTTGCAATTCCCTCTGCAGGGTAGATCAGTAGAGGCAAAATACAGATACAAGGTAGTATGTACAAAATACCACTTGGCTCTAAAATCCAAGCTGAGAAGAGAGTTGTAGGGCATGCCAAATGAATTGTAGGCAATTTTCAGAGAGTTTTGTTCTCTGTACAAAACTCAACCACAAAATGGGTGGTTAAGTTAAAATGGACAAGACTACATTCGCTCATCATAAGGAAACACATAACAAGTTTGGCAGGAATTGGGCAGCTGAATTGGGCTGGCTTTTTTTTATAAAAATTAATTTGTAATCACATTTGACAAAGACTGATTAGCTAGACTAAAATCTGAAAAACATATTGAGCTCAACCCTTACCTAACGAACTGCCCGCATCCGCCCGCGCAATATGCAAATTGAGCAGTTGAAAAAATGAAATTTTTCTAAATATTCCAACAAAACCATATCATGTGACCCCTCATTGGAACGAGCTCATTGAGCTCGTTCCAATGAGGGGGTCACATGATATGGTTTTGTTGAAATATTTTTGAAAAATTTAAAAAAAATGATATTTAATATAATAAATTTTCATATCGTCTGAATTGGGTAAAGGGTTAAAACCTAAAAGAAGAGTGTGAGGAGGAAAGAGATTTTTCGAAACATTTATTTCTTGCACATTTACACACATGCTTTATTTCACATTCTAACTCTTGCTCACATACGAGGTATACTTTCGCTCTTTAGTATGTCTTTGGTTGAGTCAGTTCAGTATGTTTTGTAATGCTTCGCTTCTTGCACACATGAGTGAAGGGAGAAGTACTGAAGAGTAAGAAAGGAGAAGAAAATATTCATGTGTTACCTGATTTTTACCAGCATGTTCCATGACCTTTTCATAAACAATATCATTCATTATTTGAAATCTTTTGACCGCCTTCTTCTCAGTAATACCAATAAATTGTTGTTCTAAAGGTACAGGCCTATAGCTGTTATCAAAAAAGAAAAGTCCTTCAGCTGGATCAACTCTGAGAAAGGTTGCAACGTCTTCATAGTTAGGTAGAGTTGCACTAAGTCCAACTAGTCGAACATCTTCTTGCGTCGTTTCTATATTCCTTATTGATCTAAAAAAAAAAAACAATTATGAATTAGTGAAAACATTTTTTTGTGAATACTGGAATATTCTCAACATTTTCTGATAAAAAGGTTAATGAACAGCATAATGAACAGGGTTTCAGCAATCGAGGTAGACGATCCCCTGAAGTCTCCATTCCCCTTGCCAACTCTTCGTCAACCCAGATGTGCCCAACAGTAACATCAATACAAGACTACTGGGAAATTACTCCAAGTCTCCATTCCAGTTACAAGTTTGGTGATGCAACAAATGATACAAATTGAGCTGTTGTGATAAATATAATTATCGCATGTGACCAGTACAAAATTTGATGCACTTTGGTCAAGCCATATAGTTTATGATTGATTTTAACAATTACTATTTGTTTTCAATTTTTAGAAATATTTTAAAAGTTAGACGGTGTAAAGTCAGGCAGTTGTTGGTATAGTAATTTACATGTCAGCAATGTTCTCCAATACAGTGTAGCCCACTTAATTGGATATCTCTTAACCGAATAACCCTGTTAATTGAATATAATTTCCCAACACAAAACCATTTGCCATACCTCCAGTACAAATTTGACCTCTTAATTGAATATAGGTTATATATAGAGTAAACTTCTGTTAATTGAATATAAAAGCGTGTAACCTGTTGAGAAACTACCCTGTCTCTCTCCAGTTTTCCTTTGTTTATAAACCTATTTGGTCTCAGTAAATCTAATACAGGCATTTAATCTATTATATCTTGTTTGACAGAGCTCATGAAGCTCTGTCAAACAAGATATAATAGAATTAATGCCAAGTTTATCTCTAGAATAAGTAAAGTAACATACTCCCTGTTAACTGAATATTCCTGTTAATTGAATAATTTTCATTGGCAAAGCGGCTATTGAATTAACAGGGTTCCACTGTACTAAGATTATTAATATTTTCGAGTCGTATGACAGTGTGATGGGGAAATTTCACCTGAGAGAGAAGATATTAGACGCAGATATGGGGCTTGCCAAGTGTCTCGGTAAAACACCTCTTCCAGTAAGCTTGGCATTCTCCAGGAAGGCTGTCCTCCTAGAGCTCTCACCAATTTTTTATGAGAGCTATTTTTAGCCCTCCTGTATCAAGCCAATTATACACCTCACAAATTGTTTTGCAGTACTACTTCTATTTTATGTGCACAATTTCTATGGCTCACTTTATCCATATGACAAAAAGTAATACATAATTTGCTCAATAATAAAACTTAACTGCACCACTGGGCTTTATGTTCAAACATTCTGTCACATTCATGGTATGGGTGGTATATGACTCTCTGGTAATGCTGCCAGTTAGATGTAGATTAATATTTGAACACTGTTGCAAAAAGAACAATTTTACCTTAAGATGCTGTTCACACCTCCCTATAAATACTGCTAGGGATAGATGTGGTCAATCTTGTTATTCTTACATTTAAGGTTTGAAGCAAGAAGACTTCTCTTAACATGTTGTCACCTGAGTTGCTTTCTGTTCTATCTCCCTACTGGAAGATAGAACAGAATGGAACTCAAATGATGATGTATATCCTGGCAAGAGCATTTGTCCTCCTGGGAGGGTTGAGGGCAATTTTTAGCCCTCCTGTATTTTTCATAAGGCCAGGCCTGTTCCAGTGGGTGAGATTTCCCCTCCCCCCACCCCCCCCCCACCCCCCACACCCGCATTTTTCACATACAACACTCCCACAACATCATCAAAATCAAAATAATGCTCATGTGATGAAAATGTACTGTTCTACCAATTCATTGTACTGAAAAAAAGAATTGCATATCTGGAAGAGCATCGAAGACTGCTGTATATACCAAAGGTATACATTGGAAAAATGAGCGGTAGTTTACAACAACGTTAGGTTAACATATTGAAGTGAGCTGAAAAAAAAGTTGAAGAAATCTGACATTACAGTAAAAAACACAGTAAAAAACACAACAAGCCATTATTAGTTTTTGCCTAAAAAATATAGCTTATGACCCTTAAATGGGAGAAGCTTGTTCCAATGAGGTGACATAAGGTTTGTTTTCAAGGTACAAATTGAAAAAATAATAAAATTTCAATGTCAATTATTTGCGAATAGTTCTGGTAAGTTTTGTTCATTACATTATGTAAGGTGTTAAACACTCTATCTTGTTAAACACAATCTCTTACCCAGAACTACCCAATATACAGTCAAGGAATACTATGGATATATAAGCATCTCTAGGTCATACTAACAAGTCTTCAATATCAAAAAGTTTCAGCCAGAGAGTTCTTGAGGAAAGTCTTTTTTATAGAATGAAATTGTGTCACCCTTTATAACATCTTGTGAAAACCTTACCTCCATTCCAATCCATTCAATATAACATCTTGTAATGGTCAAAATGATGCAAAATATCAAGCTTCAACATAATCATCTTAAAGGAAGTCGAGGATAAAGTTTTCGTGTTCATTTCTTTAAACCTATATTTAGGCCTAAAAAATTAAAAATCTGTTTCTCAGGCCCTCCCGCAGGGTCCTTTTGGCTGCCGCATGCTCTCTTTTTATAACCAATTTAAACTTAAAAAATATAAAAATTAAATGGTTTATGTCTGATATTTTACCCAAGTTAAAAAATTGACGAATTTGTCCCTTGAGTGCAAGAAGGCTTTGCAATGCTTTAGCATTGCAAAGTCTTCTTGCACTCAAGGGATGAAATACACCACCACCCACGCTATTCTGTAGATTATGAGGCCTAAAATTTGAACCAAGAACTTGAACTTTTGATGGCAAAAAAGTATTTACTGAAATAAAAAATAAAATAAAAAAACGCTCGCACGCATGCAATTTCACAAATAATGGCCTGAGAAACAGAAGATCTACTTTGTGTGGCCTTATCATTATTTTGTCACAACTCATTCCACTTCTGTAGGATTTCAAAAGATCTAAAGTCACAGAATAAATTTTTGCTTCTCTTACATACTCATTTGAAATTCTTACATACTCAAGTCAATATAATTTAAGTTTCTTAAAGAATAGATCTTTGGCTTGAATATGATTGATTGAGATGAGTTTTCAAAACTCGCTGAATGTTTTTATTTGGTATGAATATCTTCCCTTTTTCTCCTGTCATGTGTTGAAAAAAAAGTTGGAAATTCTAACAGTGCAATTAAATTGCAAATTCATCAGGTGGAAGAATAGTGAAATATCACACACCTGCTTTGTGTAAACAATCATTTCTAACTGTCCATTGCAAAGTGTGTCAGCATTACAACTAAACGAGACTGCATTCATTACAACACCGATAAACTGATTTAAAAACCCAATTTTGAAACATAAGGCCTTCAAAGGTGAGATCAAAAGGTAAAGCGTTTCAAGAACCTCTCTGAACCATGGGTCTTTAAAACTAACATTCATTTATCAGCAAATCGGATATTTGATTTGTACATGTGATGGAATATTCTCCCACTGTTTTTCATGTATACAACGCAGAGAGTTATCAAACTGGAGTAAATTTAGATGCAAACGGCAGCTGCTCACAAAAGATACTGAAAGTAAACATCAAATCTCCTGTCACTTACCTTGCAACAAGGGATTCCAACACAGGACCTCTGTCATCATGAAGTAGGTGAATTTCATCCTGTAAAACAAAACATTGTTCAGGATACATAAAAAGGAAGTACTCAAAACAATATAAAAGAAAAATGTGAGAACAATATCAAATTATAGTACAGTTTGGCTGCTGTGGACTGATAACTTTCCATGTGTGGGAAATATTTCCACAGACACAATATTAGATTCCAAACATTAATTATAGAAATAGCCATAAAAATTTAATTAATGAAGTAAAACCTGGTGCTTCCTTAATTCAAATTTTGCTGCTGATGACTTTTATTACCTGGTAAATGCATGCGTGGACGTCACTGCCAATGAATGGATTACAACCAGTCAATGGTGTCTGTACTGTAGAACCCTGTTAACTGAATACTAATTTAGCTGGTGAATAAAATGTAATTAACAGGAATATTCAGTTAACCATACAAATAGCAGAAGAGACATGCCAAAAAACTTTTAAAATAACAGAAAATTTTTGTTGTTGACTTAAAAAAAACATCTGAGACCAGAGCCGCACACCTAACCAAAGTTGTTTAAAGAGGAATTTAATTAGCAACTATGGCTAGCTAAGACAATTTTTAAAGATTATTTGTCACATTACACTAAGATAAGGAGCCCAAATATGAATCCAGGGTCTTAATTTCAACAACCTTGAATCTGAGCCCTGCTAGGGTGTTGTATATCAAGTATCAAAACATTCTGAATGGTGGTTCTAACGAAGATTTCAAGAAGAAAAACCAGAGGCTCAAGTGAGCCTAAAATGCTCACCTGGCACAAGCTGTCAAAAGAGACGAGTTCTGGAAATATAAATTTTGAGCAGAGCCAGAAATGGGCATCCTCCAACAGGGAGCACAAATTTTGACTTACTAAGTTTCTTTGAAAAAAACTTGAATCGGTATCACTAAAGTAAGTTCCATAACAGAAATCCAAACATTATGAGATGATTTTTAAAGCATTTTAGGCTTATGGGGCATTAACTCCACCCCAAATGGGCATAGTAACATTTTTGGAAAAAAATCTGAAAAGTAAACTCCACCAGCCTAAAGATGGCAGCAGCTTCATTTGAACAAAGTAGAAAGGGTATGCTCCAAAGATGGTCTGTGCCATAAATGAATGAATCTGACCCAGTGGTATTGAAGAGACAAGTTTCAAATTAGTTGATGGAGTACAAGAAAGATGACTCAGCATTTTCCAATTTCTAACAGTGTTAAAATGGGCATCCCCATATGACACCCCATGACAAAATTTCACTGGACCTAAGGGCACTCACCTGACATGGTAGCCTAAATATCAATTTAGGGAATTGATTTGAACAAGTTGCATCTGCTCCTCCTAAGACAAGCGGCCCCGGAGGGGGGGGGGGGGGGGGGGGGGGGGGGGGTGGGGGGGGGGGGGGGGGGGGGGGGGGGGGGGGCTAAGGGCGCACACCTGACATGGTAGCCTAAATATCAACCCAGGGAATTGATTCCAACAAGTTGCATCTGCCTTTCCTAAGAAAAGCTAAAACCAAATATCCAAAGATTCTGACCAATGGATCTAAAAAAAACAAAGATTTTTAAAGAATATTCCTCATATTGAACTAAGTAATAATTTGAGCTCCCTGTGGGAGCCCAAATATCAACCCAGGGACTTGGCTTTAACAAACTTGAATCTCACCTCCGTAAGGATGCTGTATACCAAATTTCAAAAGATTCTGACTGGTGGATGTGAAGAAGAAGACTTTTAAGGAAAATTCCTCATTTTGAACTAAGTTACAGTTTGGGCTCCCACAGTGAGCCCAATATGAACCCAGGGACTTGGCTTGAACAAACTTGAATCTTACCACCCCCCCCCCCCCCCCCCCCCCCCCCTCTTTGAAATTTGAAAGGTTTTGGCGCAGTGGTTCGGGAGAAGAGTAGTCTTAAATGTTTTACGCATACCAAATTTTCAGCCTAAATATGAACCTAGGGACTTGGCTTCAACAAACTTGAATCTCACCCCCTAAGGATGCTGCATACCAAATATCAAAAGATTCTTATTGGTAGATCTGAAGAAGAAGATTTTTAAAAAATACTCCTCATACTGCACTAATTTAAACATTTGGGCTCCCATAGAGAGCCCAAATATCAACCCAGGCAATTGATTTCAATAAACATGTGAAACAATCTTCCAAAGATGTTATATGTGAAATTTTAAAGCTTTTGGAGCAGTGGTTTGGGAGAAAAGTAGTCTTATATGTTTTTCCCATTCCCCACAGTGTTAAAAAATGCTGACTCAGCACTTTTTCAAAGTCCCCAAAAAGTACCCCATGATAAAACCGATGGCAATTTTTTTTTACCATTCCATCCTATTGGTCCTAAGGAAGTTTCACACCAAATAAGAATTCTCAGTGCCGTGTAGTTTTGAAGATATGGGTGTTTTAAATTTTTTCTATTTTTAACTCCTGCGGTTCCCATGGGGCAACAGGAACATTTTTGGGGCATAAATTATGTACTTATTACCCAATAAGCCCTCATATCAAATTTGGTTCAAATCAGCCTCTCGGTTTGGAAAGTTAAAAAATTTATAGTAATTTATATATTTTTTATACTTACCAATGACCCAGACTTAGCTGGTGCTAACTCTAACAAAACCAGGGCCAAACACAAATTTTGCCCCCCAATCTCCAAAATTTGCATCCAAAACAAAAAGAAATCATGTCCTAAAGGACCTCCATACTACGCCTCTACTGCGCATGCACAGTGACGCAGACGTCCCGAAATTGGCGCCAATTATCATTCTTACTGGCAGTGCCTGGTCAGCGCTATGTCGGGGAGGTAAGAGTTCCCAACTCCAGGGAGGGCCATCCCCGTCTGGGTCATTGGTAAGTATAAAAAATATATAAATTACTATAAATTTTTTAACATTTTTATACTGTACCAATGACCCAGACTTAGCTGAATAGTAAACAGGCTGGAGGGCCTAGGACATAGAGGAAAATCCAATAAGCTCAACTATATAGAAAAGAGGTAACCCCTTAAGGAGAAAAGGAGTATTAGGCTTTACATGTATCTTTCTTATTTAATATTAAATTAGAAAGATACACTACCCTTAATAATTGAGCACAATAACATTCATGTTCTCTATTAACATCCAGTATAACCCTTATACTAATTATTTTTAAAGCAAGCCAATAAATAAAGTAGTCCAGAGAATTGAGACTCTTTATAGTCATTTAAAAGTGTCCGAGTATTGTATATTAAAGCCCGTTTGACACTTGACATATACAAATGCTTCACACCGAGCTACACTTTAAAAATAAGACATGAATGAATTTTAACATTAATATTACACTTTAAAACCATCCCGGAAGCGACTCAGAAATACTGACCTGGAGGAGGCATTCCCTTGCTTTTCACTATAAAGCAGGTGACCTAAGGGAACACCCGCCCCCACCCCCCCCCCCCCCCCCCCTTCCCCTTGCCCTGGGTCAAATAGCCCAGAGCGAAGAGGGCAGCCGGACGGAGTCACTGCCGGAACAGAAAGCCTGCATAACTATAGTTGCAACTGTTTAGTGGACGACATTCTGAGCAACAGATAACGGACCTAAACAATGCAGGTCTCCAGAAATGGACTCAATATTTCTGAGATAAAAATTCGTAAATGTGGATGGCTGAGACCAATAAGCAGCCTTCATTAAATCTGTAATAGCAACACTATTAGCATAAGCCCAGGAAGTAGAAAGAGCTCTTACTTCATGAGCAGAAATCTTAAGCACAGACTGCTGAGAAGAAGATAAATCTTCATAAGCAGTACGGATAGTTAATTGAATCCATCTAGCAATAGAATGGACCGAAATGTCCTTTCTATTAGGCATCAAAGACAGAAAGAAACGTTTCCGTCCCTTTCTGATAAACTGAGATCTCTGTTTATAGATACGTAACGCTCTAACAGGACAGAGTAAAGGCCAACGCCCGTCTGAAGACGGAAGAGCCTTAATAACAAAAGGTTCCGGATATTTATTAGGAGCCTGATTCTTAGCTAAAAAACCCACATTAGTAGTGAAGGTGATAGTGTTCCCAACACTACGATAATGAGAATCATCCACCGACAGTGCATGAAGCTCACTGACTCTTCTAGCAGAAGAGAAAGCTAAGAGAAAAGCTGTCTTATAAGATAAGAATTTGAAATCTACTGTCCCAAGAGGTTCAAAAGGCTTTTCCTTCAATTTAAGAAGAACCCAAGCTAAATTCCACTTAGGAATTAATCTAAGAGTTCTGGGTCTATTTATCGAAAAGTTTCTAACCAACTTAGATAAAGAGACATTAGATCCAATTTGTAAACTATCATGATGTGCATAGGTATCAGATAACATAGATCTATAACCCTTTATAGTAACAGGCTGCAGTTTGATTTCGTCAAACAAGTATACTAGAAAGTTTGCAATGTCTGGTATAGAGGGATCGAATATATCTACAGAATGATCCCTACACCAACGACGAAAAACCCTCCACTTAGCCGCATAGTTTAGCGAAGAGGAGGTCCTCCTACAGTTAGAAGTTAAAAAATTTATAGTAATTTATATATTTTTTATACTTACCAATGACCCAGACTTAGCTGGTGCTAACTCTAGCAAAACCAGGGCCAAACACAAATTTTGCCCCCCAATCCCCAAAATTTGCATCCAAAACAAAAAGAAATCATGTCCTAAAGGACCTCCATACTACGCCTCTACTGCGCATGCACAGTGACGCAGACGTCCCGAAATTGGCGCCAATTATCATTCTTACTGGCAGTGCCTGGTCAGCGCTATGTACTCAGCGGGGAGGTAAGAGTTCCCAACTCCAGGGAGGGCCATCCCCGTCTGGGTCATTGGTAAGTATAAAAAATATATAAATTACTATAAATTTTTTAACATTTTTATACTGTACCAATGACCCAGACTTAGCTGAATAGTAAACAGGCTGGAGGGCCTAGGACATAGAGGAAAATCCAATAAGCTCAACTATATAGAAAAGAGGTAACCCCTTAAGGAGAAAAGGAGTATTAGGCTTTACATGTATCTTTCTTATTTAATATTAAATTAGAAAGATACACTACCCTTAATAATTGAGCACAATAACATTCATGTTCTCTATTAACATCCAGTATAACCCTTATACTAATTATTTTTAAAGCAAGCCAATAAATTAAGTAGTCCAGAGAATTGAGACTCTTTATAGTCATTTAAAAGTGTCCGAGTATTGTATATTAAAGCCCGTTTGACACTTGACATATACAAATGCTTCACACCAAGCTACACTTTAAAAATAAGACATGAATGAATTAACATTAATATTACACTTTAAAACCATCCCGGAAGCGACTCAGAAATACTGACCTGGAGTAGGCATTCCCTTGCTTTTCACTATAAAGCAGGTGACCTAAGGGAATACCCGCCCCCCCACCCCCCCCCCCCCCTTCCCCTTGCCCTGGGTCAAATAGCCCAGAGCGAAGAGGGCAGCCGGACGGAGTCACTACCGGAACAGAAAGCCTGCATAACTATAGTTGCAACTGTTTAGTGGACGACATTCTGAGCAACAGATAACGGACCTAAACAATGCAGGTCTCCAGAAATGGACTCAATATTTCTGAGATAAAAATTCGTAAATGTGGATGGCTGAGACCAATAAGCAGCCTTCATTAAATCTGTAATAGCAACACTATTAGCATAAGCCCAGGAAGTAGAAAGAGCTCTTACTTCATGAGCAGAAATCTTAAGCACAGACTGATGAGAAGAAGATAAATCTTCATAAGCAGTACGGATAGTTAATTGAATCCATCTAGCAATAGAATGGACCGAAATGTCCTTTCTATTAGGCATCAAAGACAGAAAGAAACGTTTCCGTCCCTTTCTGATAAACTGAGATCTCTGTTTATAGATACGTAACGCTCTAACAGGACAGAGTAAAGGCGTACGCCCGTCTGAAGACGGAAGAGCCTTAATAACAACAGGTTCCGGATATTTATTAGGAGCCTGATTCTTAGCTAAAAAACCCACATTAGTAGTGAAGGTGATAGTGTTCCCAACACTACGATAATGAGAATCATCCACCGACAGTGCATGAAGCTCACTGACTCTTCTAGCAGAAGAGAAAGCTAAGAGAAAAGCTGTCTTATAAGATAAGAATTTGAAATCTACTGTCCCAAGAGGTTCAAAAGGCTTTTCCTTCAATTTAAGAAGAACCCAAGCTAAATTCCACTTAGGAATTAATCTAAGAGTTCTGGGTCTATTTATCGAAAAGTTTCTAATCAACTTAGATAAAGAGACATTAGATCCAATTTGTAAACTATCATGATGTGCATAGGTATCAGATAACATAGATCTATAACCCTTTATAGTAACAGGCTGCAGTTTGATTTCGTCAAACAAGTATACTAGAAAGTTTGCAATGTCTGGTATAGAGGGATCGAATATATCTACAGAATGATCCCTACACCAACGACGAAAAACCTTCCACTTAGCCACATAGTTTAGCGAAGAGGAGGTCCTCCTACAGTTAGAAATCGCGTCCACTGCTCGTCCTGTAAAGTGCTTGCCATGCAAGAAGGACCGCACAACGGAAAAACGTGAAGGTTGAGACCTTGCGGGTTGTGATGGAGTTGGCGCGATTTCCCCTGCGAAAGAAGATCGTCCTGTGGAGGAAGCTTTCGCGGTAGGTCCCACAACAGACACCTGAGTAGATTTATCCACGGTCTCTGTGGCGACAGAGATGCTACCAACAGAATCTTGCATTGAGATTGTTTTATCTTTAGCAATACTTGTTGAATTAACGGCGCTGGAGGATACGCATATCCTATCATTCCGTCCCAAGGGATCGACAGAGCGTCTACTGCAAATGCTCTTGGATCCGGACACGGAGACACATACGTCTGCAACTGATTGTTGAGATGTGTCGCAAATAAGTCTATCATTGGCCGTTCCCATTGGTAGCAAATCTGATTGAATACTTGTTTGTTGAGAGTCCACTCCGATGGCAACAAGCGACCCTTTCGTGAAAGGGAGTCTGCTAGCACATTCAGACGACCCGGTATGTGACGGACCGAAAGAAGAACGTGATGTTCTAGCACAAACAGAAGGATTCTTTCCGTTAGATTGAACAATGGAACTGAATGAGTGCCTCCCTGATTCCGTATATACGCCACTACTGTCGTATTGTCGGATAGGAATTGGACATGAGCATCGTGAATAATGTCCATCCAGTGACGTAACGCAAGCCAAATTGACATCATTTCCTTGATGTTTATGTGCTTGCACAGGAATTGCGGATCCCAAAGACCCTGGCATCTCGAATCCGTTGGGATTAATGATGCACCCCAACCTGTTTGACTGGCATCCGTCATAATGGTAAAACTCGGATCCGGCAACTGCAGCGGAACTCCCTGAGTTAACCACTGAATGTTTGCCCAAGTCTGAATCTCTTGTTTCACTTGATCTGACAAGAGAACGTCTACATCGAGCGAATGAATTTTCACACTCCAATTCTGAGTCAAGAAAATTTGAAGAGGACGTGAGCGTAACCGCCCCATCGGAATGAGATCCGCGGCGGCTCCGCACAGACCAATCAGTCTCATAAATTCTCTCGCCGTGACTTTGTCTGCGTGCAGACAATAGCGAGCGTAACAACTGACTAATTTCGCTCTGGTTAACGGCAGACGAACGAGATTGTTGTGCGTCTCGAAGCTCATTCCAAGATGAGTGAATGACTTGGACGGCACCAGATCCGACTTCTCCTCGTTTACTATAAAACCGAGACGTCGGAGCAATAGAAGAAGATTCTGAACATCGTTCTGAAGCGTTAACTCGTTGCCGTACCTCTGAAGAATGTCGTCCAGGTAGGCTGACGTTACCGCAGACGAATGAGCTCGGAAGTAGATCATTACCGAGTTCATTACCCGAGTGAAAGCCCAGGGTGCTAGATTCAATCCGAAGCACATCGCCCGGAATTGATACACCACTCCTAGGACTGCGAAGCGTAGATACTTTCGGAATGTCGGATGTACCATGACGTGAAAGTACGCATCTTTGAGATCTATGCTCGTTGCATAATCGTTCACCCGAATACTTGCTCTGACCGATCGAATCGTCTCCATATAAAACTTCGGAGCGACGATCAGCTTGTTTATCCAGTTCAAATCTATGACTGGACGGAACGAGCCGTCTGGTTTCAGAACCAGAAACAGATGGCTGTAGAATCCCGGAGATTCCTGGTTTTCTACGACCTCTACCGCGTTCTTCATTAAAAGAGACTGCACTTCTGATAACAGAGCGTCTCTTTTCTGCGGATTTGACGGAAGATGAGTCCACTTTGGACTTCGAGTTAATGGAGGCTTTCGTTTGAAGGATATCTTTAGACCTTCCGAAATCACCCCTCTCACCCAAGGGTCGTCCGTAATCGACGCCCATTCTTGTGAAAAGCTCGCCAACCTTCCGCCAACCGGAACGCGATAGAGGTTTAAGCCATCACCTCCTGGACCTGCAAGGCCTGCGGTAGGAGAAACCACGTCTTCCACGGCCCGCACCTCACCCCGTCGACCTCGGGGCGTCCGACCGATTGTCCCGGCCTGAAGGACGTCCCGAACGAGAGTCGCTATCCTGACGGTCTCTCGAATAAGACCAAGAGGACGCACCGGAACCTCTATAGGAACCTCTCTTGGGCGCATTAGACCCAGAAGTGCCGGTCTTATTCGTGTCTGCTGTATCCGACTTCTTAGGAGCAGATTTGAACAACAGAGAATCCTTAGCTTTCTTTGTAATTTTATCATAAATAGCGGAAAGCTTGCCGTCAAAGAGAAGTTCTCCTGAGACCGAAGCGACTCTAAGAGAGTTCTTCACCTTAGAATCCACTAGTGTGGATGTAGCTAGGGCTGCGTCACGTCTAACCAACTCCAGATTTGCCACTGAAAGGGCGGAGTTACACGTGGAATAAGCTACTGCCCTTGAAAGAAGTCTTAAAGAGGATTGTATATCCTGAAACTCTTTCCCCTGAAGGCGCAGTGATAACGCCTTAGTAAGGTGATCTGCGTAAGATAAGGCATCTAAATTGGCTCTGTTAGACGCAATAGCTGTTTCCAACACCGCGGTTGGAATAGAAGCTGACGACGGTAATGATAGCTCTAAGTCTTCCGCCTCGTCGTCCATACGCAGAGGAACTCTCGGTATACCCTGTCCTGCCGTATCGAATTTATTCCTTGCATTAATGAAAGGCAGGTTGAGAGTATTAGCGGACAAGAAACCTGCTTTCCCCGTCCTGGAAGCAAGTTTAAATATAGCGTCGTTCAATAATTCAAATGTTCTTGCAACATTATTGGACTGCGACGGAAACTCGAGAGCGATGTCCCTGAACCGCTCAAAAAATTCAGAGTCCAATGACGCTATAATTCTCTTGTCCGGAACCGCAGCAGTCTGGCCCGACGGAACAACTTGAGGGAGAAAGTGCCGGATGAAGTCCACGGCAGCTTTATGTTGTTCCGAAAGGGATAGCTCCAAGTCATCCGTATCCCTTTCACCATCCGGTCGGACCTCATGATGTTCCCGGTCGTCCGCCCCCGATGCTTCGGCGGAGCGTACCGACCCAACGCCGTCGGATAATTCTCGATCCGACACCGTTTCTGTCGGCTGCTGGGATGCTGCGATAAGCTGTGCTATCTGCACAAGAATGTCCGACGTCGAGACCTGCGGAGGCGCAGTCTTTCGCTGCTTCGCCGAGGGCAGCTCCGCATCAGATGGTTCCCGCATACTTTTCCTATGCGAACGTCCGGAGTCCATCGGTCTCGAATCCCTGGCTGCCGGATGGTGTGACCTGGTCGCCGAAGAATCCTTCATCGGCGAAGCTGGTAAAATATCGGAGGTCACGCAGCCAAGGTGCGGTCGTGTGCGCTGACGAGAAGAGGAAGCCTTAACAGTCTCTGCGGACTGCTTATACAACGGAGCGTACTGAGCGACAGACGTATGCTCCGCTAAAGACACATTTTGTACCACAACATCTGGTCCCAGATGTTGTTGTACGAGAGAGGGACCTCTCTCGCTCGCGGCCCGGCTGGACCTGGACGAGCTAGGAACCGGACTAAAAGGCTTCCTCCGTTCTCGTTTACTATCCGCCGTCACTGGGTGTGCATCTATTATGTTTATAGTGCTCGCATCACCCAAAATTTCCTCTTCGACCGCATCGGACGAACCCGGCTGCCGAACCATTCGGTGAATGGACGCTACACCGGGCGAGCTAGCGGACGACATTTGTCTAATCTCCATGAGCACTTTTGCCGCTAGCTCTGAATTCATTTGTGACGACGGACGCACACTTGAAGAAGATAACATGGAAACATCACCCTGTTCTGGTTCCTCTGAAATAGAAACTGAGAGAGTAGAGTGACCTTGTGGAGAAAGAGCCGGCATCGCTCTTTCTCCAGAAACAACATATCGTGACACACGTTTCCAATGTTTCTCATCCCAATGTTCACATATAGGACAGGGATTAATGCGAGAACACTGACTACAATTAATACAATGATCATGAAAGTCAGAGGAAGATTTCTTCCTATTACAATTTGAACAATGTCCCTTCATTGTGAAAGAACAACAATAAGTCCTAGTTACTCGCAAAAACCCCTGACACAAAGATACATAATAACATGATCCATTAATAAATGAAAAAACAATTGCAAAACAAAATAATTTTGAAAAAATATTTTTTCAGAGAAGCCCAAGTTGCTGAAAAGTAACGTTGAGCCCCGATGGATCCGATGGCAAAGTGTGGTCAAAAATTTTAAATTTATATAAAATAATTAATGAGACACTTTCGGATAATATAAATGTATCTTATAATGAGATAAACTACCAAAAAGGCAAACAGCCCCCCTCAAAAAAGGCTGTTGCCAATGAAAACAAACAGTGTAAACACACTAGAAAACATGACTCCAGGCACTGAAAAAACTGGCCCGGAATCAGTCATCAATTACACTCTATCTGATGCAAAACAGAGACTCCCAGGGGAGAATCTGTAGAACATCAGATGGAAGATGCAGAACACAAACGTTATACACCCATGGGTGAAAACGTAACTATGGGGAAAATAACAGAAAACATTCTGTAACCAAGCAACTCTCCCAGGAAATTTTAGAAATGAAACTTCTCAAAAATATGCCAAAAGCATGGGAGAATTGCCAGGGGGGACTTTAGAAGGTTAGGGGAGAGGAAACACTGAATAAGCAGTGCAACAATTAGCAAGAATGACAACAAGAGGCCCATGCCTCGAAAATAGGCAACTTAACATAATTTCATCAAAAAATTTTAAGTACAGCCCTGATTATTTTTTGCCACTTCTTTTTCCTCTCCTCCTTCTATCCTCCTTAGAATCACATTTTCTCCAAAAATTACGTGTCTGGCATCCTTTAAACTGAGATTTACAAGCACAAAGATCAGTAAGATGTTGACTGATGAAGGGCCAAACAGAGAATGATAATTGGCGCCAATTTCGGGACGACTGCGTCACTGCGCATGCGCAGTAGAGGCGTACTATGGAGGTCCTTTAGGACATGATTTCTTTTTGTTTTGGATGCAAATTTTGGGGATTGGGGGGCAAAATTTGTGTTTGGCCCTGGTTTTGTTGGAGTTAGCACCAGCTAAGTCTGGGTCATTGGTACAGTATAAAAATATTCTTTCCCCTCCCATAACGAAGGCAAATATAGCTCCTGGAACTTCTCTTGAACAATATGAGTCTACACCTTAAAAGGAAGCTGCACACCAAATATCTGCTACTGCTGGTTCATGGGAAGAAGAGTTTTTAAGATTTAAGTGCACTTTTTGGGCATGGCCCTACTGAGGGGTGAGGCAACTTGAAATCAAAATGCGATGTCATAACAAACAATTATCTAAAATTTCACTTGAATCGGGTTAGTGGTTTTGGAGGAGAGGACACAAACACCTTGTTCATGGATGACGGACAGTGAGCAAACTTGAATCTGACACTCCTAGAGATGTAACATACCAAATATGAAAGGATTCTGACTGATGAATCAGATTAAGAAGATTTTTAAAGAAAGTTTTCATATTGCACTAAGTTAAACTTTGGGCTCCAAAAAGAGCCCAAATATTAACCCAGGGACCCAATTTGAACAAACTTGAATCTGACCCCCTAAAAATGTTGAATACCAAATATGAAAGGATTCTGACTGGGTGGATCTGATTAAGAAGATTTTTAAAGAAATTTTCTCATATTGCACTAAGCTAAACTTAAGGCTCCAATAAACAGCCCAAATATTAACCCAGGGACCCAATTTAAACAAATCTGAATCTGATCTCCCCTAGAGATGTTGTATACCAAATATCAAAAGAATCTGACTGGTGGATCTGAAGAAGATTTTTAAAGCTTATTGCCCATGTTGCCCTAAGATAATATTCAGGCTCCTGTATTGAGCCCAAATATGAATCGAGGGGCTTACTTTGAACACATCAGTATCTGCCGCCCCCCCCCCCCCCCTCCCCCTATGGATGCTGTATACCAAATAGCAAAAGATTCTGATTAGTGGTTCTGGAGAAGAAATTTTTTTTAAAAATTTGCAAATATGCTGATTCAGAATTTTTTCAATGAACCCCACCCCCACCCGCCAACAGAACACCCTGACTCAAGCGATTGCAATTTTTTTGCCATTCCATTTTACTGGTCCTAAGAATACTTCATACCAAATAACAGATCTCTGTTCCGTGTGGTTTGGGAAATATAGGCGTTTGAATTTTTTTTTGATTTTTGGCCCCTAAGGTTCCCACGGGGCTGTGAAAAAAAAAAAAATGGCATCAATCTAGTACTTAGGACACACTTATACTACATGCCAAACTTGGTTCAAATTGGCCCATCGGTTCTTGAAATGCAAATTTTGGGCGGAGCCTGAAATAGGTATGCTCCCACAGAGAGCACAAATATTGACCTACAAACTTCCCTTGAACTTCAATCTCCAATCTTTAATCTTTAATCTTCAACACCAAGGGATGTTCCATACCAAATATCTAGGCATTCTCTCTGGTGGTTCATGAGAAGAAGATTTTTAAAGATTTTTAGGCTTTTGGGGCATTAACTGCAGCCCGAAGATGGCAGCTGCTTCATTTGAACAAAATAGAAAGGGTGTACTCCAAAGATGGTCTGTGCAATATATGTTTGAATTTGGCCCAATGGTTTTGAAGAAGACAAGTTTCCAAAGTTAACAGACAATGGATGCAAGTGATGAAAATAGCTCCCACTGACTTGTGTCAGGTGAACTAAAAAGTTTTAAAAAATGCCCATCCATATGCAATTTGACAAAAAAGGCCCGAGAAACAGATTTACTTTGTGAGGCCTAAGTAGGCAATAATCAGAGTAATTCTTTCATATATTTACAGGAATTGAGGGGGGGTGGGGGGGGGGGGGGGGTGGCAGAGTTATTCAAATAACAGCAGTTTACTTTGTAACCTATATTCATTTGCACTGGAAGCATGAAATATGGCTTAGGGTTTAAAAATTCTATTCAGTTAACAGGGCTATTCATTTAAGAGGTATTATACAATTAAGGGGTCCTCTACTGTACTCACAAATATCATCAGCCTCACAAGCTGAGTGTAGGTTCTTTCCCCTCCTTTTCTTGTAATTATATCCCACTTCTCTGGTGTGCAGACTATAATTTGAGTTGAGTACATCTGCTCCTTTGTCAGCTGATGATCTCCTGTCAGTTCTTCAACTTTAATATTGTATGATTTCAACCTCTGATAAAAAAAAGTAAAAATACTGAGTACCAACATATTCTATTAAGATTGAGCACAAGATCAAACCCGATACTTTTTTTTCATTTAAAATCTAACCTAACAACCATATGAAGCCAGTGCTCTTCAGTCAATTCCCGGAGTGAATTTCATTATTTGTTTCATTTTTACGTCCAGAACATACCATATAACCCAATGAGGAGTCACAGGACATGTCTTTGAACAAAAAATAAATATTATTAATTTTTCAAGAAATATTTTGCAAGTGTCATCCTCTAATCATGTTAGGTGAGGAGTTCAAAAAGTTGGGGCAACTGAATAAATGAAAGTGTCAATGACACAGTAGCTTAACTTGTCTGTGTGTTGTGTTTGATGAAAAGGATAATGTTCAATGTTTATGAAAGGATTATGAAATAAGACAAGAATTGTGATAATTGGAAATATGATAATTTCTGTTCCATGTATGCTATGTTTTTAATAACAAGAGGCCCCAGGGGGCCTGAGGGCGCGCACCTGACATGGTAGCCTAAATATCAACCCAGAGAATTGATTTCCACAAGTTGCATCTGCTCCTCCTAATAAAAGCTGAAACCAAATATCCAAATATTCTGACCAGTGGATCTAAAAAAAGATTTTTAAAGAATATTCCTCATATTGAACTAAGTCATAATTCGGGCTCCCACAGGGAGCCCATATATGAACCCAGGGACTTGGCTTTAACAAACCTAAAACTCACACCCCTAAGGATTCTGCACACCAATTATCAAAACATTCCGACTTCTGGATCTGAAGAAGAAGATTTTTAAAGAAAATTCCTCATTTTGAACCAAGTTACAATTCAAGCTCCCACAATCAGCCCAAATATGGACCTAGGGACATGGCTTGAACAAACTTGAATCTTACCCTCCTAAGGATGCTGCATAAAAAATATCAAAAGCATTCATCTGCTGGATCTGAAGATTTTAAAGAAAACTCCTCATTTTGAACTAAGTTGTCATTCAGGCTCCCATAGTGAGCCCAAATATGAACCAAGGGACTTGGCTTGAACAAACTTGAATCTCAGCCCCCTAAGGTTGCTCCATGCCAAATATCAAAACATTCCAACTGCTGAATCTGAAGAAGAAGATTTTTAAAGAAAAATTCCTCATATTGACTACGTTATAATTTGGGCTCCCACAGGGAGCCCAAATATAGACCCATGGACCTGGCTTTAACACACTTGAATCCCCCCCCCCCCCCCCCCCCCCCCCCCCCCCAAGGATGCTACTCACCACATATCAAACCATTCCGACTGCTGGATCTGAAGAAGATTTTTTAAGAAAAGTTAAAAAATTTATAGTAATTTATATATTTTTTATACTTACCAATGACCCAGACATAGCTGGTGCTAACTCTTAAAATATAGGGCCAAACACAAATTTTGCCCCCCAATCCCCAAAATTTGCATCTAAAACTAAAGAAAACATGTCCTGAGAGGCCCTCCACACTTCGCCCCTACTGCGATGCGCAGTGTCAAGGACGTTCCGAAATTGGCGCCATTTATCATTCTAATAACCAGTGCCTGGTAAGCGCTATGTACTCAGCGGGGAGGCAAGAGTTCCCAACTCCTGGGAGGGCCATCCCCGTCTGGGTCATTGGTAAGTATAAAAAATATATAAATTACTATAAATTTTTTAACATTTTTATACTGTACCAATGACCCAGACATAGCTGAATAGTAAAAAGGCTGGAGGGCCAAGGACATAGAGCAAAATGGAATACGGTCAATAAAATAAAATAGAGTCATCCCCTGTAGGGAAAAGAAGTAATAGGCCTTACATGTATCTTTCTTATTTATGATAAATTAGAAAGATACAACACCTTCCAAAAATTGAGCTTCATACATCCATGTACTCTATTAATATCCAATAATCCTTATACTAATAATTTTTAAAGTAAGCCAATAATAAAGTAAGTCTAGAGAATAGAGACTCTTATACTCCTAAAAGTGTGTGAGAATTGCATAATCATGTCCGTTGACATATGCAATATTCAAAAGCTATACTTTAAAAACTAAGACTTGAATGAATTTTATAAACTTAAACTTCTCACTAAACAACCATCCCAATAACAGCTCAGAATTACTAACTCCAGAGGAGGTATCCCCTTGTTTTCATAGTAAAAACAGGTGACCCAAGGGAACACCCTCCCCCCCCCCCCCTTTTTCTTGCCCTGGGTCAAATAGCCCAGAGCGAAGAGGGCAGCCGAACGGAGACACTGCCGAAACAGACAGCCTACCTAGCTATAGTAGCAACTGTTAAGTGAATGACATTCTGAGCAGTAGATAATAGACCTAACAATAGAGGCCTCCAGAAATGGACTCGATATTTCTGAGATAAAATTCATGAATGGATGGCTGAGCGCAATGAGCAGCCTTCAAAAATCTATAATAGAACACTATTAATGTAAGCCCAAGAAGTAGAAGAACTCTTACTTCATGAGCCGAAATCTTAAGCACAACTGCTAAGCCAATGATATACCATAAGCAGTACGCTAGTTAATAGAATCCATTAACAATAAAATGGAGCGTAACGTCCTTCTACTAGACATCAAAGACAGAAGAAGCTTACGCCCTTGTAATAAACAGATATCTGTTTATAAATACATAAACTGTACCCGGAAAGAGTAAAGGCCTATGCCCATACGAAGACGGAAGGACCTTAAAATAATAGGTTCCGGATAATAGGAGCCTAACTCTTATGCAACAATCCAACCTAAATAGTAACGGAAGTATTGATTCCGAAACTATGAAAGTGAAAATCATCCATCGATAGTGCATGAAACTCACTGACTCTACAGTAACAGAGAAACCAACAGAATTACTGTCTAAAAGGTCAGAATTTGAAAACTACTGTTTCCAGAGGCTCAAATGATTACTTAGCTAAATAAGAACCTGAAGTTAAAATCCGTATAGGAATTTAATCTAAAGATTCTAAGTCTATTTATCAAAAAGTTACTAACTGACTTAGATAAAGAGACAAAAGACTCAATTGTAAACTATCGTAGAGTGCATAGGTATGAGGTAACATAAACCTATAACCTAAATAACAACAGGCTGCAGTAGATCTTGTGAAACAAGTATACTAAAAAATAGCAATGAGTAGTATGGAGGGATCAACCATATGAACATAATGATCCCTACACCACGACGGAAGAGCCTCCACTTTAGTCGCATAGAATAGCGAAGAAGAGGATCTCCTATAGTAAGAAATCGCATCCAAAGCTCGTCCAGTACAGTGCTTACAATGCAATACGGACCACACAACGGAATACATGAAGGTTGCGACCTTGCTGGTTGTGATAAAGATGACACGATTTACCCAGTGAAAAAAGATCCTCACATAGAGGAAGATTTCACGTTAAGATCCACAGTAGACAAGAGAGTAAATTACTCATGATCTCTGTGAAGATAGAGATGCTATCAACAGAAATGTATTGTGGTTGTTTATCTTAACAATACCTGCTAAAAACAACAGCGCCGGAGGATACGCGTATCCTATCATTCTGTCCTATAGATCAATAGAGCGTTAACAGTATTAGCTCAGAGATCTGGACAAGCCAACACATACGTCTGCAATTGATTAGCCAGCTGTGTCATAAATAAAACATCATTGGGCGCTCCCATAGATAGCAAATCTGATTGAATACTTGTTTGTTGAGAGTCCATTCTGACAGCAACAAGCGACCCGTAAGAGAACGGGAGTGCGATAAAACAATCAGACGACCCAGAATATGACGGACCAAAACTGAACTTGGTGTACTATAACCAACAGACGGATTCTTTCCATTAAATTGAATAACGGAAACGAAAGAGTGCCTCCCTGGTTCCGGAGATACGCCACTACTGTCGAATTAAAGGACAGGAATTTGGGCATGCGTTTCTGAATAATGTTCATGCAATGACATAAAGCAAGCCTAAAAAACATTATTCCGCGGAAGTTAACTGATAGCTAAAAGACTGCGGAACCCAAAGACCCTGGCACTTCGAATCCGTAGGGATCAGTATATATCCCAATCTGTTTGACTGGCAACCGTCATAACAGCCACTCGGGTCCGGCAACTGCGGCGGCACTCTCTGAGTCAACCACCGAATGTTTGCCCCAGTCTGAATCTCTTGTAACACTAGATAGACAAGAGAATGTATAAATCAAGCAATTCATGGATTGCCGGAAAGTTGCCGTCGAAGAGAAGCTCCTCCGAGAACGAAGCGACTCTGAGAGAGTTCTTAACCTACTATCCACGCGTGGATGTAGCTAGGGCTGCATCACGTCTAACCAACTCCAATCAGCCACTGAAGGGCGGAGTTATACGTGAACAAACTACTGCCCTCAAAAGAAATTACATTGAGAATAATATCCCGTAAATCTTTTCTTGAAGACGTAATGATAACGCCTCAGTAAGGCGGATTACGTATAATAAAGCGTCTAAGTTAAGTCTAATATACATAATGTCGTTCCCAACATTGAAATTGGAAAAGACATAAACGGTGAAAAAGAATATATGCAGTCTTTAATCACACCGTCTAGACGCATATGAACTCTCGGTATGCCCTGCTCTGCCAAAATAAACTATATGTAAAAAAAGATAAAATGGCAGAAATGAGCCACGCGGACAAGAAACTAAACTATCATGCTTAGTAGCCGTCTTGTATATATATATAAATATATAGCGTCGAAAAATAAAACACATGTTGTAATGACAATATTGGACTGCGTCGGTAAGTCAGGGACAAAGTCCCTGTACCGATCGAAAAATCCGAGTCCAATGACGCTATAAGTTTCTTATCCAAGATCGCAGCAATGAAGTCCGAAAAATAATCACTGGAAGAAATGCCAGAAGATATGAAAGGCATCTTCCGATACTACTAAAGGGAAAACTCGAAATCTTTCGAATCCCTTTCGCCATCCTGTCGGACCCTATAAAGCGTTCGGTCGTCCGTAGCTTGATGCAACCGCGGACCGCACCGACCCAGCGCCGTCGGATAATTCCTGATTCGACCGAGAAACCGTCAATTGCTGGGATGCTGCGAAACAACTGTGCTAACTCGGATAGCACGTCCGTCACTGAGGCCTGAGGAGCTGCGGTCTTACGATGCATTGCCGCAGGAAGCTCCGAGATCGTTACCCCGTGCATACTTCCAATATGCGAGCGAACGGAGTGTATAGGCCTCGTGTCCCTTGGCTACCGGATGGCGCGACCTATTCGCTGTGGAATCACTGAATGCCGAAACTGATCGGATACTCGAGGTCACGTAGCCAATGTGCGGTCGTGTGCCCTGCTGTGAGGATGAGGAAGCATTAAAGACAGTCTCTCGGACTGTCAATATAACGGAGCGTCCCGAGCAACGGACATATGCTCCGAATGTAAAATATCTGAACCACAACATGCGGTCCCCTATGTTGTTGGCTTCCTCCGATCTGTCCTCAATCTGCCGTCACTGGGTGAGTACTAAAGTAATTAAAGTGCTCGCATCACCCAAATCTCCTTCCTAGACCGCAACGGACGAACCCGGCAGCCGAACCATTCGATGAATGTACGCTACACCGGGTGAGCTAGCGAATGTCACTCCGTAAGCGATAGACATATTCCATGAGCACTTATTGCCGCTAACTCTTCATTAACTATGACGACAGAGGCACACTTTTGAAAGACATCTCCATAACTCTTCGAACAAGAAACCAGAAATGCTTGGATAGCAAGCATAAAATAATAATATATATAGCGTCGTTCAATAATTCGAAAGTTTGTGTGACATTATTGGACTATGTCAGAACTGAGGGACGATGTCCCTGAACCGAACCAAAAATTTCTAAGTCCACCGACGCTATCAGTTTCTTATCCGGCATCGCAGCATATGTTGTTCCGAAAGGGAAAGCTTGAAATCCACCGAATCCCTTTCGGTATCCCGTCGGACCGGATGAAACTTTCGGACGTCCGTACCCGCTTCCGCGGAGCGTCCCGACCCAGCATCGTCGGATAAAATATATGCGACAGATTCAGTTGATGCTGGGATGCTGCGATAAACTGTTCTATTAAGGAAAGCACGTCCGTTCCCGAGGCCTGTGCAGTAGCGGACTTACGATGCATTGCCGCTGGAAGCTCCGTGTACGTTGACTCCCGCATACTTCCTATGCGAACGTCCGGAGTCTGCAGGCCTCGAGTCCCCGGCTACCGACCCAGCGCTGTCGGATAATTCTCGATCCGACACCGTTTCTGTCGGCTGCTGGGATGCTGCGGTAAGCTGTGCTATGTGCACAAGAATGTCCGGCGTCGAGACCTGCGGAGGCGCAGTCTATCGCTGCTTCACCGAGGGCAGCTCCGCATCAGATGGCTCCCGCATACTTTTCCTATGCGAACGTCCGGAGTCCATCGGCCTCGAATCCCTGGCTGCCGGATGGTGTGACCTGGTCGCCGAAGAATCCTTGATCGGCGAAGCTGGTAATATATCGGCGGTCACGCAGCCAAGGTGCGGTCGTGTGCGCTGACGAGAAGAGGAAGCCTTAGCAGTCTCAGCGGACTGCCTATACAACGGAGCGTCCCGAGCGACGGACGTATGCTCCGCTAACGACACATATGTACCACAACATCTGGGGCCAGATGTTGTTGAACGAGAGAGGGGCCTCTCTCGCTTGCCGTCCGGATGGACCGGAACGAGCTATGAATCGGACTAAAAGGCTTCCTCCGTTCTCCCTCCGATCCGCCGTCACTGGGTGTGCATTAAGTTAATTTTATAGTGCTCGCATCACCCCAAAATTCCTTCTAGACCGCAACGGACGAACCCGGCTGCCGAACCATTCGGTGAATGGACGCTACACCGGGCGAGCTAGCGGACGTCAAAGGCCGTCGAACCTACTAGGGTCCTCTTAGGCAATTGGCGTATTACATGAGCACTTTTCCGCTAGCCCTTCATTAATTGTGACGACGGAGGCACACTGTTGGAAGACATCACAGATACATCACCCTAATCTTGATCGTCTGAAATAGAAATTGATAAAGTAGAGTGACCCTGCGGGGAAAGGACCGGAGTGTCCAAATCCCCAACAACATACCGTGACATACGCTTCCCATATTGTCATCGAAATCATACGATACAGAACCGGAGTTAATGCGAGTACACTGACCACATATAGAATGATAATAAGGTCAGAGGAAGACTTCCTCTTAAAACAATTGATCAATATCCTTTCAATGTGAAAAGAAAACAAGTCCTGGTACTCGCACTAACCCCTGGCAATCAAAATACATAATAATAATATGATCCATTAATATAGAAAAAATAATTGAAATCAAAATATTTTGAAAAAATATTTTTTCAGAACAGCCCAAGTTTCTGAAAAGTAACGTTGAGCCCCAATGGATCCCAAGCCTAAGTGTGGACAAAAATTTTAAAAATATTTTAAACAATTTATTCAACACTTACGAACAATAATAATGTATCTAGTTATGATTGAAATAACATAAAGATATTATTATTTAGAAATCCCCCCCTCACACAGAGGGCTGTTGTAAATGTAAACAATGAGTGTAAAAACACTAAAATAAGACTCCAGGCACCCAGGCCCGAAATCAGTTACCAAAAATACACCATCTGATGCAAAACAGAGACTTCTAGGGAAGAAACTGCAGAACATCAGATGGTAGATGCAGAACACAACGCCTAACCACCCGTAGGTGAAGACGTAAACATGGGGAAAGAACAGAATTCATTCTGTTATTCAGCTAAACTCCCAAGAAATTTTAGTAATAATAATTACAGAAATTATGCCAAAAGCATGGGAGAATAGCAAGGGGGAACTTAAAGGACAGGGAGAGAGGAAAAACACTTGTAAAAACAGTGTAACTAAATAATCAGAATGACAACAAAATGGCTGCTGCCTTGAAAATAGGTAACTTAACATAATTTCATTAAAAAATTTTAAGTTACAGCCCTGATAATATTCTGTCACACATTCTTTTCCTCTCCTCCTTTTCTATCCTCCTTAGAATCACCATTTCACTAATATTTATGTGTCTGGCATCATTTAAACTGAGATTTAAAAGCACAAAGATCAGTCAGATGTTAACTGATGAAGGGCCAAACTTAGAATGATAAATGGCGCCAATTTCGGAACGTCCTTGACACTGCGCATGCGCAGTAGGGGCGAAGTGTGGAGGGCCTCTCAGGACATGTTTTCTTAAGTTTTAGATGCAAATTTTGGGGATTGGGGGGCAAAATTTGTGTTTGGCCCTATATTTTAAGAGTTAGCACCAGCTATGTCTGGGTCATTGGTACAGTATAAAAATTTCCTCATTTCGAACAAAGTTACAATTCAAGCTCCCACAGTGAGCCCAAATATGGACCTAGGGACATGGCTTGAACAAACTTGCATCTCACCCCCCTAAGGATGCTGCATACCAAATATCACAAGATTCTGCCTGCTGGATCTTGAGAAGAAGATTTTCAAAGAAATTTGCCTGAAATGCACGAAGTTCAAATTTGGGCTCCTATACTGAGCCCAAATATAAACCCAGGGGGCCGATTTGAACAAACTTGAATCAGATCCACCCCACAATGTTGCATACCAAATATCAAAAGATTCTGCCTGCTGGATCTGGAGAAGATTTTTGAAGAAATTTGCCTGAAATGCACTAAGTTTGAATTTGGGCTTCTATAGTGAGCCCAAATATGAATCCAGGTGGCCGATTTGGACAAATTGGAATCAGACCCACCCTGCAATGTTGCATACCAAATACCAAAAGATTCTGCCTGCAGGATCTGGAGAAGAATATTTTTTAAGAAATTTGCCTGAAATGCACTAAGTTCGAATTCGAGCTTCTATAGTGAGCCCAAATATGAATCTAGGAAGCGGATTTGAACAAAATAGAATCAGATCCACCCCACAATGTTGCATACCAAATATCAAAAGATTCTGCCTGCTGGATCTGGAGAAGAAGATTTTTTAATAAATTTGCCTGAAATGCACTAAGTTCGAATTCGGGCTTCTATAGTAAGCCCAAATATAAACCCAGGGAGCCGATTTGAACAAACTTGAATCAGATCCACCCCACAATGTTGCATACCCAATATCAAAAGATTCTGCCTGCTGGATCTTGAGAAGAAGATTTTCAAAAAATTTGCCTGAAATGCACAAAGTTCAAATTTGGGCTCCTATACTGAGCCCAAATATACACCCAAGGGGCCGATTTGAACAAACTTGAATCAGATCCACCCCACAATGTTGCATACCAAATATCAAAAGATTCTGCCTGCTGGATGTGGAGAAGAAGATTTTCAAAGAAATTTGCCTGAAATGCAGTAAGTTCAAATTTGGGCTCCTATACTGAGCCCAAATATAAACCCAGGGGGCCAATTTGAACAAACTTGAATCAGATCCACCCCACAATGTTGCATGCCAAATATCAAAAGATTCTGCCTGCTGGATCTGGAGAAGAAGATTTTTTAAGAAATTTGTCTGAAATGCACTAAGTTCGAAATCAGGCTCCTATACTGAGCCCAAATATGAACCCAGGGGGCCGATTTGAACAAACTTGAATCAGATCCACCCTACAATGTTGCATACCAAGTATCAAAAGATTCTGCCTGCTGGATCTGGAGAAGAAGATTTTTTAATGTTTTTCCCATTGCCTACAGTGTTTAAAAGTGCTGACTCAGAACTTTTTCAAAGTCCCGAAACTGTACCCTATGATAAAACCGATGGCAATTTTTTTTTACCAATTCTTTCTGTTGGTCCTAAGGAAGCTTCACACCAAATAAAAATTCTCGGTGCCGTGCAGTTTTGGAGATATGGGCGTTTTAATTTTTTTCTATTTTTAGCTCCTGCAGTTCCCATGGGGCTACGGGAAAAAAAAAATCAGCATAAATTAGGTACTTATGACCCAATAAGTCCTCACATAAAATTTGGTTCAAATCAGCCTCTCGGTTTGGAAAATAGAAATTTTGGGCGGGGCAAAATATTTTGCCCCTCCCATAACGACGCCAAGTATAGCCCCACAAACTTCTCTTGAACAAATCTGAGTCTACACCTCAAAAGGAAGCTGCACACCAAATATCAAGTCTCTGCTACTGCTGGTTCATGAGAAGAAGATTTTTAAAGATTTCAGCACACTTTTTGGGTGTGGCCCTACCCACGGGCGAGGCAACTTGATTTGAATAAAATCAAATTGCGATGTCATAAGAAACTATTATCTCAAATATCAATTAAATTGGCTCAGCGGTTTGGGAGGAGAAGGCGCAAACACCATGTTCATGGACGACGGACGCAGGACGACGGACGACGGACGGTGAGTGATCACTATAGCTCTCCTGACTGAAAGTCAGGTGAGCTAAAAATGAAAGTGTCAATGACACTGTAGCTCAACTTGTCAAGACAAAGACATGTACATGTATAGTATGTGACACAGCAATGACAAACATCTAGGTAATGACCTGATAACAAAGGTACATATAAAGTATTGTAACAGTCTGTACATAAATACTGACCGTTGCCTGTAACAAATGTATAGGTAAAGTATTGTAAAGGTGGGTGACAGTCAGATGCTAAACTAGAAATAAATCTTTGAGTCCCAGAGTGGATCTGACTGAACCCCAAAATATTTGTTCTCATAGCACAGTGATAACAAAGGCTCCCCAAAACACACTCATTCCTGTCCCAAGGTGAAAACAAAGGTACCCAAGAAGTTTCGTGAAGATCAGTTCACAAATATGAGCTGTGTAGAAGTTGTGACAAAAAACTGATTGGACCTAATTTCTGTACAAAATGGCCACTGGCAGCCATCTTGAATTTTGGACTGCACCCAGAAACACTCGTTCTCGTCCCAAGGTGATAACAAAGGTACCCAAGAAGTTTTGTGAAGATCGGTTCATAAATACAGCCTCTAGCCCGAGCCGTATTGACATGTGCACTTACAGTGTATAAGTAGCACTGAATAAATCGAAGTTCATCTAATTTGCATAATTTCTGCACGAGAAAAAAACCCGTACTATATGTCATGTATTCCATGGTACTAAACATTCATACAAAAATTTATTCAAATCAGAACTTTCATACAGAAGTTCTGTACAAAAGACTGATTGCACTAATTTTGGTACAAAATGGCTGCTGGTGGCCATCTTGAATTTCGGACCACACCCAAAAACACTCGTTCCCATCCCACGGTGATAACAAAGGTACCCAAGAAGTTTCGTAAAGATCGGTTCATAAATACGGCCTCTAGTCTGAACCGTATAGAAGTTGTGTACAAAAAACTGATCAGACCTAATTTCGGTACAAAATGGCCACTGGCAGCCATCTTTAATTTTGGACCGCACCCAGAAACACTCGTTCTTGTCCCAAGGTGATAACAAAGGTACCCAAGACGTTTCGTGAAGATTGGTTCATAAATACAGACTCTAGGCCGAGCCGTATTGACATGTGTACTTACTGTGTGTAAGTAGCACTGAAAAAATTTGCATAATTTCTGCACGAGAAAAAAACCCGTATTATATGTGATGTATCCCATGGTACTAAACATTCACACAAAAAAATTATTCAAATCAACGCTTTCATATGGAAGTTCTGTGCAAAAATCTGATTGCACCAAATTTTGTACAAAATGGCTGCCATCGGCCATCTTGAATTGTGGACCGGACCCAAAAACACTCGTTCTCGTCCCACGGTGATAACAAAGGTACCCAAGGAGTTTCGTAAAGATCGGTTCATAAATACGGCCTCCAGCCCGAGCCGTATTGGCATTTGCACTTACAGTGCTGAAAGTAACACCAAAAAACATCAAAGTTAGTCTAATTTGCATAATTTATGCACAAGAAAAAAACCTGTATTATATGTGATGTATCCCATGGTACTAAACATTCATACAAAAAATTATTCTAATCAGAGCTTTCAAATGGAAGTTCTGTACAAAAACCAGATTTCTGCATCGTCGGTACAAAATGGAGGCTGGCAGCCATCTTGAATTTCGGACCGCACCCCAAAACACTCGTTCTCGTCCCACGGTCATAACAAAGGTACCCAAGAAGTTTTGTAAAGATCGGTTCATAAATACGGCCTCTAGCCCGAGCCGTATCCAATTGTTGATGGACAGACGGACAGACGGCCAGATGGACAGACGACGGACCATGGCATAAGCTCAAATTTGGCTTCCCCAAAGTTGAGCTAATAATATGAGGTGTAGACTCTACTAAAGAACTGAGGGGTGGGTTAATGTGGCCCTCACAGTTAATGAATGTGGCCCTCACAGTTAATGTGTGCACAGTTAATGTATGTGGTCCTCACAGTTAACGTATGTCAATAAAAGTTACCAAGTTACAGTGAAATTATTCCAAAATGAGTCATCCTATCAAGTTACAATGAAATCCCTTCATAAATATGGCCTGTAGACTGTGCTAAAGGTTTTTGGGCTTCAGGCCTGTGTAGCCATCACAGTTGACCGATTGCAACTAAAAGGGGACGTCGTCATCTCGACATTATATGGAGTCATTCTCCCAAGTTACAATGAAATCCCTTCACAAATACGACCTGTAGTCTGAACTAAAGTTTTTCGGGTTTTGGGCTTGGGCAGCCATCATGGCTGAATGATCGGCACCAAAAGGAGATGTTCTCATCAGGGCATTATCTGGAGTGATCCTACGAAGTTACAATGAAATCCCTTCATAAATATGACCTGTAGACTGTGCTCAAGGTTTTGGGGCTTCAGGCCCCTGTAGCCGTCACAGCTGACCAATCACGACCAAAAGGGGATGTCATCATCTAGGCATTATATGGAGTCAACCTAACAAGTTACAATGAAATCCTTCCATAAATACAACCTACAGACTATGCTAAAGGTTTTCGGGTTTTGGGCTCGGGGCTGCCATCACTGCTGAATGATTGCAACCAAAAGGGGACATTCTCATCTAGACATTATTTGGAGCCATCCTACCAAGTTACAATGAAATCCCTTCATAAATATGTCTGTAGACTGTGCTAAAGGTTTTCAGGCTTCGGGCCCCTGTAGCCGTCACAGTTGTCCAAAAGGGGATGTTCTCATCTAGACATTATATGAATTCAACCTACCAAGTTACAATAAAATCCCTCCATAAATATAATCTGTAGACTGCGCTGAAGGTTTTCGGGTTTTGGGATCGGGCAGTTGTCACGGTTGCCAGATCGCGACCAAATGGGGAAGTTCTCATCAAGACATCATACAGAGTCATCCTACCAAGTTACAATGAAATCCCTCCATACAAAATATGACCTGCAGATTGTGCTAAAAGTTTTTGAGTTTCGGGCTTGGGCAGCCATCACGGTTGACAGATCATGACCAAAAGGGGACGTTCTCATCTAGACATCATACAGAGGCATCCTACCAAGTTACAATGAAATCCCTTCATAAATACGACCTGCAGACAGTGCTAATGGTTTTCAGGTTTTGGAGTCGGGCAGCCATACCGGTTGACCAATCGGGACCAAAAGGTGACATTCTCATCTAGACATGACCCCAAACCTGCATATAAAATTTCGTGATGATCAGACAAGAACAACGGGGTGTAGCCTGTGCTAAAGGAAAATGTGAACAGACTCACAGGCTAACAGGCTTCTGCACGTGTGATGGCAATAGCTTATCTTGACTTTGTCAAGTTAAGCTAAAAACAAGAAAGGGTGTCCATTCTCATTAGCTCATCAACTCATGGCATGCAATAAAGTTAGGCTTACTACAAATCGGCAAAAAATGTCCGATCATGTACATGTATAGCAAAAGAGGGCAGAAATTTTCTGTGACCACACTTACAAAAATGTCAAACACTGCATTAAACAAGAGGCCCCAAGGGGCCTGAGGGCGCTCACCTGACATGGTAGCCTAAATATCAACCCAGAGAATTAATTGAAACAAGTTGCATCTGCTCCCCCTAAGAAAAGTTTATACCAAATATCCAAAGATTCCCACAGGGAGCCCATATATGAACCCAGGGACTTGGCTTTAACAAACTTGAATCTCACACCCCTAAGGATGCTGCACACCAAATATCAAAACATTCCGACTGCTGGATCTGAAGAAGAAGATTTTTAAAGAAAATTCATCATTTTGAACTAAGTTACAATTCGAGCTCCCACAGTGAGTCCAAATATGGACCTAGGGACATGGCTTGAACAAACTTGAATCTCACCCCTAAGAATGATGCATACCAAATATGAAAACATTCTGACTGATAGATCTGAAGAAGATTTTTAAAGAAAATTCCTCATTTTGAACTAAGTTATAATTCGGGCTACCACATTGAGCCCAAATATGGACCTAGGGACATGGCTTGAACAAACTTGAATCTCACCCACCTAAGCATGGTGCATACCCAATATCAAAAGATTCTGCCTGCTGGATCTGGAGAAGAAGATTTTTGAAGAAATTTGCCTGAAATGCACTAAGTTCAAATTTGGGCTCCTATACTGAGCCCAAATATAAATCCAGAGGGCCGATTTGAACAAACTTGAATCAGATCCACCCCACAATGTTGCATACCAAATATCAAAAGATTCTGCCTGCTGGATCTGGAAAAGAAGATTTTTTAAGAAATTTGCCTGAAATGCACTAAGTTCAAATTCGGGCTTCTATAGTGAGCCCAAATATGAATCCAGGGGGCCGATTCGAACAAACTTGAATCAGATCCACCCCACAATGTTGCATACCAAATATCAAAAGATTCTGCCTGCTGGATCTGGAGAAGAAGATTTTTTAAGAAATTTGCCTGAAATGCACTAAGTTCGAATTCGAGCTTCTATAGTGAACCCAAATATGAATCTAGGGAGCCGATTTGAACAAATTTGAATCAGATCCACCCCACAATGTTGCATACCAAATATCAAAAGATTCTGCCTGCTGGATCTGGAAAAGAAGATTTTTTAAGAAATTTGCCTGAAATGCACTAAGTTCGATTTTGGGCTTCTATAGTAAGCCCAAATATGAATCCAGGGGGCCGATTTGAACAAACTTGAATCAGATCCACCCCACAATGTTGCATACCAAATATCAAAAGATTCTGCCTGCTGGATCTGGAGAAGAAGATTTTTGAAGAAATTTGCCTGAAATGCACTAAGTTCGAACTCGGGCTTCTATATTGAGCCCAAATATGAATCCAGGGTGCCGATTTGAACAAACTTGAATCAGATCCACCCCACAATGTTGCATACCAAATATGAAAAGATTCTGCCAGCTGGATCTGGAGAAGAAGATTTTTGAAGAAATTTGCCTGAAATGCACTAAGTTCGAATTCGAGCTTCTATAGTCAGCCCAAATATGAATCCAGGGTGCTGATTTGAACAAACTTGAATCAGATCCACCCAACAATGTTGCATACCAAATATGAAAAGATTCTGCCTGCTGGATCTGGAGAAGAAGATTTTTGAAGAAATTTGCCTGAAATGCACTAAGTTCGAATTCGAGCTTCTATAGTGAGCCCAAATATGAATCTAGGGAGCCGATTTCAAAAAACTTGAATCAGATCCACCCCACAATGTTACATACCAAATATCAAAAGATTCTGCCTGCTGGATCTGGAGAAGAAGATTTTTAAAGAAATTTGCCTGAAATGCACTAAGTTCGAAATTGGGCTCTTATACTGAGCCCAAATATGAACCCAGGGGGCCAATTTGAATAAACTTGAATCAGATCCACCCTACTATGTTGCATACCAAATATCAAAAGATTCTGCCTGCTGGATCTGGAGAAGATTTTTTAATGTTTTTCCCATTGCCTAGAGTGTTAAAAAGTGCTGACTCAGCACTTTTTCAAAGTCCTGAAAAAAGTACCTTGTGATCAAACCGATAGGGATTTTTTTTAACCATTCTATTCTACTGGATAAAAGTAAGCTTTATACAAAATAAGAATTCTCTGTGCCGTGTAGTTTTGGAGATATGGCAGTTTTAAGGTTTTTCCTATTTTTAGCTCCCGAGGTTCCCACGGGGCAATGAGAAAAATTTTTTGAGCACCAATCAACTACTTATGACACATTATCATCTCATATCAAATTTGGTTCAAATCGACCTCACAGTTCAGAAAATATAAATTTTAGGCGTGGCCAAAATTTTTGCCCCTCCCATAACGAAGGCAAATAATGCCCGACAAACTTCTCTTGAACAAACTTGATTCTACACCTCAAAAGGAAGCTGCATACCAAATATCAAGTCTCTGCTACTGCTGGTTCATGAGAAGAAGATTTTCAAAGATTTTGGTGCCCCTTGGGGGCGTGGCCCCACCCAGGAGGAGGGGCAACTTCACTTGAACAAATCTGAATTGACATTAGGTAATAAACATTTACCCAACATTTGAAAAATATTGGGCCAGTGGTTTCTTCGGAGAAGTTGGTTTTGTAAAGTTTACGCCAGATGATGCCGGACGGACGACGGACGGAAAGCAATTAGTAAAGCTCACCTTGAGCTTCGCTCAGGTGAGCTAAAAAGTACAAAATCTCCAAAAAATGTCTGGCCAAGGATCAATGACATCTTATATTGATGCATTTAACACATATATGAAACATAAAAGCTGTAGATGGAAGCCTACGCTCATGCACAGCAAAACAGGTCAGAATGTTTCTAAGCCCACACTTACAAAAAAGTCAAACATTGCGTTAAAAAATTCCAAAATCTCCAAAACATGTCCGGCCAAGGATTAATGTTGTCTGATACGTACTGATGCATCCACACTGACAAAAAAATCTAACATTGCAAAAACACTAAAAATAAAAAAAAAGTTAAAAAATTTATAGTAATTTATATATTTTTTATACTTACCAATGACCCAGACATAGCTGGTGCTAATTCTCAAAAAACTAGGGCCAAACACAAATTTTGCCCCCCAATCCCCAAAATTTGCATCCAAAACCAAAAATAACATGTCCTAAATGGTCCTCCATACTTTTCCTCCACTGCGCATGTGCAGTGTCAAGGAGGCCTCGAAATTGGCGCCAATTATCATTCTTACAAGCAGTGCCTGGTCAGTGCTATGTACTCACGGGGAGGTATGAGTTCCCAACTCCTGGGAGGGCCATCCCCGGCTGGGTCATTCGTAAGTATAAAAAATATATAAATTACTATAAATTTTTTAACATTTTTATACTGTACCAATGACCCAGATATAGCTGAATAGAAAAAAGGCTGGAGGGCCTAGGACATAGGGGAAAATCCAATAAGCTCAACTATATATAATAGAGTTATCCCCTCGAGGAGTAAAGGAGGATTAGGCTTTACATGTATCTTTCTTATTTATGACAAATTAGAAAGACACAACACCTTTCATAATTGAGCATAATAACATCCATGTTCTCTATTAACATCCAGTATAACCCTTTATACTAATTATTTTTAAAGTAAGCCAATAAATAAAGTAAGTCCAGAGAATTGAGACTCTTTATACTCATTAAAAGTGTCCGAGGATTGTATATTAACGCCCGTTTGACACGTGACATATACAAATGCTTCACACCGAGCTACACTTTAAAAATAAGACATGAATGAATTTAAACATTAGCTTTACACTTACTGACTCCGGAGGAGGTATCCCCTTGCTTTTCACTATAAAGCAGGTGACCTAAGGGAACACCTCCCCCCCGCCCTTCCCCTTGCCCTGGGTAAAATAGCCCAGAGCGAAGAGAGCAGCAGGACAGAGTCACTGCCGGAACAGAAAGCCTGCATAACTATAGTTGCAACTGTTTAGTGGACGACATTCTGAGCAACAAATAACGGACCTAAACAATGCAGGTCTCCAGAAATGGACTCAATATTTCTGAGATAAAAATTTGTGAATGTGGATGGCTGAGACCAATATGCAGCCTTCATTAAATCTGTAATAGCAACACGATTTGCGTAAGACCAAGATGTAGAAAGAAATCTGACTTCATGAGCCAAAATCTTAAGCACAGACTGCTGAGTTGAAGATAGATTATCATAAGCAGTACGGATAGTTAATTGAATCCATCTAGCAATAGAATGGACCATAATGTCCTTTCTATTAGGCATCAGAGACAGAAAGAAGCGTTTTCGTCCCTTTCCGATAAACTGAGATCTTCGTTTATAAATATGTAAAGCTCTAACCGGACAGAGTAAAGGCCTATGCCCGTCTGAAGATGGAAGGGCCTTAATAACAATAGGTTCCGGATATTTATTAGGAGCCTGATTCTTAGCCAAAAATCCAACATTAGTAGTAAAGGTAATAGTGTTCTCGACACTATGATAGTGAGAATCGTCCACAGATAGTGCATGAAGCTCACTGACTCTTCTAGCAGAAGAGAAAGCTAAGAGAAATGCTGTCTTATAAGATAAGAATTTGAAGTCCACTGTCTCAAGAGGCTCAAATGGCTTTTCTTTTAGTTTAAGAAGAACCCAAGCTAAATTCCATTTAGGAATTAATCTAAGGGTTCTAGGTCTATTTATCGAAAAGTTTTTAACTAATTTAGATAAAGAGACATTAGATCCAATTTGTAAACTATCATGGTGTGCATAGGTATCAGATAACATGGAACTATAACCTTTAATAGTAACAGGCTGCAGTTTGATCTCATCAAACAAGTATACTAGAAAGTTTGCAATGTCTGGAATGGAGGGATCAAAAATATCAACAGAATGATCCCTACACCAACGACAAAAGACCTTCCACTTAGCCGCATAGTTTAGCAAAGAGGAGGTCCTCCTACAATTAGAAATTGCGTCCACTGCTCATCCTGTAAAATGCTTGCCGTGCAAGAAGCACCGCACAACAGAAATACGTGAAGGTTGAGACCTTGTGGGTTGTGATGTAGTTGACGCGATTTCCCCTGCGAAAGAAGATCCTCTCGTGGAGGAAGCTGCCGCGGTATGTCCCACTGCAGACACCTGAGTAGATTTATCCACGGTCTCTGTGGAGACAGAGATGCTACCAACAGAATTTTGCACTGAGATTGTTTTATCTTTAGCAATATCTGCTGAATCAATGGCGCTGGAGGATACGCATATCCTATCATTCCGTCCCACGAGATCGATAGAGCGTCTACTGCATATGCTCGAGGATCCGGACATGGAGACACATACGTCTGCAACTGATTGTTGAGCTGTGTCGCAAATAAGTCTATCATTGGCCGCTCCCATTGGTAGCAAATCTGATTGAATACCTGTTTGTTGAGAGTCCATTCTGATGGCAACAAGCGACCCTTCCGTGAAAGGGAGTCTTCTAATACATTCAGACGACCCGGAATATGACGGACCGAAAGTAGAACTTGGTGTTCTAGTACAAACAGAAGGATTCTTTCCGTTAAATTGAATAACGGAATGGAATGAGTGCCTCCCTGGTTCCGAATATACGCTACTACTGTCGTATTGTCGGACAGGATTTGGACATGTGCTTTCTGAATAATGTTCATCCAATGACATAGTGCAAGCCAATTGACATCATTTCTTTGATGTTTATGTGCTTGCCTAGAAACTACGGATCCCAAAGACCCTGGCACTTCGAATCCGTTGGGATCAATGTTGCACCCCAACCTGTTTGACTGGCATCCGTCATAATAGTAAAACTCGGATCCGGCAACTGCAGTGGAACTCCCTGAGTCAACCACTGAATGTTTGCCCAAGTCTGAATCTCTTGTTTCACTTGATTTGACAAGAGAATGTCTATATCGAGCGAATGAATCTTTACTCTCCAATTCTGAGTCAAGAAAAGTTGGAGAGGACGAGTGTGTAACCGCCCCAACGGAATGAGATCCACAGCGGCTCCGCACAGACCTATGAGTCTCATGAATTCTCTCGCTGTGACTTTGTCTGAGTGAAGACAATAGCGAGCGTAACAACTGATTAATTTCGCTCTGGTTAACGGCAGATGAACGAGATTGTTGTGCGTCTCGAAGCTCATTCCCAAGTAGGTGAATGACTTGGACCAGATCCGACTTCTCGTTTATTATAAAACCGAGACGTCAGAGTAATAAAAGCAGATTCTGAACATCGTTCTGAAGCGTTAACTCGTTGCCGTACCTCTGAAGAATGTCGTCCAGGTAGGCCGACGTTACCGCAGACGAATGAGCTCGGAAATGCATCATTGCTGAGTTCATTATTCGAGTGAAAGCCCAGGGCGCTAGGTTCAAACCGAAGCACATCGCTCGGATCTGATATACAACTCCTAGGACTGCGAAGTTTCTGAATGTCGGATGTACCACGACCTGAAAGTACGCATCCTTGAGATCTATGCTTGTAGCATAGTCGTTCACCCGAATACTCGCTCTGACTGATCGAATTGTCTCCATATAGAACTTCGGAGCGACAATCAGCTTGTTTATCCAGCTCAGATCTATGACTGGATGGAACGAGCCGTCTGGTTTCGGAACCAGAAACAGATGGCTGCAGAAACCCGGTGATTCCTGGTCTTCTACAACCTCTACCGTGTTCTTCTCCAGAAGAGACTGTACTTATGATAGAAGAGCGTCTCTTTTCTGCGGATTTGACAGAAGTTGAGTCCATTTTGGACTTCGAGTTAATGGAGGCTTTCGTTTGAAGGATATTCTTAGTCCTTCCGAAATTACCCCCTCGAACCCAGGGGTCGTCCTTAATTGACGCCCAATTGTTTATAAAACTCGACAATCTTCCGCCTACCGGAACACGATAGAGGTTCATACCATCACCTCCTGGACCTGCGAGGCTTGCGGAAGGAGAAACTATGTCCTCCACGACCCGCACCTCGCCCCGTTGACCTAGGGATGTCTGACCGGTTATCTCGGCCAGTATAACGTCCCCTACGTGAGTCGCTGCCTTGACGGTCTCTAGAATAAGACCTAGAGGACGCATAGGGACCTCTATAGGAACTTCCCTTGGGCGTACTTGTCCCAGAAGTGCCTGTCTTACTCTTTTCTGCTGTATCCGACTTTTTAGAAGTGGATTTGAATAGCAGAGAATCCGAAGCTTTCTTAGTTATCTGATCATAAATTGCTGAAAGCTTGCCGTCGAAGAGAAGCTCTCCGGAGACCAGAGCGACTCTGAGAGAGTTTTTCACCTTACTATCCACGCGCTTGGATTTAGCTAGGGGCGCGTCACGTCTAACTAACTCCAGGTTTGACACTGAAAGGGCGGAGTTATACGTGGAATAAGCTATGGCCCTCGAAAGAACTCTTAAGGAGGATTGTATATCCTGGAATTCTTTCCCTTGAAGACGTAATGATAATGCTTTAGTAAGGTGATCTGCGTATGATAAAGTGTCTAAGTTAACTCTATTAGACATTATAGTCGTTTCCAACGTCGTGGTTGGAATTGACATAGTCGACGGTATAGACAATTCTAAGTCTTCAGCCTGGTCGTCTAGAGGCAGAGGAACTCTCGGTATGCCCTGTCCTGCCATTTCAAATTTATTCCTTGAATTGATGAAAGGCAGATGTAGAGCATTTGCGGACAAGAAACCATACTTGCTCGTTTTGGTAGCAAGCTTATATATAGCGTCATTCAATAGTTCAAATGTTCTTGTGACATTACTGGACTGTGTCGGAAACTCAGGGACGATGTCCCTAAACCGATCAAAAAATTCTGTGTCCAGTGATGCTATCAGTCTCTTATCCGGCATCGCAGCATTCTGGTCCAACGGAACAACCTCTGGAAGATAATGCCGGATAAAATCTACGGCAACTTTATGTTGTTCCGAAAGGGAAAACTCCAGCTCCTCTGAATCCCTTTCGCCATCCTGTCGGACCATTTGCAGTTCTCGGTCGTCCGTACCTGATGCTTCAGCAGAGCGTACCGACCAAGCGGCGTCGGATAATTCCTGATCCGACAGAGATTCTGTCGTCTGCTGGGATGCTGCGATAAGTTGTGCTATTTGTGATAGCACATCCGTCACTGAGGTCTGTGGAGCAGCGGTCTTACGTTGCTTTGCCACTGGAAGCTCCCTGGACGTTGACTCCTGCATATTTCTTTTATGCGAACGTCCAGAGTCTACAGGCCTTGTGTCCCTGGCTACTGGATGGCGTGACCTGGTTGCCGTGGAATCCCTGATCGGCGAAGCTGGCTGGATATCCGTGGTCACGTAGCCAAGGTGCGGTCGTGTGCGCTGCCATGAGGATGAGGAAGCCATATTGACAGTCTCTCCAGACTGTTTATATAACGGAGCATCCCGAGTGGGAATGCGAAACGTTATGTACCACAACATCTGGTCCCAGATGTTGTTGTACGAGAGAGGGACCTCTCTCGCTCGCAGCCCGGATGGACCTGGACGAGCTAGGAACCGGACTAATAGGCTTCCTCCGTTCCATCCTCTGATCCGTTGTCACTGGGTGTGCACTTTGTCTTATTATAGTGCTCGCATCACCCAAATTTCCTTCCTGGACCGCAACGGACGAACCCGGCTGCCGAGCCATTCGATGAATGGACGCTACACCGGGCGAGCTAGCAGACGCCAATGCCGTCAATCCTACTAGGGACCTCTTAGGCAATTGACGTATTTCCATGAGCACTTTTGCCGCTAGCTCTTCATATAACTGTGGCGACGGAGGCACACTTTTGGAAGACATCACGGAAACATCACCCTGTTCTTGTTCCTCTGAAAAAGAGATTGAAAAACTAGAGTGACCCTGCGGAGAAAAGACCGGCATGACCTTATCCCCACTAACAACATACCGTGACACACGTTTCCAATGTTTGTCATCCCAATTGACACACACTGAGCAGGAGTTAGTGCGAGTACACTGACTACAATTAATACAATGATTATGAAAGTCAGAGGAAGATTTCCTCTTATTACAATTTGAACAATATCCTTTCATTGTGAAAAGAACACAAACAGTCCTAGTACTCACACCAACCCCTGAAAACAAAGATACATAATAACATGATCCATTAACATATAGAAAAAATAAATGAAATCAAAAAATTTTTTTTTTAAAAATATTTTTTCAGAAAAGCCCAAGTTTCTGAAAGTAATGTTGAGCCCCAATGGATCCCAAAAAGCCTAAGTGTGGACAAAAATTTTTTAAATATTTAAAAAAAATTAATGCAACACTTACGTATAATAATAATGTATCTTGTTATGATTAAACTAATACAAAGACAAGAAATCACTCTCAACAGAAACCGTTGTCAATGTAAACAAGAAGTGTATAAAAACCGGAAACATGACTCCAGGCACTAATAAACATGGCCCGAAATCAGTTATCAATTAAAACACTATCTGATGCAAAACAGAGACTTCCAGGGAAGAAACTGCAGAACATCAGATGGTAGATGCAGAACACAACACCTAAACACCCATGGGTGAGGACATAAACATGGGGAAAAAACAGAATTCATTCTGTTACCAAGCTAAAATTCCCAAGAAATTTTAGTAATATTACAGAAAATATGCCAAAAGCATGGGAGAATGGCAAGGGGGGACTAAAGGAAAGGGAGAGAGGAAACACTGATCAAGCAGTGTAACTTTATAGCAAGAATGACAACAACAGGCCCATGCCTTGAAATTAGGGAACATAACATAATTTCATAAAAAAAATTTAAGTTACAGCCCTGATTATTTCCTGCCACTAATTTTTCCTCTCCTCCTTCTATCTCCTCTTTAGATCCACCATTTCTCTAATATTTATGTGTCTGGCATCATTTAAACTCAGATTTACAAGCACAAATATCAGTCAGATGTGAACTGATGAAGGGCCAAACAAAGAATGATAATTGGAGCCAATTTCGAGACCTCCTTGAGACTGCACATGCGCAGTGGAGGAAAAGTATAGAGAACCATTTAGGACATGTTATTTTCGGTTTTGGATGCAAATTTTGGGGATTGGGGGGCAAAATTTGTGTTTGGCCCTAGATTTTTGAGAATTAGCACCAGCTATGTCTGGGTCATTGGTACAGTATAAAAATATTCACTGGGTAAGGGTCTGTGGGTAATTGTAAGCCATAGAAACAGCATGAGGTGCATAGTTACAGGGCAGAAAGTCAAAGTGGACTCTTACCATAACATTAAATGAAAGTGTCAATGACACTGTAGCTCAACTTGACAAACCTGAACTTGGAAAGTTATAAATGAAATGACAAAACTGAAGATCATTGGTACCAAGGTTATTTGGTGAAATTTAAACATAACAGCATTGTGTGTGCACAACGGAAGAATGTTGATACACAAATGCATTAAGTTCAGAAGTTAGTGTAAACGGCAACTTTTTTCATAGAAATGAATGCTAATCAATAGCTCTTATCTAGACGTTCTGCCTAATGAGCACACCAAGTTCAAAAACAATCCTTAGATAAATGTGCCCTGTAGGCCATGTCAAAGAAGAATGTTGATGCACAAATGCAATAAATTCAAAGATTGTTGCTAACAGCAACAGTTTTTAATGGAAATGAAAAGAAAATCAATAGCTCCTATCTTTGTCACCCTGCATAAGCAGACAAAGTTTCAAAACAACCTGATAATGAATGTGCCCTCTGAGGCATGCCAAAGGAAGATGTTAATGCACAAATGCACTAAGTTTGAAGGTCATTGCTTGAGGCAATATTTTTTTCTTCTTTTTTATAGAAATTCATAAATATACCCTGCAGAGAGTGCAAAAGAGAATAAGTTGCTGCACAAATGCATTAAGTTCAAAGGCTGGTGATAACGACAATAAATTTTTACGGAAATGAAAAAAGTCTATAGCTCACATCTAGAGGACACCCCAAACACACATACCAAGTTTCAAAGTGATCCGATCATAAATGTGCCCTGCAGCGAATGTCAAAGGGAAATATTGATGCTTAACTGCATGAAGTTTTTACTAAGTTCATCAAAGGTCGTTGCCAACGGCAAATATTTTTGATGGAAATGGATGAAAATCGATAGCTCCCATCTAGAGGTCATCCAAACAAGCACACCAAGTTTCAAAGTGATCCGATCATAAATGTTCCCTGCAGAGTGTGCCAAAGGGAAATATTAATGCATAACTGCACTAAGTTCATCAAAAGTCATTACCAATGGCAAGATTTTTTGACGGACAAGGAAGAAAATAAATAGCTCCTATCCAGAGATCACTCCAAACAAGCATACAAGGTTTCAATGCAATCCGATCATAAGTGTTCCTTGTAGAGTGTGCCAAAGGGAAATATTAAGATCTAACTAAACTAAGTTCAAAGGTCATTGCCATATGCAACATTTTTTGACAAAACAGAAGAAAGAGGATAGCTTCTATCTAGGTCACCCCAAACAGGCACACCATGCTTCAAAGTGATCCGATCTTAAATGTGCACTGTAGGGAGCGGCAAAGGGAAATATTGATGCATAACTGCACTAGGTTTATCAAAGGCTATTGCCAGCAACAACATTTTTGGATGGAAATCGAAGAAAATCAATAGCACCCATCTAGAGGTAACCCCAAACAAGCATAGCAAGTTTCAAACCTATCTGATCATAAAGGTGCCCCGTAGAACAGGCCAAAGGAATATATTGATGCCTGACTTTAGTTCAAAGGTCATTGAAGAAAATCAATAGCTTCCCTCTGGTGGTCACCCCAAACAAGCATACCAGGTTTCAACGCAATCCGATCATAAATGTTCTCTGTAGGGTGTGCCAAAGGGAAATATTGAGGTCTGACTAAACTAAGTTCAAAGGCCATTGCCAGCTGCAATATTTTTTGACGGAAATAGAAGAAAATCGATAGCTCCCATCTAGAGGTCACCCCAAACAAGCACACCAAGTTTCAAACTGATCTAATCATAAATGTTCCCTGCAGGGTGTGCCAAAGGGAAATATTGATGCAAAACTGCACTATGTTCATCAAAGGTCATTGCCAGCAGCAACATTTTTTGACAAAAACTGAAGAAAATCAATAGCTCCCATCTAGAGGTTTCCCCAAACAAGCATACCAATCCCAAACAAGCACACCAAGTTTCAAACCAAATTGATCATAAATGTGCCCTGTAGGGCATGCCAAAGGAATATATTGAGGTCTGACTAAACTCAATTCAAAGGTCATTGACAGCGGCAATATTTTTTGGCAGAAATGGAAGAAAATCAATAGCCCCATCTAGAGGTCACCCTAAACAAGCATGCCGGGTTTCAAAGCAATCCGATCATAAATGTGCCCTGTAGGATGTGCCAAAGGGAAATACTGAGGACTGACTTAACAAAGTTCTAAGAATGTTGCCAGCGGCAACATGTTTTGGCGGAAATGGAAGAAAATTTACAGCTTCCATCTAGTGGTTACCCCAAACAAGCATACCAAGTTTCAAAGTGATCCAGTCAAAAATGTGCACTGCAGGGTGTGCCAAAGGGAAATATTGAGGTCTGACTTAACTAAGTTCTAAGAACAACATTTTTTGATGGAAATGGAAGAAAATCGATAGCTCCCATCTGGAGGGCACCCCAAACAACTTTCAAACCGATCTGATCATAAATGTGCCCTGTACGGCGTGCCAAAGGAATATATTGATGCCTGACTAAACTAAATTCAAAGGTCAATGACAGTGGCAAAATTTTTTAGCGGAAATGGAAGAAAATCGATAGATCCCATCTAGAGGTAACCCCAAACAAGCATACCAAGTTTCAAACCGATCTGATCATAAATGTGCCCCGTAGGGCGTGCCAAAGGAATATATTGATGCCTGACTAAACTAAGTTTAAAGGTTGTTGCCAGCAGCAACATTTTTTGACAGAAATGGAAGAAAATCGATAGCTCTCATCTAGAGGTTAACCCAAACAAGCATACCAAGTTTCAAATCGATCTGATCATAAATGTGCCCTGTAGGGCATGCCAAAGGAATATATTGATGCCTGACTAAACTAAGTTCAAAGATCATTGACAGCGGTGATATTTTTTGGAGGAAATGGAAAAAAGTTAAAAAATTTATAGTAATTTATATATTTTTTATACTTACCAATGACCCAGACTTAGCTGGTGCTAACTCCACAAAAACCAGGGCCAAACACAAATTTTGCCCCCCAATCCCCAAAATTTGCATCCAAAACAAAAAGAAATCATGTCCTAAAGGACCTCCATAGTACGACTCTACTGCGCATGCGCAGTGACGCAGTCGTCCCGAAATTGGCGCCAAATATCATTCTTACTGGCAGTGCCTGGTCAGCGCTATGTACTCAGCGGGGAGGCAAGAGTTCCCAACTCAGGGAGGGCCATCCCCGTCTGGGTCATTGGTAAGTATAAAAAATATATAAATTACTATAAATTTTTTAACATTTTTATACTGTACCAATGACCCAGACTTAGCTGAATAGTAAACAGGCTGGAGGGCCTAGGACATAGAGGAAAATCCAATAAGCTCAATTATAAAATAAAGAGGTAACCCCTTAAGGAGAAAAGGAGTATTAGGCTTTACATGTATCTTTCTTATTTAATATTTAAATTAGAAAGATACACTACCCTTAATAATTGAGCACAATAACATTCATGTTCTCTATTAACATCCAGTATAACCCTTATACTAATTATTTTTAAAGCAAGCCAATAAATAAAGTAGTCCAGAGAATTGAGACTCTTTATAATCATTTAAAAGTGTCCGAGTATTGTATATTAAAGCCCGTTTGACACTTGACATATACAAATGCTTCACACCGAGCTACACTTTAAAAATAAGACATGAATGAAATTAAACATTAATATTACACTTTAAAACCATCCCGGAAGCGACTCAGAAATACTGTCTTGGAGGAGGCATTCCCTTGCTTTTCACTATAAAGCAGGTGACCTAAGGGAACACCCGCTCCCCCCCTTCCCCTTGCCCTGGGTCAAATAGCCCAGAGCGAAGAGGGCAGCCGGACGGAGTCACTGCCGGAACAGAAAGCCTGCATAACTATAGTTGCAACTGTTTAGTGGACGACATTCTGAGCAACAGATAACGGACCTAAACAATGCAGGTCTCCAGAAATGGACTCAATATTTCTGAGATAAAAATTAGTAAATGTGGATGGCTGAGACCAATAAGCAGCCTTCATTAAATCTGTAATAGCAACACTATTAGCATAAGCCCAGGAAGTAGAAAGAGCTCTTACTTCATGAGCAGAAATCTTAAGCACAGACTGCTAAGAAGATAAATCTTCATACGCAGTACGGATAGTTAACTGAATCCATCTAGCAATAGAATGGACTGAAATGTCCTTTCTATTAGGCATCAAAGACAGAAAGAAACGTTTCCGTCCCTTTCTGATGAACTGAGATCTCTGTTTATAGATACGTAGTGCTCTAACAGGACAGAGTAAAGGCCTACGCCCGTCTGAAGACGGAAGAGCCTTAATAACAATAGGTTCCGGATATTTATTAGGAGCCTGATTCTTAGCTAAAAAACCGACATTAGTAGTGAAGGTGATAGTGTTCCCAACACTACGATAATGAGAATCATCCACCGATAGTGCATGAAGCTCACTGACTCTTCTGGCAGAAGAGAAAGCTAAGAGAAAAGCTGTCTTATAAGATAAGAATTTGAAATCTACTGTCCCAAGAGGTTCAAATGGCTTTTCCTTCAATTTAAGGAGAACCCAAGCTAAATTCCACTTAGGAATTAATCTAAGAGTTCTGGGTCTATTTATCGAAAAGTTTCTAACCAATTTCGATAAAGAGACATTAGATCCAATTTGTAAACTATCATGATGTGCATAGGTATCAGATAACATAGATCTATAACCCTTTATAGTAACAGGTTGCAGTTTGATTTCGTCAAACAAGTATACTAGAAAGTTAGCAATGTCTGGTATAGAGGGATCAAATATATCAACAGAATGATCCCTACACCAACGACGGAAAACCTTCCACTTAGCTGCATAGTTTAGCGAAGAGGAGGTCCTCCTACAGTTAGAAATCGCGTCCACTGCTCGTCCTGTAAAGTGCTTGCCATGCAAGAAGGACCGCACAACGGAAAAACGTGAAGGTTGAGACCTTGCGGGTTGTGATGTAGTTGGCGCAATTTCCCCTGCCAAAGAAGATCCTCTCGTGGAGGGAGCTTCCGCGGTAGGTCCCACAACAGACACCTGAGTAGATTTATCCACGGTCTCTGTGGCGACAGAGATGCTACCAACAGAATCTTGCATTGAGATTGTTTTATCTTTAGCAATACTTGTTGAATTAACGGCGCTGGAGGATACGCATATCCTATCATTCCGTCCCAAGGGATCGATAGAGCGTCTACTGCAAATGCTCTTGGATCCGGACACGGGGACACATACGTCTGCAACTGATTGTTGAGATGTGTCGCAAATAAGTCTATCATTGGCCGTTCCCATTGGTAGCAAATCTGATTGAATACTTGTTTGTTGAGAGTCCACTCCGACGGCAACAAGCGACCCTTTCGTGAAAGGGAGTCTGCTAGCACATTCAGACGACCCGGTATGTGACGGACCGAAAGAAGAACGTGATGTTCCAACGCAAACAGAAGGATTCTTTCCGTTAGATTGAACAACGGAACTGAATGAGTGCCTCCCTGATTCCGTATATACGCCACTACTGTCGTATTGTCGGATAGGATTTGGACATGAGCATCGTGAATAATGTCCATCCAGTGACGTAACGCAAGCCAGATTGACATCATTTCCTTGATGTTTATGTGCTTGCACAGGAATTGCGGATCCCAAAGACCCTGGCATCTCGAATCCGTTGGGATTAACGATGCACCCCAACCTGTTTGACTGGCATCCGTCATAATGGTAAAACTCGGATCCGGCAACTGCAGCGGAACTCCTTGAGTTAACCACTGAATGTTTGCCCAAGTCTGAATCTCTTGTTTCACTTGATCTGACAAGAGAACGTCTACATCGAGCGAATGAATTTTCACACTCCAATTCTGAGTCAGGAAAATTTGAAGAGGCCGTGTGCGTAGCCGTCCCATCGGAATGAGATCCGCGGCGGCTCCGCACAGACCTATCAGTCTCATAAATTCTCTCGCCGTGACTTTGTCTGTATTCAGACAATAGCGAGCGTAACAACTGACTAATTTCGCTCTGGTTAACGGCAGACGAACGAGATTGTTGTGCGTCTCGAAGCTCATTCCCAGATGAGTGAATGACTTGGACGGCACCAGATCCGACTTCTCCTCGTTTACTATGAAACCGAGACGTCGGAGCAATAGAAGAAGATTCTGAACATCGTTCTGAAGCGTTAACTCGTTGCCGTACCTCTGAAGAATGTCGTCCAGGTAGGCCGACGTTACCGCAGACGAATGAGCTCGGAAGTAGATCATTACCGAGTTCATTACCCGAGTGAAAGCCCAGGGTGCTAGATTCAATCCGAAGCACATGGCCCGGAACTGATACACCACTCCTAGGACTGCGAAGCGTAGATACTTTCGGAATGTCGGATGTACCATGACGTGAAAGTACGCATCTTTGAGATCTATGCTCGTTGCATAATCGTTCACCCGAATACTCGCTCTGACCGATCGAATCGTCTCCATATAAAACTTCGGAGCGACGATCAGCTTGTTTATCCAGCTCAAATCTATGACAGGACGGAACGAGCCGTCTGGTTTCGGAACCAGAAACAGATGGCTGTAGAATCCCAGCGATTCCTGGTTTTCTACGACCTCTACCGCGTTCTTCATTAAAAGAGACTGCACCTCTGATAGCAGAGCGTCTCTTTTCTGAGGGTTTGACGGAAGATGAGTCCACTTTGGACTTCGAGTTAATGGAGGCTTTCGTTTGAAGGATATCTTTAGACCTTCCGAAGTCACTCCTCTCACCCACGGGTCGTCCGTAATCGACGCCCACTCTTGAGAAAAACTCGACAACCTTCCGCCAACCGGAACGCGATAGAGGTTTGAGCCATCACCTCCTGGATCTGCGAGGCCTGCGGTAGGAGAAACCACGTCTTCCACGACCCGCACCTCGCCTCGTCGACCTCGGGGCGTCCGACCGATTGTCCCGGCCTGAAGGACGTCCCGAACGAGAGTCACTATCCTGACGGTCTCTCGAATAAGAGCTAGAGGACGCACCGGAACCTCTATAGGAACCTCTCTTGGGCGGATAAGACCCAGAAGTGCCCGCCTTATTCGTGTCTGCTGTATCCGACCTTTTAGGAGCGGATCTAAACAACAGAGAATCACTAGCTTTCTTTTTAATATTATCATAAATAGCGGAAAGCTTGCCGTCAAAGAGAAGATCTCCTGAGACCGAAGCGACTCTAAGAGAGTTCTTCACCTTAGAATCCACTAGTGTGGATGTAGACAGGGCTGCGTCACGTCTAACCAACTCCAGATTTGCCACTGAAAGGGCGGAGTTACACGTGGAATAAGCTACTGCCCTTGAAAGAAGTCTTAAGGAGGATTGTATATCCTGAAACTCTTCCCCTTGAAGACGCAGTGATAACGCCTTAGTAAGGTGATCTGCGTAAGATAAGGCATCTAAATTGGCTCTGTTAGACGCAATAGCTGTTTCCAACACTGCGGTTGGAATAGAAGCTGACGACGGTAATGATAGCTCTAAGTCTTCCGCCTCGTCGTCCATACGCAGAGGAACTCTCGGTATACCCTGACCTGCCGTGTCCAATTTATTCCTTGCATTAATGAAAGGCAGGTTGAGAGTATTTGCGGACAAGAAGCCTGCTTTCCCCGTCCTGGAAGCAAGTTTAAAAATAGCGTCGTTCAATAATTCAAATGTTCTTGCCACATTATTGGACTGCGACGGAAACTCGGGAGCGATGTCCCTGAACCGCTCGAAAAAATCAGAGTCCAATGACGCTATAATTCTCCTGTCCGGAAGCGCAGCAGTCTGGCCCGACGGAACAACTTGAGGAAGAAAGTGCCGGATGAAGTCCACGGCAGCTTTGTGTTGTTCCGAAAGGGATAGCTCCAATTCATCCGTATCCCTTTCACCATCCGGTCGGACCTCCCGATGTTCCCGGTCGTCCGCCCCCGATGCTTCGGCGGAGCGTACCGACCCAGCGCCGTCGGATAATTCTCGATCCGACACCGTTTCTGTCGGCTGCTGGGATGCTGCGATAAGCTGTGCTATCTGCACTAGAATGTCCGACGTCGAGACCTGCGGAGGAGCGGTCTTTCGCTGCTTCGCCGAGGGCAGCTCCGCATCAGATGGCTCCCGCATACTTTTCCTATGTGAACGTCCGGAGTCCATCGGTCTCGAATCCCTGGCTGCCGGATGGTGTGACCTGGTCGCCGAAGAATCCTTCATCGGCGAAGCTGGCAAAATATCGGAGGTCACGCAGCCAAGGTGCGGTCGTGTGCGCCGACGAGAAGAGGAAGCCTTAACAGTCTCTGCGGACTGCTTATACAACGGAGCGTCCCGAGCGACGGACGTATGCTCCGCTAAAGACACATTTTGTACCACAACATCTGGTCCCAGATGTTGTTGTACGAGAGAGGGGCCTCTCTCGCTCGCGGCCCGGCTGGACCTGGACGAGCTAGGAACCGGACTAAAAGGCTTCCTCCGTTCTCGTTCACTATCCGCCGTCACTGGGTGTGCATCTATTATTTTTATAGTGCTCGCATCACCCAAAATTTCCTCTTGGACCGCATCGGACGAACCCGGCTGCCGAACCATTCGGTGAATGGACGCTACACCGGGCGAGCTAGCGGACGACATTTGTCTAATTTCCATGAGCACTTTTGCCGCTAGCTCTGTATTTAATTGTGACGACGGACGCACACTTGAAGAAGATAACATGGAAACATCACCCTGTTCTGGTTCCTCTGAAATAGAAACTGAGAGAGTAGAGTGACCTTGTGGAGAAAGAGCCGGCATCGCTCTTTCTCCAGAAACAACATATCGTGACACACGTTTCCAATGTTTCTCATCCCAATGTTCACAAACAGGACAGGGATTAATGCGAGAACACTGACTACAATTAATGCAATAATCATGAAAGTCAGAGGAAGATTTCTTCCTATTACAATTTGAACAATGTCCCTTCATTGTGAAAGAACAACAATAAGTCCTAGTTACTCGCAAAAACCCCTGACACAAAGATACATAATAACATGATCCATTAATAAATGAAAAAACAATTGCAAAACAAAATAATTTTGAAAAAATATTTTTTCAGAGAAGCCCAAGTTGCTGAAAAGTAACGTTGAGCCCCGATGGATCCGATAGCAAAGTGTGGTCAAAAATTTTAAAATTATATAAAATAATTAATGAGACACTTTCGGATAATATAAATGTATCTTATAATGAGATAAACTACCTCAAAGGCAAACAGCCCCCCTCAAAAAAGGCTGTTGCCAATGAAAACAAACAGTGTAAACACAGAAGAAAACATGACTCCAGGCACTGAAAAAACTGGCCCGGAATCAGTCATCAATTACACTCTATCTGATGCAAAACAGAGACTCCCAGGGGAGAATCTGCAGAACATCAGATGGAAGAAGCAGAACACAAACGTTATACACCCATGGGTGAAAACGTAACTATGGGGAAAATAACAGAAAACATTCTGTAACCAAGCAACTCTCCCAGGGAATTTTTAGAAATGAAACTTCTCAAAAATATGCCAAAAGCATGGGAGAATTGCAAGGGGGGACTTTAGAAGGTTAGGGGAGAGGAAACACTGAATAAGCAGTGCAACAATTAGCAAGAATGACAACAAGAGGCGTTTGCCTCGAAAACAGGCAACTTAACATAATTTCAACAAAAAATTTTAAGTACAGCCCTGATTATTTTTTGCCACTTCTTTTTTCCTCTCCTCCTTCTATCCTCCTTAGAATCACATTTTCTCCAAGAATTACGTGTCTGGCATCCTTTAAACTGAGATTTACAAGCACAAAGATCAGTGAGATGTTGACTGATGAAGGGCCAAACAGAGAATGATATTTGGCGCCAATTTCGGGACGACTGCGTCACTGCGCATGCGCAGTAGAGTCGTACTATGGAGGTCCTTTAGGACATGATTTCTTTTTGTTTTGGATGCAAATTTTGGGGATTGGGGGGCAAAATTTGTGTTTGGCCCTGGTTTTTGTGGAGTTAGCACCAGCTAAGTCTGGGTCATTGGTACAGTATAAAAATATAGATAACTCCCATCTAGAGGTCACCCCAAACAAGCATACCAGGTTTTAAAGCAATACGATCAAAAATTTGAAAAAATTTGCCCTGTAGGGTTTGCCAAAGGGAAATATTGAGGTCTGATTAAACTAAGTTCTAAGAATGTTGCCAGCGGCCAAATTTTTTGACGGAATTAAAAGAAAATAAAATAAAACTGGTTTTGCATGGGCAGCAAAAATGTTTATGAATAACACTGTTTGATAAGTAGTGCTTTTTAGGGAAACTGGTGCATAATGACGCATTGTTCTCTGTCACACCTTGTGAGTGGGTGGATTGTGGAGAATTCTGCCATTTATTTGGTTGATATCAGTCTTTTGGCCCGTCGTTCATATGGATCTATGATGGGGGTGGTCTGAGAGCTAGAGCCTGGAGCCAAGGCTCAAATCGCTCACGGCCATACTAGTAGTTGCTATAACAGATACGTCAGGTCTAATGATATGACAAAATATATAAGAAACTGACTACTAGAGTCCAAGAGGACCTGGTTGTCCGTTATGCTGGAAAAAAAACCTAACCATGTGTACTTCGTCAGAGGCATAAGTAGCAAATTGGTCTGGTCCTTTTATATGATAAATTCTTGGTGAATGACTTGGCGAGTGACTGAATGGGTGGCTTGGCGAATGACCTGGTGAATGACCTAGCTTGAGCTGGTTCAGTAACGGTAGAAGTGGCGTGGCGACCTGATGAGTGACTAAGTATATGACTTGGCAAATGACTGTTCATCAGCAACTAATTTCGCTAGTGTTGGTAAATTCCTGTATTCTCTAACAAATGTTTTTGGTTCATGTGAGTGGTGTATGCAATTTAATAGAAGGACTACCAATTGCAGCTTCATGGATGATGCCCCCAACCCACAGGGGTGGGGGGTGGGGGGGGGGGGGGGGGGGGGGCGGGGGGAGGGGGGGTGGAGATGAAAGCTCCAATATCACTTGACTATTCTAGTGGTAAGGTGTGTGTAGAGCTACTATACATTAGTGTGCCTGTTGAGGCATTGGCCATTAGAGTATCACGGCTAGATGTTGGTGAAGAGGGTAAAAAAAAGTGACAACAGGGAAAGTGTCAACGGAATAATTAACCAGAGGCTCAAGTGAGCCTAAAACGCTCACCTGGATCAAATTGTCAAAACAGATGAGTGTGTCAACATGTGATCAGCAGCAAGAGCAATTTTTTTGATTTGCTATGACACAACCGAAGGCAACTTTTTTGTCCATTCATTTCTGCTGGTCTTATGAAAGCTTCCTAGCAAACTCTGTTCTCTGAAGTATTAAAAAACAACAACTGAAAGAAATTTTTGTTTTGTTTTAAACTACTGTGGTTCTCTCTAGTGCCCCCTTCCCACCCCCCCCCTCCCCCCCTCTCCCCCCCCCCCCCCCAAAAAAAAGAAGAAAAAACAAGCGAATCGATTTTAACAAACTTGAATTCGACACCCCTAGAGATGTTACATACCAAATATGAAAGGATTCTCACTGGTGGATCTGAAGAAGAAGAATTTTCAAGAAATTTTCTCATTGCTCTAAGTTAAACTTTGGGCTTCAATAAAAAGCCCAAATATATAACAACCTTCAATCTAACCCTCCCAGAGGCGCTGTACACCAAATATCAAAAGAATCTCACTGCTGGATCTGAAGGAGATGATTTTAAACGATAATTCCCCATATTACACCAAGTAAATATTTGGGCTCCCTTGGGAAATCCAAATATTAACCCAGAAACTCGATTTGAACAAATTTGAACCTTACACCTCTAGAGATGTCACATACTAAATATGAAAGAATTCTCACTAGTGGATCTGAAAAAGAAGATTTTTTAAGAAATTTTCTCATATTGCACTAAGTTAAAATTTGGGCTCCTATAAAGAGCCCAAATATTCATCCAGGGATCCCATTTGAACAAACTGAAATCTAACCCCCCTAGAGATGCTGCATACCAAATAACAAAAGAATCTGACTCGTGGATCTGAAGATGATTTTTAAAGATTATTACCCATATTGCACAAAGTTAATATTCAGGCTTCCACCAGAAGCCCAAAGATTAACCCAGGGTCTCGATTTGAACAAATTCGAATCTTACACCTCGAGAGATGTCACATACCAAATATGAAAGGATTCTCAATAGCAGGTCTGAAAAAGAAGATTTTTTAAGAAATTTTCTCATATTGCACTAAGTTAAAATTTGGGCTCCAATAAAGAGCCCAAATATTCATCCAGGGATCCCATTTGAACAAACTTGAATCTAACCCCCTTAAAGATGCTGCATACCAAATAGCAAAAGAATCTGACTGGTGGATCTGAAGAAGAAGATTTTTAAAGAATATCCCCCATATTCCACCAAGTTAATAATCAGGTTCCCATAGGAAGCCCAAATATTAACCAAGGGAGTCAATTTGAACAAATTCAAATCTTACACCTCTAGAGATGTCACATACCAAATATGAAAGGATTCTCACTAGTGGGTCTGAAAAAGAAGATTTTTTAAGAAATTTTCCATAGGAAGCCCAAATATTAATCCAGGGACTCAATTTGAACAAACTTCAATCTGACCCCTGTAGAGATGCTGTATACCAAGTATCAAAAGAATATGACTGTATGATCTGAAGAAGATTTTTAAAGCTTATTCCCCATAGTGCCCTATGTTAATTAGTTGGGCTCCTCTGTTAAGCCCAAATATAAACCGTGGGGGTCGAGTTGAACACACTTGTATTTGACCGTCCTATGGATGCTGTATACCAAATATCAAAAGGACTCTGATCAGCAGTTCTGAAGAAAACATTTTTTTCAATTTCTGCAAATATGCAGACTCAGCATTTTTTCAAACGCCCCTACAGAACACCCTAACACAACCGATAGCCTTTTTGTTTTTTTAATCCATTCTACTGGTCATAAGGATGTTTCATACCAAATAACAGTTCTTTGTTCCGTGTAGGTTGGAAAATATGGGCATTTGAATTTTTTTCTATTTTTAGCCCCGGGGGTACCCACGGGGCAACGAAAAACAAAAAATTCGGGCATCAATCAAGTACTTTGGACCCACTTATGCTACATGCCAAATTTGGTTCAAATCGGCACATCGGTTCTTGAAATAGAAATTTTGGGCAGAGCCCAAAATGGATATGTGCCCACAGAGAGCCCAAATATTGATCTACCAACTTCTCTTGAACAAACTTGAATCTTCAACACCAAAGAGTGTTACATACCATATATCAAGTCAATCTCTCTGGTGGTTCATGAGAAGAAGTTTTTCAAAGATTTTTAGGCTTTGGCATCATTGTCCAGAGCCTAAGAAGGCAGCCGCTCCATTTGAACAAAATAGAAAGGTTATACCCCAGGGATGGTTTGTGCAATATATGTTTGAATTTGGCTGAATGGCTGTGGAGAAGAAGCCAAGTTTGCAAAAGTTAACGGACGACGGACGCCAAGTGATGGCAATACCTCACACTGACTTGCAGTCAGGTGAGCTAAAAAGTTGTGAGCCGCATTCAAGGCGTTTGGATTTTACGAAGTAAATATATCTGGTTGTTCCAGTTGTAAAGTGCTTTTGCAGCATGACGTAAGACTTACCCCATATCATAGAACACATTGATATAGAACACATTGGAACTCAGCGGACGATTTTTAGCTAATGCTAGCGATTCAAATTGTAATTGTGGAGCACGACTTACAAAAAATTCCAGTAAAATTTTGCTTCTATTAAAAAGTTAAAAAATTTATAGTAATTTATATATTTTTTATACTTACCAATGACCCAGACTTAGCTGGTGCTAACTCTAACAAAACCAGGGCCAAACACAAATTTTGCCCCCCAATCCCCAAAATTTGCATCCAAAACAAAAAGAAATCATGTCCTAAAGGACCTCCATACTACGCCTCTACTGCGCATGCGCAGTGACGCAGACGTCCCGAAATTTGCGCCAATTATCATTCTTACTGGCAGTGCCTGGTCAGCGCTATGTACTCAGCGGGGAGGCAAGAGTTCCCAACTCCAGGGAGGGCCATCCCCGTCTGGGTCATTGGTAAGTATAAAAAATATATAAATTACTATAAATTTTTTAACATTTTTATACTGTACCAATGACCCAGACTTAGCTGAATAGTAAACAGGCTGGAGGGCCTAGGACATAGAGGAAAATCCAATAAGCTCAACTATATAGTAAAGAGGTAACCCCTTAAGGAGAAAAGGAGTATTAGGCTTTACATGTATCTTTCTTATTTAATATTAAATTAGAAAGATACACTACCCTTAATAATTGAGCACAATAACATTCATGTTCTCTATTAACATCCAGTATAACCCTTATACTAATTATTTTTAAAGCAAGCCAATAAATAAAGTAGTCCAGAGAATTGAGACTCTTTATAGTCATTTAAAAGTGTCCGAGTATTGTATATTAAAGCCCGTTTGACACTTGACATATACAAATGCTTCACACCGAGCAACACTTTAAAAATAAGCCATGAATGAATTTAAACATTAATATTACACTTTAAAACCATCCCGGAAGCGACTCAGAAATACTGACTTGGAGGAGGCATTCCCTTGCTTTTCACTATAAAGCAGGTGACCTAAGGGAACACCCGCCCCCCCCCCCCCCCTTCCCCTTGCCCTGGGTCAAATAGCCCAGAGCGAAGAGTGCAACCGGAAGGAGTCACTGCCGGAACAGAAAGCCTGCATAACTATAGTTGCAACTGTTTAGTGGACGACATTCTGAGCAACAGATAACGGACCTAAACAATGCAGGTCTCCAGAAATGGACTCAATATTTCTGAGATAAAAATTCGTAAATGTGGATGGCTGAGACCAATAAGCAGCCTTCATTAAATCTGTAATAGCAACACTATTAGCATAAGCCCAGGAAGTAGAAAGAGCTCTTACTTCATGAGCAGAAATCTTAAGCACAGACTGCTGAGAAGAAGATAAATCTTCATAAGCAGTACGGATAGTTAACTGAATCCATCTAGCAATAGAATGGACTGAAATATCTTTTCTATTAGGCATCAAAGACAGAAAGAAACGTTTCCGTCCCTTTCTGATAAACTGAGATCTCTGTTTATTGATACGTAATGCTCTAACAGGACAGAGTAAAGGCCTACGCCCGTCTGAAGACGGAAGAGCCTTAATAACAATAGGTTCCGGATATTTATTAGGAGCCTGATTCTTAGCTAAAAAACCCACATTAGTAGTGAAGGTGATAGTATTCCCAACACTACGATAATGAGAATCATCCACCGATAGTGCATGAAGCTCACTGACTCTTCTAGCAGAAGAGAAAGCTAAGAGAAAAGCTGTCTTATAAGATAAGAATTTGAAATCTACTGTCCCAAGAGGTTCAAATGGCTTTTCCTTCAATTTAAGAAGAACCCAAGCTAAATTCCACTTAGAAATTAATCTAAGAGTTCTGGGTCTATTTATCGAAAAGTTTCTAACCAACTTCGATAAAGAGACATTAGATCCAATTTGTAAACTATCATGATGTGCATAGGTATCAGATAACATAGATCTATAACCCTTTATAGTAACAGGCTGCAGTTTGATTTCGTCAAACAAGTATACTAGAAAGTTTGCAATGTCTGGTATAGAGGGATCGAATATATCTACAGAATGACCCCTACACCAACGACGAAAAACCTTCCACTTAGCCGCATAGTTTAGCGAAGAGGAGGTCCTCCTACAGTTAGAAATCGCGTCCACTGCTCGTCCTGTAAAGTGCTTGCCATGCAAGAAGGACCGCACAACGGAAAAACGTGAAGGTTGAGACCTTGCGGGTTGTGATGGAGTTGGCGCGATTTCCCCTGCGAAAGAAGATCCTCCCGTGGAGGAAGCTTCCGCGGTAGGTCCCACAACAGACACCTGAGTAGATTTATCCACGGTCTCTGTGGCGACAGAGATGCTACCAACAGAATCTTGCATTGAGATTGTTTTATCTTTAGCAATACTTGTTGAATTAACGGCGCTGGAGGATACGCATATCCTATCATTCCGTCCCAAGGGATCGACAGAGCGTCAACTGCAAATGCTCTTGGATCCGGACACGGAGACACATACGTCTGCAACTGATTGTTGAAATGTGTCGCAAATAAGTCTATCATTGGCCGTTCCCATTGGTAGCAAATCTGATTGAATACTTGTTTGTTGAGAGTCCACTCCGACAGCAACAAGCGACCCTTTCGTGAAAGGGAGTCTGCTAGCACATTCAGACGACCCGGTATGTGACGGACCGAAAGAAGAACGTGATGTTCTAACGCAAACAGAAGGATTCTTTCCGTTAGATTGAGCAACGGAACTGAATGAGTGCCTCTCTCTTGATTCCGTATATACGCCACTACTGTCGTATTGTCGGATAGGATTTGGACATGAGCATCGTGAATAATGTCCATCCAGTGACGTAACACAAGCCAGATTGACATCATTTCCTTGATGTTTATGTGCTTGCACAGGAATTGCGGATCCCAAAGACCCTGGCATCTCGAATCCGTTGGGATTAATGATGCACCCCAACCTGTTTGACTGGCATCCGTCATAACGGTAAAACTCGGATCCGGCAACTGCAGCGGAACTCCTTGAGTTAACCACTGAATGTTTGCCCAAGTCTGAATCTCTTGTTTCACTTGATCTGACAAGAGAACGTCTACATCGAGCGAATGAATTTTCACACTCCAATTCTGAGTCAGGAAAATTTGAAGAGGACGTGTGCGTAACCGCCCCATCGGAATGAGATCCGCGGCGGCTCCGCACAGACCTATCAGTCTCATAAATTCTCTCGCCGTGACTTTGTCTGCGTGCAGACAATAGCGAGCGTAACAACCGACTAATTTCGCTCTGGTTAACGGCAGACGAACGAGATTGTTGTGCGTCTCGAAGCTCATTCCCAAATGAGTGAATGACTTGGACGGCACCAGATCCGACTTCTCCTCGTTTACTATAAAACCGAGACGTCGGAGCAATAGAAGAAGATTCTGAACATCGTTCTGAAGCGTTAACTCGTTGCCGTACCTCTGAAGAATGTCGTCCAGGTAGGCCGACGTTACCGCAGACGAATGAGCTCGGAAGTAGATCATTACCGAGTTCATTACCCGAGTGAAAGCCCAGGGTGCTAGATTCAATCCGAAGCACATCGCCCGGAATTGATACACCACTCCTAGGACTGCGAAGCGTAGATACTTTCGGAATGTCGGATGTACCATGACGTGAAAGTACGCATCTTTGAGATCTATGCTCGTTGCATAATCGTTCACCCGAATACTCGCTCTGACCGATCGAATCGTCTCCATATAAAACTTCGGAGCGACGATCAGCTTGTTTATCCAGCTCAAATCTATGACTGGACGGAACGAGCCGTCTGGTTTCGGAACCAGAAACAGATGGCTGTAGAATCCCGGAGATTCCTGGTTTTCTACGACCTCTACCGCGTTCTTCATTAAAAGAGACTGCACCTCTGATAACAGAGCGTCTCTTTTCTGCGGATTTGACGGAAGATGAGCCCACTTTGGACTTCGAGTTAATGGAGGCTTTCGTTTGAAGGATATCTTTAGACCTTCCGAAGTCACTCCTCTCACCCAAGGGTCGTCCGTAATCGACGCCCATTCTTGTGAAAAGCTCGACAACCTTCCGCCAACCGGAACGCGATAGAGGTTTAAGCCATCACCTCCTGGACCTGCGAGGCCTGCGGTAGGAGAAACCACGTCTTCCACAACCCGCACCTCGCCCCGTCGACCTCGGGGCGTCCGACCGATTGTCCCGGCCTGAAGGACGTCCCGAACGAGAGTCGCTATCCTGACGGTCTCTCGAATAAGACCAAGAGGACGCACCGGAACCTCTATAGGAACCTCTCTTGGGCGCATTAGACCCAGAAGTGCCTGTCTTATTCGTGTCTGCTGTATCCGACTTCTTAGGAGCAGATTTGAACAACAGAGAATCCTTAGCTTTCTTTGTAATTTTATCATAAATAGCGGAAAGCTTGCCGTCAAAGAGAAGTTCTCCTGAGACCCAAGCGACTCTAAGAGAGTTCTTCACCTTAGAATCCACTAGTGTGGATGTAGCTAGGGCTGCGTCACGTCTAACCAACTCCAGATTTGCCACTGAAAGGGCGGAGTTACACGTGGAATAAGCTACTGCCCTTGAAAGAAGTCTTAAAGAGGATTGTATATCCTGAAACTCTTTCCCCTGAAGGCGCAGTGATAACGCCTTAGTAAGGTGATCTGCGTAAGATAAGGCATCTAAATTGGCTCTGTTAGACGCAATAGCTGTTTCCAACACCGCGGTTGGAATAGAAGCTGACGACGGTAATGATAGCTCTAAGTCTTCCGCCTCGTCGTCCATACGCAGAGGAACTCTCGGTATACCCTGTCCTGCCGTATCGAATTTATTCCTTGCATTAATGAAAGGCAGGTTGAGAGTATTAGCGGACAAGAAACCTGCTTTCCCCGTCCTGGAAGCAAGTTTAAATATAGCGTCGTTCAATAATTCAAATGTTCTTGCAACATTATTGGACTGCGACGGAAACTCGGGAGCGATGTCCCTGAACCGCTCAAAAAATTCAGAGTCCAATGACGCTATAATTCTCTTGTCCGGAAGCGCAGCAGTCTGGCCCGACGGAACAACTTGAGGGAGAAAGTGCCGGATGAAGTCCACGGCAGCTTTATGTTGTTCCGAAAGGGATAGCTCCAAGTCATCCGTATACCTTTCACCATCCAGTCGGACCTCATGATGTTCCTGGTCGTCCGCCCCCGATGCTTTGGCGGAGCGTACCAACCCAGCGCCGTCGGATAATTCTCGATCCGACACCGTTTCTGTCGGTTGCTGGGATGCTGCGATGCTGCGATAAGCTGTGCTATCTGCACAAGAATGTCCGGCGTCGAGACCTGCGGAGGCGCAGTCTTTCGCTGCTTCGCCGAGGGCAGCTCCGCATCAGATGGCTCCCGCATACTTTTCCTATGTGAACGTCCGGAGTCCATCGGTCTCGAATCCCTGGCTGCCGGATGGTGTGACCTGGCCGCCGAAGAATCCTTCATCGGCGAAGCTGGTAATATATCGGCGGTCACGCAGCCAAGGTGCGGTCGTGTGCGCTGACGAGAAGAGGAAGCCTTAACAGTCTCTGCGGACTGCTTATACAACGGAGCGTCCCGAGCGACGGACATACGCTCCGCTAAAGACACATTTTGTACCACAACATCTGGTCCCAGATGTTGTTGTACGAGAGAGGGGCCTCTCTCGCTCGCGGTCCGGCTGGACCTGGACGAGCTAGGAACCGGACTCAAAGGCTTCCTCCGTTCTCGCTTACTATCCGCCGTCACTGGGTGTGCATCTATTATGTTTATAGTGCTCGCATCACCCAAAATTTCCTCTTGGACCGCATCGGACGAACCCGGCTGCCGAACCATTCGGTGAATGGACGCTACACCGGGCGAGCTAGCGGACGACATTTGTCTAATCTCCATGAGCACTTTTGCCGCTAGCTCTGAATTCATTTGTGACGACGGACGCACACTTGAAGAAGATAACATGGAAACATCACCCTGTTCTGGTTCCTCTGAAATAGAAACTGAGAGAGTAGAGTGACCTTGCGGAGAAAGAGCCGGAATCGCTCTTTCTCCAGAAACAACATATCGTGACACACGTTTCCAATGTTTCTCATCCCAATGTTCACATATAGGACAGGGATTAATGCGAGAACACTGACTACAATTAATACAATGATCATGAAAGTCAGAGGAAGATTTCTTCCTATTACAATTTGAACAACGTCCCTTCATTGTGAAAGAACAACAATAAGTCCTAGTTACTCGCAAAAACCCCTGACACAAAGATACATAATAACATGATCCATTAATAAATGAAAAAACAATTGCAAAACAAAATAATTTTGAAAAAATATTTTTTCAGCGAAGCCCAATTTGCTGAAAAGTAACGTTGAGCCCCAATGGGTTCGATGGCAAAGTGTGGTCAAAAATTTTAAATTTATATTAAATAATTAATGAGACACTTTCGGATAATACAAATGTATCTTATAGTGAGATAAACTACAGCAAAGGCAAACAGCCCCCCTCAAAAAAGGCTGTTGCCAATGAAAACAAACAGTGTAAAAACACCAGAAAACATGACTCCAGGCACTGAAAAAAAACTGGCCCGGAATCAGTCATCAATTACACTCTATCTGATGCAAAACAGAGACTCCCAGGGGAGAATCTGTAGAACATCAGATGGAAGATGCAGAACACAAATGTTATACACCCATGGGTGAAAACGTAACTATGGGGAAAATAACAGAAAACATTCTGTAACCAAGCAACTCTCCCAGGAAATTTTAGAAATGAAATTTCTCAAAAATATGCCAAAAGCATGGGAGAATTGCAAGGGGGGACTTTAGAAGGCTAGGGGAGAGGAAACACTGAATAAGCAGTGCAACAATTAGCAAGAATGACAACAAGAGGCCCATGCCTCGAAAATAGGCAACTTAACATAATTTCATCAAAAAATTTTAAGTACAGCCCTGATTATTTTTTGTCACTTCTTTTTCCTCTCCTCCTTCTATCCTCCTTAGAATCACATTTTCTCCAAGAATTACGTGTCTGGCATCCTTTAAACTGAGATTTACAAGCACAAAGATCAGTGAGATGTTGACTGATGAAGGGCCAAACAGAGAATGATAATTGGCGCCAATTTCGGGACGTCTGCGTCACTGCGCATGCGCAGTAGAGGCGTAGTATGGAGGTCCTTTAGGACATGATTTCTTTTTGTTTTGGATGCAAATTTTGGGGATTGGGGGGCAAAATTTGTGTTTGGCCCTGGTTTTGTTAGAGTTAGCACCAGCTAAGTCTGGGTCATTGGTACAGTATAAAAATATTGTCTGTCAATGATTTCCATTGCACACACATGTGCGGAACGAATTTTAATTTTCCACATGGTTTAGTGTTGCTGTAGATGGGGATTTCATAGAACAGCCATGTAATAAAGACCATTGGTGTGTGTGTTGTGTGTGTCATGATCCGATCTTGATCTATCAAGATAAATACCCATTTTGTGATCACAGTTCTGTATTCTGTTTTGAATCTACCATTCTCTTTACAGTTACTTTTAAGAGTTTTAAGATCTTTTGAAGTAAGTCAAAAATCTTTCCCCTGCAGGTTCACTTGTTTGAAATACAGATACAATCATGCTTCATGCTAGATGCGACTAATATCCTGGTATTGACAAGGTGAGCCCCATCACTCTATATCAACAACAAAAAATGTTGCAGGACACCAGAGTTAAATTCTATTTGGCCTTCCGAAATAGTATCCTGTTTAAAGAGATTGATGAGCTTAAAAAAAAACACAATATAAATTTTCTTTTGAAGACTCATTCCATAAGGGGCCTATGATGTGGTCTGTTGAAATTCTTTTAAAAATATTTTTTTTCAGCTGTTCAATTTGTAAATTATGGGGGTGCATGTGTCTTGATTTCTTGAAAAGGGCTAAAAGTTTAAAAAAAAAAAATAAATAAATAAAGAAAATAACTAGTTAAATATTTTAATGTAATACCTCAGTAAAATTTCCAACCATTTCCTGTACTAAAGACCTCATCGGAGCAACATATATAATCTTGAATTCATCAACATTTATTGTTCCATCTGTGTTGATGTGTTTACCTATTTCCCTCAGCATACATAACAGTGCAACATTGGTTTTACCAGCACCCTGCAAAACAAAGAAAAATAGTATTAATTATTGAGTTTAAGACATTCATCCCAAACTATCTATACCATCGTTAGAGCTCGAATTTAAAATAATTTTAGTAATTTTATGTCAAAATAATTTATGACAAACATAAGTTTAAAGATGAGCTGATTAGAATAAAGAGAGAAAAAAAAAACCAAAGGAACAAAAAATGAGAATTCAGCTTTAGTTTGAATAAGTCTGGTTTATAACTGTGTATAGATTAACCCTTTACCTAACGAATCACCAGCATCCGCCAACGTAATTTGGAAACTGAGCAGTTGAAAAAATTAAATTTTTCAAAATATTTCAACAAAACCATATCATGTGACCCCTCATTGGAACGAGCTCATCGAGCTCTTTCCAATGAGGGGGTCACATGTTATGGTTTTGTTGAAGTTTTTGGGACAATTTATAAAAATAGTAATTAAAATAATAAAATTTCATTTTCACTGCGTTGGGTAAAGGGTTAAAAATACCACAACTTGATCACAATAAATTTGTTGGTAGTCTGCTTGCCTGCCTGATTACCATCTTGAAATCTCACTCCACTAACGATTAAGGAACTGAAATGCATCATACAAATTTCATCTTGATATCTCATTCAATTAAAGATTTATGAAACTGAAACAGATGGTGTATCGCATATAAAATTTGTGACCTCACAATCTGGGTCACAAATAACAGTCAAAAGCAGGAATCAGCATGTCCTCCTCACTCTGTGTCTGGTTCCTAAGTTCTGTAGTGGATTGAGATATCACAATGAAACTTACATCATATTAGAAGCACCAGTAGATAAAAACATTACATTTTTAATTCTGGATCTTAGCACTGAATTTTACAGGTGGTACACCAACTGGTATTGTTATTTATTATTTATTGGTGTTAAAGGTCACATATTTCTGCACAATGGCTAACCATAACCGTGACAGTTTTACGGGTGGAGGAAGCCGGAGTACCCGGAGAGAACCACTGAGCAACGGCGAGCAACTGTCAGCTCCCCAACATTCCAACTCCACACAAGCAGGGTTAGCATTGGTTGAAGACAGGTGCAACATCGACGTGCAGTATGCCTTAGTACACAGTGCACATATACACATCATGCTCATACTGCACACCAAGTTTCGTAAAAATCCAATAAAAAAAGCAGGAGTTAAGCAGACAAGCATTTGTGATAGAAATTTTACAAATACCAAGAGCCATAACCATTAAAAATTTGTCACATTGAAAATTCTGACCACATGCACATCTACACTTGATACTGATACTTCAGAGCAAGTTTCGTAAAAATGCAATAAACAATGTAGGATGAGTTAAGTGGACTAGCATTTGAGATGGAAATTTTGCTATTTCCAAGGCTTGTAATCATGCAAAATTTGTTGCACTGAAAATTTCTGACCACATGCACATCTATACTTGATACTGATACTTCAGACCAGGTTTCGTAAAAATCCACTGAAAACTGTTGGAAAAGTTAAGCTGACAAAGTGTGTGATAGATGGACCAATGGGCAGACAGATGGATGGACAAACACACACCTTTTCAATATCCCCTTCCAGACTTCGTTGGCGGGAGATAAATTTAATTTCCTTATTCACAACTGAAGACATCTTCCAAAAACATGCAATTTTGGTAAATTCAAAGTCGACAAGGGCTATAACTCTGCAAAAATTATTCGAATCGAAACTTCCTTTCCATATGTACACATCATACTCAGACTGCACACCAAATTTCATAAAAATGCAATAAAAAATGAAAAATTTAAAGTAATTTGTATATTTTTTCTACTTAACAATGGCCCAGACTTAGCTGGAGCAAACTCAATATTATCAAGGGCCAAACACAAATTTTGAACCCCACAATCACCAAAATTTGCATACCATACTGAAAATTAATAGTCCTATCTGCCCTTCCATACTTTTACTATCTGCGCATGCGCAGCAGTCAGGAAGAGACCGGAATTGGCGCCAATTCTTTGTAGATGAGCCTACTAAATAATAACTCAGAGGGGAGGTATGAGTGCCCACTCATGGGAGGGCCATCCCCGTCTGGGCCATTGGTAAGTATAAAAAATATACAAATTACTTTAAATTTATCATATTTTTATACTAATAACCAATGGCCCAGACTTAGCTTAGGCGGAGTGCCTAGGACTTCAGAATTAGAAGACCAAATACAGCTCCTAAGCCTGCATTCCAAGGTGAAAAGGAGATTAAATTTAAAAGGAATTACATGTATGTCTCTCTATACAATAATAGAGAAGACATATCATAAATAAGGAGCCATATCCAAGTAATTCCATAATCTTAGCATGAATGATTATGCTAATTGGGTGTAACAAGCCTCCAATTTTAAGGCTGGTCCAGATTGAGCCCCTTAAATTAGGATGGCGTATTCGAGAGTGAGAGACTAACCCCCACAAACACATGCCATATATAAATAATAAACAGGCAGTATCTAGGATCAGTAATAATCTACAGACAAAACAACTTCACTCATAGTTACACACTTATCAAGCTGGAAGAGATGAAGAAAAATCACACCCCCCTTTTTTTGAAGGAATATTCTTCAAAACAAAGAGGGAAGCGCTCTGGAATCAGTGAAAAGCAGTACCAAATAATCAATATATATTTGCCCAACAGGCACCCAGTTATTAATTATTATTAATTATTGGTGCTTAACGCCACTTCAGAAACTAAGGATATCGTGGCAATCCCGGTAATTAACAGTGCATACTTCTAACGTATACCAGAGTCGGAATACATAGATAGGTCGAAAACCGGTGATATAACGTGTCCAACCATACACTTGTCCAATTGAAACCCAATGGAAAGTATCTAAGAACAAACATGCTTCTAAGGCAACCAACAGGCGACCCCATTCAGGTGTACAATTAATTCCAAAAATAAAACTCTAATTGAACTGTGCGAATATACGAGAATGTGTACCGTATCTTGTAGAAACCTGGATTTAGAACATGGAACAAGCTATGATTAACAGACTCGTCATGGACACGTCCCCAAAATAATTCATTGTTTCCTAGATCCGTAACAACCAATGACTGTTCGGAGAATGAATATACTAATCCGTATAATGATGCCAAAAATTGAGAACGTATGCATAGATGGCCTATTGGAAGTTCCATAACTGATCCAAATAGCCCCCAAATTCTCATGAGCTGTATAAGCAGAGCAAGAATTTATATAATCTGCTCAATAATGCGTCTGCCTAATAAATACACATCTTATGCAAGCGAGCAATGAAATCCTGCACATACTCATCTGAATACAGCCTGTATCCACGGTATGACCGAGTGATACAAGTGTAACCAGGAAACTGAATGAATAATACAACGTTATTATGCAGTTAACTGAGTAATAAACTAATAAGTCATACGAAAAGGCCAAACCGCTCTGAGCGAAACTTTTTGGAGTGGACTAATTGCCACATTAGAGAATGTCGCCCAGATAACCAACATGGCAGCCACACAAGTACACGAAGGCTAGCAATTTTATTGATAAGGAATCATATGCTCGTATATGACTTATAAACGAACAACCGCTGGAAACAAACCAACTAAATAGTAGATGTGCCCATGAGGTCGCCGTTAGAACACGACCCAACCGCTAATAGAGGAGCCATGAAAGGCATGTATATACTTGAATGCATTCGAGGCTTACAGGAAGAAAACTATGTCCTGCCCTGTAATCACCTCTTAACACACTGGCATGAGGGGTGAGGGGGGTAGGAGAGGGTAGATGGGGGGGATGGGGGGGTTAAAGAATAATTCCTATCGAACCCCCCCACCCACAATACTTCAATTGCTCGTGTTAGTTATCAAATAGTATAGGAACTGCAGGGCTCCCTCACGTCTGACCAACTCCATAGTGCCAGTAAGGACGGAAAAGAATGTGATGAACAAATAATACACCACATAGGCATAATATCCAGTCTCTAAGGTGGAAATATAATCCACAGCAATAGATTGGATAGAAATGAAAAGGGAGACGAAAACAATGTTCCGACACCCGATCATAAGAACCCAGATGAACTCCTTACGTTCGATCTGATATCGGGAAATATATTCCCAAGAAGGAGTTAAGAATAGGCGTTTGAAGAAACGCTCATTAATCGCACTAGGTAAATATGGCGTCATCAATAGGGCTTATCGTCTCATATAACAAACACCAAAGCATACTGGTAGGAACAGAATAACCTCCTCTAACATAATGGTATCATGTCTGATAGGACAATGAACTCAGCGTAGCTAAAGCAGCTAAAGGTCTTCCTATACGTGAAGACAATAAAAAGGCTGATAGCTGTGGCCTTAGAAGCTCACTAAGGAGACTTACAATGCCAGCCGTAGCTTATACATCTTCATCTCCATGAAGACAGATATATCGGTGTAAGGTGCAACCTTGAAAGCTCACTGAACGGAGACTTACAACTATCGTTGCGCAAGGTACGGAATGAAGATCTGCTTTTTAAACAGCCCTAAATTCCCAAAGAGACTGTAGTCTCAAGAGATAATTATTTCAGTTATGTCATTGCATAATTACTGAAAAACATCGCTCATGATTTTAGCTTGGCTACTATGGTGAAAACAATAAGATTCAAGTCTATGACACCTAGGAAAACAAACCAAAAAGCACTCTTCCTTTAGCGGTTTTATTCCCAAAAGATAGTGGTCAGAGCCTAGCTAACGTAGCTTATAAGTCTTCATCTCCGTGAAGACAGATATCTCTGTGTAACTGCGACCTTGAAAGTTCACAAAACGGAGACTTACAACCATCGTCACACAACGTAGGGAATGACGAGGCGCTATTCTAACAGCCATAATTCCTAAAGAGACAACAGTCTCAAGGTAGCTACGCAGATATGAGTCTTCGTCTACGTGAAGACAGATCTGTGTCACTTGCGTCCTTTGAAAGCTCACTAAATGGAGACTTACAACACTAATTTATAAGAAAAGACTGTTGTAACAGTACATAAGGCTACTATGGCGTCCACAATGGCAGTAAATGTCTTGGCGCCAAGGAATACAACACCGAGAGGGAAAATACGTACTTATTCCCTCTAACAGCTCAATTCCAAACAAGTCAGCTGTCTCAGCCTATCTAAGCAGTATCAGTCTGGCTTCAGGACGAGAAACAGGTAACTTGTAGAAACCTGTAGAATATTTTTTCTCGATGACCTCTATTGCTTTCTTCGATAGGAGAGCCTGTACCTCAGCAAGGAGAGAATCTCTTGGAAGAATTCGCCGGAAGATTTGTCCAACTCGTACTACTTGTAAGGGGTGCTTTGCTCGGACTATAGCCGCAGGCCTGCCGAGACTACATTCTACACCACTGATCTTCAGTAATTTTCAGCCACTTTTTTGCGAGGTTGATAACCTTCCGCTAACTGGGAAACAACAGAAGTGTAGACCATCACATGTACGACTTATGAAGCTTGCAGTAGGCAGAACTACATCCCTCTAGCAAAGAACCTCGTCCCGTCGACCTAGAGGCATCTGACTTATATTCTTTATAAGACTTGCGCCCCTTTTCTGAATCGCTATACTGACGACCTCCGGAGTAACTGTAAGAGGGTTTCCTAGACCCTCGCGAGGAGCTCCCTTCTATGATTGTGAACTGGAACAATCTCACCTACTCCGGCCAGCTGAAGCATGTTGTTGAGAAGCTGATCTCAGTATCAGTGCACTGGAAAATCTTTGGTAGCCTGTTCATAGACAAAAGAAAGCGTGTCATCAAACAGTTTGTGTCCCGAGACCGGAGCGATTCGGAGAGAGCTTTTCAGCTTGTCATCGATGATTGATGATGACGTAAGGGCTGCATCAAGTCTAACAAACTCCAATTTGCCACTGAAAGGGCGGAGTGGTACGTGGCATACATGACTGCCCTTGAAAGAACTCTTGGCAAGGAACCACCATGCTCAATTCCTTTGCCTTAGATGCTGTGCCAGAGCCCTGGTGATATTATCTGCATATAACGTAGCGTCCAGAATAGCTCTATTAGATGAAATAGAAAATTCCATCACATCCGAGCATAAATTGAATGATGCAGGTAAGGATATAACCAAATCCCCAGCCTGCTCATCCAGATGCATAGTAGCTCTCTGAACATCTTCTCCAACTGCTTTATAATAACGTGCTGATTGAAGATACTGATAAGAAACCATCTTCTTATTCGCACTTGCTAGGTTGAAAATGACGTCGTCAATGTGGCCGAAGGCCTCCGACACTTGCAAAGATAGTCCCGGGAAGGAAAGAACGTCATCTTTCCTTCGCACGGTATCGTTGTCTATGAAAGACAGCGACTTCTGCCTAGCAGACGCAGCTTGCTGATCAGGTGGAACAAAGTCAGAATAGTATTGATGAATGAATTTCATCGCTATCATATGTTGTTCCGAAAGGGAAGGGTAATACTACTCCTTCTCCCTTTCATCATCCGACTGATTCAACTGATAATTTGGATCAACAACATCTGAATGTATAGATGACCGTACCGACCCAGCACCGTCCGACAGCTCACCACTGGAGTCTGCAGAAGGCTGCGCTTGCACTTGCTGGGAAGCTGCGATGAGGAGCAGCGGTCTTCTGTATTTACGCCGCTTGCTGCTCCTGGGATGAAGAGCCAGACGTAGATCTCTACTCCGAACGTCCCAATGAATGAAGCCTTGGATCATTAGCTACCGGATGGGCAGACTTCACAGGCGAAGACTGGATACTTCTTCAAGCGGCTGCCTGGATATCCGAAGTTGGGTAGCTAGTATGCAGTCGTGTGTGCTATATCTACCTGAGGAAGAAGCCGTAACTGTCACCGATGCTGGCTACAGTTTAGACGGAGCGTCTCAATCGGCGTGTGTGGACGTTAGCTCCTACACAAGCAAGTTTCTCAAACAACATTTGGCCCCAAATGTTGCTGGGTTAGAGAGAGGGCTCTCCTGCTCGTGGTTTTATCAGATCTCGCTGAGCATCCCTAAGAGAATCTTGAAGGCTTCTTCCCTTATGCCGTCGTTGCTGGGTGAGCTTTAGTTTTTCTACACTTTCCTCTACCGCAATGGACTTATCCGGCGTTACAGCTCCCACAAATGGAGTAACCGCTTCCCCAGTCGAGATAGCTGCTTGCAAAGGATTAAGAGCACTCACTAGAGGCCTTATCCCTTGCTTAATAATCATGAGCACCTTGCTGCTAGCTCTGTCTGCTCATCAGTGCGATGATGGTAGTACACTTTCAATGGGTGTCATAATACCATCACCACGTTCTTGTTCCTCTGAAAAAGAAACTGAAAAACTCAAAGTATTTTGCGGTGAGACCCCCGGCATAGGAGCCTTACCGCAAACGACGAACCGCAACACCCGTCTCCAACGTATGTCATCCCAATGTAAACAAGTAGGACAAGAATCCGTAGGAGTGCATCGACTACAGGCAAGGCAACAAGCATGTAAATCCGAGGACTTTCTCGCCTTGCATTTAAAGCAGTAAGCTTTCATAATTACAATCAAAAGACAAAGTCGATAGCACTCCTACAAACTCCACAACAAAATATATGATAAAGACACATGAATAATAGCAATCAAAACTAAATTCCAAAAAATTATAATAAATTTTTCGAAAAAATTTTGTGAAAATGCGTAAGTTCCCAAAGGGAACATCACGAGCCCAAAGGCATCCCGATAGAGACTTAGTGTGGACAAAATCCAAATTTTTTTAGCTACACTACCGGAATCATAATCAATGTATTCTACAGTAATTCTACAGTATTATAATATTAAATACTACATACATTTAAGGACACTGCCAATGTAAACAATGTCAAAGGAAAAAACCCGGAAACAAGACATCAGGCACACAAAAAGGCCCAAATTCAGTAACCGATTTAAATGCTACCAGATGCAAAGCCAGGTCATTATACGAAGAAAAATCGATACATCAGATAGAAGATGAAAGACCAAAACGACCGAACACCCCTAGGGTGAGGACGTAACCATGGGGATAAACAGAATAAACATTCTATAATACACGTTAAACTCCCAAGAAATTTAATAAAAAATTTCAATAAAAAATAGCAAAAAAGCTTAGGAGTTTAACAGGAGGGCTTCAAGGACACTTAACAAACAGTGGATTAATCATTAGCAAGAATGATGACATCAGGCGTATGTCCCAAAAAATGGGAAACATGAAATAACTTTTATAATTATTATAAAGTTACAGCCCTGAACGTTTGAAACCACTGTTGTTCACTTTCATCATCCATTTACAGCCTTGAATCCATCAATTCTTTCATTGATTTGTGTCTGCCACCCTCAAAAAGGAGATTTTAAAGCACAGATGTCAGATCATTCTTACTGACTTAAGGGCCAAACAAAGAATGATGTTGGCGCCAATTCCGGTCTCTTCCTGACTGCTGCGCATGCGCAGACAGAAAAAGTATGGAGGGCCAGATAGAACTTTTAATTTTCGGTATGGTATGCAAATTAGGGGGATTGGAGGTTCAAATTTTGTGTTTAGCCCTTGATAATATTGAATTTGCACCAGCTTAGTCTGGGCCATTGGTTATTCGTATAAAAATATGCAGGAGGAGTTAAGCTTACAAGATTTGTGTTGGAAATTTTGCTATTACCCAGGGCCACAACCACGCAAAATTTGTCACAGCAAAAATTCCTGACTACATGCACATCTACACTAATGATATTGATACTTCAGACCAAGTCTCGTAAACATCCAATAAAAAATGTAGGAGTTAAGCAGACAAGCCTTTGTGATGGAAATTTTGCTATTTCCAAGTTCAAGTAAGCAAGCAAAATCCACATCTGTAATATGGAAAAATGTGACAATTTGGAAGTCCCCAATGACAACAGCCCTGGAAAAACTATAAAAATGTCAAAAGACAAAAAATTAGCCGAACCAGACTGACCAAGGAGCCAAAAGGGCATGATGCACAAGCCTGAAGAGCTTTCTGAATACCTCCCCTTAAGTTCAAATCCAGCAAGAAGGAAGTTCTGCCATTGCTATATTTTCTACAAATAACATACATATATATGTATATGTGAATAGTGGAGAGGCATCTCAATTTATAATTAATAAATTATAAGTAATTCACAATTCAGAAATTGACTGGAAGGGTCATAATTTGTGTGGGTATGGCAGGTATAGAAAGAAAAAATACTGTAAGAATTTAAATTCTTTCCATACCACCACATGACACATGCTGAATGAAAAATTGGGGTTGGTGTTCACAAACACATACACAGATTTATTTATAATAAAAAAGACACTTTGCCGGAGGTAAATAAGTGTCTATCCAACTACCATGCAAATTTTGCTGTACTGTCAAAAGGTTTGGCATAATCCATAAATGGAATAAAGGTATATATACATATAAACATGTTACAGATAACACTAAAATAATGCCAAGCAAGTGCACACATTGCCTCTACTAGCATACATGTAATTCTATCCACAAAGTATAGCTTACTTAAATACTGTAAAACTAAACGTTTCCATAGGGAAGAAGTGTCCAGTGATAAATAAAATATGTTCGATATCTGAACAATACTACAAATATAAAAGAAAAGCTATTTAATTGCCCAAGTATATTGGCTTAAGTAATACACATAGACTAAGGACAAAGCAAAAAGGCCTGATTGGAGAAGGTAAAATGCATCTCCAAAAGAATGGCTAAATAAAGACAAAACCATGGCGGCCATGTTTTTCGAAGAAATTCAGAAAAATGCGATAGCTCCCATCTAGACATGAACTGAAAGCCATATACAAAAATTTGAAAGAAAAATTTTCGAAGTCGAAAGAGTGAGAAAGGGCCATAACTGTGGGAAAAATTATTTATTGGACGGAACCCGTTCCTTGTGCATATCCGTTCCCCAATGCTGGTCTATCAGCATACCATGGAAGATCCAAATCTGACTGATGGCTTTGAAATTACAATCCAAAATGATTGTACAGACAGAGGATAGACAGAAAGGCAGACAGACGGATGGATGGAGGTCTTCACTACATACCCCCAAATCCTCCTTCGGAGATTGGGGGCATAATAATGGGTGATAACTTGTGTCATTTTTATTTTAAATCTTAAGTATAAAATAAAAAGTAACTTCCCAGTATAGAAAGGGATAATTCTGATGAAGAGGGTGGCCTTTATCACCTCTAGAATATTTTAGAGCCATCAGATCCTATTCTCAAGTTTCAATGCCACATAAATCCACCAAATTTTCCGAAACAAATTCAGAAATAGTGAATCTGTAAAAGTGGATAAATAGTAGAGAGAACTTCGTACTTCTGAATTTGAACTGTAGAGGAGACTATCAAAAAGAACCACAGGTTTGTGCACCATTCACTTTTGGCCCCTGGACAGTCCGGTTTTGGCTCATTTTTTGTCTTTTGACATTTTTAGTCTTTCCAGGCCTATGGCACTTCCAAATTGTCGCATTTTGCCATATTAGAGATGCGGATGTAGTTAAGCATGTTATGTCGTGTAGTGGTATGGAAATAAATGCAATATGACTGCCAGTGGCCATGTTTTCTGGGCTACTGCAATGGAACTCAATAGCTCAAGTCTAGATTTCATACTAAGCATACAAGTGAAATGTCAATCTTAGTGGATGAGGGATACAAACAGCAGGGTGTACCAAAGTAGTTGGCATAAGATAATAGACATGATCTACAATGTCCATTTTCCAAATATGTTTCTTCAACAGTCCGCTATGCTTTTATCTTACCTATAGATTCTCTATATTAAAAGCATTCTTCCTTATGATATTAACAGGTGGAGTGCTAGATTATTTTTGATAAGTCATAATTTGTTATTTTGTTACAGTTTATTGGAGAGTGCCAAAAGGATGAGACAGATAGTAAAATCAAGAGATGAAATCAAGATTAAATCAGCATTCGAACAAAACTTAAATTGCTGCTGAAGATAATCTCATATATACAGTATGGCTGTCGGGGACTGGTCACTTTCCAAGGGTGGGTAATATTTCCACGGACGCTACAATATTAGATTCCAAACTCCAACTATAGGAGTAATTATTAAAATTTTGTTGATGAGGATTTTTATTGCCTGGTAAACGCATGCGTGAACATCACTGCCCACACGTGGATTACAATCAGTCTGTGGCGACTGCACTGTACATGAAGGTATGAGCAGATTTGCTATAGACAAAGGAAGAAGTAAACACAGAAGCTATACAAAAAAATAATTTAAACAACATTTTTTCCTTGTATTTTATATTTCATTTATTGCATTGTACAACTAA